>JAZEWU010000013.1:442787-470854 GCA_036362915.1 Geotria australis
TGCACTATGCCTGTGCTTGGTGTGTACACGGTGGGGAGCGGTAGTGTAGTGGTTAGCGTGCTGCTCTACGAACCCGGCGCCCCGAGTTCGATTCCTGCTAACGGTCACCATCGGTGACGATGATCTGAACCGGTTCTGGGCCGACCTTCGCTCGACTAAATCTTAAAAGTTAGTAGAGTAGCTTGAGCGGTGTCTAACCATCGCCACATGGGAGACAAAGGCGGCCAGGTGTAGTGCTGGCCACCTACCTCCTCGTGTGTTGTGCCGGCCCTCAACAATCTGTTCACGCTATATCTTTGACTTTGGTGCTTAAACATGGCACTTGCCCTGACAATGTGTATGAGGGATATTTGTGTTATTCAGCCAGGCGGAATTGTAGTAGAGTGCTTAATTCACAACTGAAATGTTATCCAAAAAGGGGATAAATCATCATCCATCCAGGGTCAAACCGCAGACCATAGGAATATGGAATTTCCTACGCTGGCTCAAAGCCATCATGTCTAATTGAAGAGGGAGTTTAATATTTAAAAGGAGGTGGTTAAGGGATGATTAACATTACAATGTTCACTCCTGAAAGGCTGCATTAACCCTCGACTGGGATTTGAACTTGCGGGGTTCGGGTATGCGAGAGGGGTATTCTGCCCACAGTGCCACTTGGCGGCTTATGGGTTAGGCAGGAGGAGAAATGCTGTTGTCAGATCTCCACTGGCAATTTTCAGACTTGTCCAATTTTAATCTACATCTCTGGGACTTTTGGCATCACTTCATCCCCGTGTGCTGATGATCACAGGCCCCGTGATGCAGATTAAAATGTAGGCAATTTCAAAATCTGGGCTGTTGGCATCCTGCAACGGCGGTGTACTTCCCTACACATTTTACCTGTGTCAGCAGCGCTAACGGCATGAATACATTGAAAGCAGAAGTTGATTGGGTGGCGATGGTCATGGAAAGTCAGTGGGATGAAAATATTATCTTCCACGAAAGTGAAACTATACGATAATGAAACAAATTGTTGGTGGTGATGCCGCTGCGTTGGCTGTGCTGCACATGCAAAGATAAACAAAATATACTCAACACATTCGTCAATAGCACTGTGGCCTTAAAAGGAGAATTAAATAATAGGTGACGTTTTGGCCAATGGGCTTTCTTCATTTCACTATGCTACGGCTTGATGAATTACTGTACCTGTAACTTGTAGTGAATTAATATGAAAAATTAGAATGATACAATTTCTAACACCCGTAAACTCCCTGCCTGGTCATGAGCGAGACACGGATACGGGAGCGTAGCGAGCCAACCGCAGAGAGGGGACGAGTCAGCCAGGCGGTCCGCCGGCGCCAACCCGCCAGACACTGCTTTCCTATATATTATGATGTTAATGACCAATTTATTCATGAGGGAGGAAACCGGAGAACCTGGAGGAAACCCATGCAGAACTGCGGGAGAACACGTAAACTCCACCCAAAAAGACATCTCAGGCAGAACTTTATTTTTGTTAGGCATAGATGTTACCACTGGTTCACATGTGAACGTATTAAGTCAGTTTGGGTAAGCTCTATCTGAATCAGAGGGATGTTGTGGGCAATGTCCCTTCGTCATAGCGTAACGTTATTAACGAACGTGCTCGCATGCAGGCATTATCAGTACCCGGTTCATCCTGCCTATCCTGGCAGACAGCGCACAAGGCAGAGGTATACCCAGGATGAGACGCCAGTCCATCGCAGAGAACTGCAATACATTTGGTCAGGCCAATTTACCCAGATTAAGAGATTGTGAGATGCGTAGAGCTATTTAAAGTTGAGAAAATGCTAAAGAGAGGGAAAATAAACGACAGTAATCGTTTGAAGAACTTCACGAAGAAGGCTGCGAACCTGAACTTAAAATGAATGCAAACAAAAGTAGCGTACAAAATAGCAAATAACCTGAGAAGGGAGGCAACTTCCGTAGACAGCACGGAATATGCACCGAGGGCAGTTATTCACGGCAGACTATTATTACAATGATGAGATAAAGAGAACAAGAGCAGGGTGGAGCGCCCTTGGCAAGCCGAACGCGGTAATGAAAGCATCCCAAAGGGTTTAAAGAAGAGAGCTTTCAATCAGTGCACACTGCCAGCTACGGCGTGGATCAGAAACACCGACACTCACAAAGAAACGGAGCAAAAGATGAAAAGTGCGCAAAGAAGTGTGGAGCGATGCATGCTGGAAATTACGCCGAGAATAGGGACGAAAGAATCTTGGAACAAACGCAAATTAGAGACATGGTATTGACAATTAATCTACATGTAATGGAGCGAGTGTTTGTGTGTCCGCACTGAGGGTGTCGGGTTCAAATCCTTAATAAGCGCGCATTTTATCTCTGCACAATACCAATGCTTTTATGTCTTATCGAGCTTTACTTCTCGCTTACTGATTACCGTTCTGAAACGTTAACACTATTTCAGCTTTAAATTACCACGTTCGCACGAGTACAATCGACCCTATTAAACACTCTTCCGCCTTTATCCTGACATCAGAAGAACGTGTTACACGCTTGGAATGAGATTGCCTGTGGGGCGGGCACTCTGCTAGTTGAAGTAAATGGGTTAGGGCAGGAAACATCAGTACATGGCCGATGGAGGATACTGGTGATGGGATGGCAGCCGAATAAGAGAACGCATCCAAGAGGACGGCCGTAACCAGCAGGGCCCATCGGTGCTGTAGGCAAGTGGATGAATCAGGCTAAGGTGTGGGGACTCTCTGGGTACGACAGTGTCCTCCTACACGAAGCTAAACGCCAACAGGTCGCGTAGCAGTGAGTAGCACTGTCTACACCGTGGTAATAGTTGGTCAGAGCTTCGTGGTGGCTCGAGGAGCCCCTTAAGATTGACCAGAGAGGATCGCAGAGCTTGGTGTACAGTATTAGCCACCGCCAATTTAAGCACCGAGAGCTGATTCACGAAGCGGAAAACATCACCAATGATGAAAAGGATATCAAGTTTGCACTAACTACACATACTTGTGGCGCGGTGTATATTTGCTCTTTGAACACCTGGAGATACCTGTGCTATTGCCAGAGAGGAACCGTTGAGCTATGTAGCTCTTTTTAACAGTAGTCCAGCGGAAAAAGGGAAACAAGTTATAACATGTCAGGGCACCGGGGGCAGTTTAGTCAGGACAATTAACCTAGGCAGCGTGTATTTTGACTGGCCAGGCTTTGATGTTATTGACTTGCTACTCAAGAAGCTAACCTAACCACAGACGGATGAGCACTCGGTTTCACATCCAGCATCTCAGCAAGTCTGAGTCAGCACTCTGACGATATTAGCGCATGTCCACAGAGGCACCAGATTAGTAGGTAGCCAAGGAAGGTGGGCGGCTCGGTGAGCAGGTTAATTGACAGATGGACAGGTAATTAATAATAATAATAAAAGCAATTTACAATGTGCTGCGCATATTCGTTCAATGTCGAAGCTATTTAAAGAGAGAACGATTCGGAGCTGCGAGGTAACTACAGAGGCATGGGAAGGCAGCCACGCAATTAGCTGGTGCCAACATTTTCCAAATACTGCATCCTATATATTATGGTTATAGGACAATTAATTGTTGTGTTAGGAAACCGTAGAACCCAGAGGAAACCCATGCAAAACAGGGAGGACAACACACAAATTCCACGCAGATAGGCACCCTAGGCTGGAACTGAAGTGCCTCGGGCAGGACTTTCTTTCTGTGAGGCGCGGATGCTACCACTGTACCACCCTGCCTCGCACTGGGACAGGTAGTTAAGAGAAAAGCATCAGCAAAATGAACTCAATGTAGCCAGACACCGAGGACACAGTCTGTCAAAAACTAAACTGTTGAGAAAATGTTACAGCATATTAACATAAAACACTATCCACTGGCTCTCCTTCATCCTATATTTGTTGTTGAAAGTATGAGTGGAGTAAAGAGTAAACAAGCCTGATCTCGTGATACCTCACAAGCTAAGTAGGGTTTGTGCCTGAACGGTGCCTGGGGGTGTATCCATTGAACATTAAGAGTTACCAAATCCAAGCAGTTTGGGAATCAAACTCTGAATGAACTCTTTAATTGGTTGGCCAAGGAGTCCGCCAACGTGGCATATTTACGAAAAAAATAAACTCACACCGTGGTGAATTCCGAGGAATCAATCGGGCAAGCAAGAGGAGTGAGGCAGTGGGTGCTTGAACGCTCAATTCCGTGTGCATCTTTGTTTTGTGCGTTTTCTCTCTCTCTCTCTCTGCGTGTGTGTAAAATGAAGGGAGGAGGAATGAGTTTGTTGGGGGAATCGCTTGCCCTTTGTAATGATGCTATTCATTACGACGCAAATCGCTGCGAAAAGTGGTGGGCTGCTGGCCTTTCAACGCCAGAGCTAATAACCAGCCCAAGGAAACGCAATAAATCCTTACAATTGTGCATCAGCGGGGATAAACACGAGATAATCTCCGCGTGTCTGTCTCACTGCATGCGTTTTATTTAGGATGCACACCCGCACACGCCCGGCCGCCCGCCCGGCCGCACACGACACGCGGGACACACACATCTCCCGTTACGCCGCGTCCGTGCGTTGTTAGACCGCGTGTGACTGCCACCGTGCGTGCCGGTCACCCGAGTTCGAATCCCGCTCACGGCCAACACCAGTGACGATTTTCTGAACCGGTCCTGGGCCTCCCCTAGGTCGACTCAGCCTCAAATGAGTACCTGGTGCGGTGTGTAAACATTGCCACTAGGGAGACAAAGGCGGCCGGGTGTGGTGCTAGTCACCCACCCCCTCGTGTGCCGTGTCGACCTTCATAGGTGCTCGCAAACGGCGCTTGCCCCTACAGTCTGTTAAGGCTATACGGGGGATCTTTGTCTTTGTCTGGCCGGCCACTGTTGTCGACCTCATTTTATGTTCACACGTCCCAGTCACCAATGCCAACGTTAGCCCACATGCAAACGTTGGGCTGACGTTGGCATGTTTACTTTAGGCCTAATTAACCTAAGAGACAGGCGTGATTCACATTTTAGTGACGAGGATCACACAAAAACAAATGTCGGCTGTCTAATTATAGCCATTCAGACTATGAGGGCAAGTGCTGTTAGCAAGCACCTTGAAGGTCATCACGACGCCCTATCGGGTGTGGCCAGCACCACACCAGACCGCCTTTGTCTCCCCAGTGATGTTTACACACACCACACCAGGTACTCGTTTGAGGGTGAGTGGACCTAGAAGACACCCAGGACCAGTTCACATATTTGTCACCAATGTTGGCCATAAGTGGGATTTGAACTCGTGCGGCCGGATTCGATGCACAGTGTGCTAACCGCTTGCCACACCGCTCCCCTACACACACACACGCGTTCACACACCTACTCACACACTTCACAAAGTCAGAGAAACATTATATTCAAAATTATTTCTTAACCGAGAACAAAATTACAGCACTAAGCTCCGGCCGTATTACAGTAATGCTCTCAATTTGCAATGGAGTCTATAAAATATGCACAACTCATACCTTTGTTGGATGTCAAATCACACGTCCTCCACCTGTTCCTTTCATACATCACGGTGATACATGTCTGGGTAAATATGGGGAGGGCCTGCGTCACATTACCGGGATATAAAATGACAAGGTGATGTGTAACAGCCCCGTCTGTAAATATTAAAACGTATCATGCGGCGCTTTTCGCCCCCTTATATTTCATGAGGATGTTCAATGTTGCAGTGAGTTCGTGGCTGTGAGGATACACCGCAAATAATCGCACGCATAGGCTGCACACGCTGCGGACGCCACTATTCAGGTCTATTTTTCTGACAGCAACATCAAGCGGCAAATTTTCTACCGGCTCGAGATTATCTATTTATATCAATCCATCCATTGTCAGAAACCGCTTAATCCCGTACAAGACCGGTTCAGATAATCGTCACTGGTATCGACCGCGAGCAGGAATCGAACTCGTGTCAACCGGTTCGAAGGGCAGCACACTAACCCTTACACTACCGCTTCCCCCACATGAACATATACAAAGACAAAGATCCCCCATATAGCCTTAACAGAATGTTAGGGCAAGTGCTGTTACAGACACACACACCTTAGTTAACAATACCTGGAGTGTGAGCGGTAGGGGGCACCGTGATGATTCGTTCTGCATTGTGAAGCTCAAGTAGACCGGGTGTGTTGGTCGTCGGCACATCTCATCTCTCAGCCGCCACATTACGACCCCGCGCTTTGTAGTGGGCAGCATCTGAGCACGCTTTAAACAGCTGTCACATCTGTCTGCAAGTGTCAAATCTCCCATGATGCTCGCTGTAATATTACACAGCGTCTGTTGTCGCACAGACAATTGGACCGCGCCTTCATCTCGGCGTGGCTTTTTTTTAAAGAACGTGTGTTTATCGAGAGATGTAATCTTAAGGTCCACTAATGCTCGACTTTCATGCAATGATCTGACTAGCCCTGCACACGGCTGCTGCTGATGCCTGTGAATGGTTTCGTGCTGACCTCTCAAGTCCACTCGGTGACATTTGGTTGTTTGCATGCATTCGTTTGCGGGGTGGCGGTGGGAATTAATAATCGAAATGAATACAAATTATAACGCGCCGCGCATATCTGTTCAATGTAGAAGGTATTCAAGAATGATTCAGAGGGAACCAAAGAGTAGCGGAGGGAAGGCAGCAACGCAGTTAGCCGGCGCCAACATTTGCCAGACAATGCGTTTTGAATGTTATAATAATAATAGCATTTATGTTAATGATGTTATCAGCCAATTAATTCATACGGTTTTCTTTGGTAATTGTGGGACGAAATTGGAGAACCTGGAGGAAACCCACGCAGAACAGGGGGAGAACACAAAAACTTCAAACAGAAAGGCACCCGAGGCAGGAATCGAACTGCCTTGGGTAGGACTTTCTTTCTGTGAGGCACAGATGTTACCACTGCGTGTTATTTTCATTGCCCTAGCATGCATTATGAGACTTGCATCATTATCAGGCCCGGCTTGGCTGCGCGTGAATTGTGGTGAGAGCGAGTCCTTTGAGCATTGGCATTACTGCGAGTGGGAAGGTGTAATGAGTGATTCCGATAATGAGCACGTTGCTTGGGCTGGCAACCCCCAGTTGTGTTCTCACAACCAGATCTAATGAAGCAAAGGTCAGTGAAAAGTCATCACATCATCAACTCAAGCCCAAGCAGGATGGCCGAGTGGCTCAGGGCTAAACTCTCGCCAGAGCCGGCAGCACCGGCTTCCGTTTGATTCCAAGTTTCACCTGCCCGTGATTACACCTGATTCTTAAGTCTATCGAGTCAGTGGTCTGGTTAAGTCTTAACCTGGTCGCTAATAACTGCACTAAAAAGGTATCCAACGTTGAATTCGAGTTGTTACACAGACCCGGGTTCGATTACCGGCTCGGGTGCCTTTCTTTGTGGAGTTTGGATGGACACCCCATGTCCGCGTGGGTTTTTGTCGGGAACTCCGGTTTTCTCCCACAGTCTAAAGACACGCCATTGCTAGGTTAATGGTTAATTGGCCTGCTGACTAAATTGCCCCCAGTGCCCTGCGATGCACTGGCGTCCCATACAGGGAATAGCCCTGCCTTGTGCCCTGTGTTTGCCGAGATAGGCAGAGTATTCCACGTAAGTGGCCTGCCGCTATCTGTGTGTCACAGTCGGCACACGAGACACCGCCTGTACTCACCCAGCTGCATAATCGCTTACACCACAGTCTGCCAGTAGGCAGTCCACGTGTGGCCTTAAAGTGCATCTGGCCTGGCACAAGCGCCGTGGTGACATCACCGCCGCTTGGTGGCAAATGGCGCCTGTTCTTGTTGTTATATGGGAAGGAGACATAATGTCTGCTTATTCATCTTTTTCCTTAGATTTATACTTATAGTTTTATCTATACCAATAGTTACATCGATATTCTCCCTAACAATGCTAATTATAATTTGAAAATGAAGAAGCATTATGTCGCGATGCTGCATTGGCAGTAGTGCACGAGCACAAACGACAAAACAGCTCCGCACGCTCGTCAACAACACTGCCTCCAAATAAAGCCACGAAGGTGGGACATTGCCCTGAAACATGGCCCATTATATTTGCTTAATCTTTGAAGGCAGTGTTTTTGATGAGTGTAATTAGGTTTATTTTCTTAATGTATAATAAGGATTGCACCAGTCACTGTGGGTATTGCTGTCATCCTGGTCACACCGATATAATCCTCCACACAATATATACTTGTGTGGGAACTTCTGAAACGGATAATTCGCGATACAAAAGACGCGCCAATGGGTGGCGCCAAATTGTCGCGTTAATCAGATTCTGCCTGTTTTCTAAGGAGCGGGTCATTATCATGCGGCGCGTGCGGAACGCGTCACATTACATAAAATTATTTTGAGCATTAACTAATGCGACATTTATGCAATCGGCCACTGTTTGTGTGCATCGACACTTTCATTACAATGCATAAATGTCGTATGAGGTCTCTATGTTCAAAGCATTTTGGAACCAGAATGCAAATATGTTATGAGGCTATCCAAATGTGATCATTAAAATTCCCTTACAAGCTGCTCTTTCGGGATGGCCTTCGCGAGTCACTGCTCCACAACATTTTGCCTCCCATGTTTGTCATCCCATGTTGGTTGTTTGTAATCCCACGTTGGACGCATCGGGTTGGAATCCTTCATAAGCGCAAACTTCATCTGCACAACGCGAAGGCTTTGATGTCCTATTTCAACTTGAATTCCCACGTATTGATTAGTCTTCTGAAACTTCAGAGCCTTTCTGTGTGGAGTTTGCATGTTTTCCTCATGGCCGTGTGGGTTTTGACCGGGCACTCCGGTTTCCTCCCACAGTCCAAAGACACGCTGCCGCTGTCTAGGTTAACTGGCTTGACTAAATTGTCACCAGTGCCCTCCGAAGGACTGGCGTCCCATCCGGGGTACAACCCTGCCTTGCGCCCTGTGTCTACCGGGATAGGCTCCGGCCCCGCCCCCGCAACCCCGTACAGGACGAAGCGTGGACTGATAACGAAGACGACAAAGCGTCTTCACGCGTGTTTCCCCACGAGCCGCGCGCAGATTAGCGGCAATCGAGCCGCGGTGATCGCCCGCGACGGCGCCGCGGTTTCACACCGGCTGCCGCGATCCCGCGCCGCCGCGCACCGCGCTGCCAGAGCGGCCTAAGGGATTATTAAACAAGGGACTCGGCGCTGCAGGCGGGTGGGCGAGCGCGATATTAAACACGGGACACTTAGGGCGCCGTGCGCTCCTCCGTGTTAGGAATTTACGAGTGACGCAATCGGGACTTATTAAAGCGAGGTTGTTCTGGAGAATCCGGGAGGCGTCATTCGACGGAACAAACTCTCGGGGTCACACTCTCGCCGCGTGCCCTAGAAAGTCACGCAATCGACGGCAGTCGCTCGCTTGAGCGTCCCGTGATTTGGTTGGTAGTCGAGTCGGAGATTGTGCCTGCCTTGCTCAAACGCACGAGTGCCGGTGCTCGTGCGTTTATTATCGGTACCCGCTTACTCCTGCACGGGATCGTGGTGAGCCGGAGCCGATCCGGCAGGAAGTGAGAATTGGTCTGAAGAGCTGCTCTTTTAGGATAGCCGCGTCGGGCGTTCATCCTCTCTCCTTCGCCACATTTAACCTCCCACGTCGGAGGCATCGTCAGGCTCGAACACTGCTACCGCAACAGAGCATCAATTCACAGCAATTCTCATACATTGAGCGACGGAGACCTATATCAGCAGAGGTGGGATAACCAACGCTTTACCTCGGGTTTGCACCTGTCCTGTTTTGAGAGGCAGCAATTCCAGAAAATCTGTATGTTTCCCTAGAACAAGTCATTATTCAAAATCCGGGTTTTTGTCAGCTACTCGGGGTACAGTCCTCTCTCTCTAATTCTGTTGACCCCCACGACATGTGCTGGCTTGCTGTGCCTCCGAGGTGGCAACTCTTCCTCCAGCGCGCTCGACCTGCCAATTACGTGTGGCGTAACGCCTTCACACCGTCGCGCCGACAGCGGAGACGGGTGGCGCGCGCGGGGTGGCACGGGGAGTCAAGAAACCCGCTCCAGCGCTTCACGTGCCGCGGCGGGTGATGGAGCCCGGCGACCTCTGGTTGTGGCGGTCCGGCGTGCCGACCGTTAAAACCGTGCCAGCGTCGCCTGTTGCCGAACAACATGATGGATATCCGTTGTCAACAGTTTGAGGCCAATTTTCAAGCACAGCCCCGGTCGAGATTGGACCGCGGTTCATCATAGTGATGGACGGACGCGCGAAAAAAATAATGAGTTGAAAAAAAATGTTAAGGTGAAAAAGGCGCTTATTATTTGGCGAATGGGCTACAGGGCTTGGATATTAAAATGTACGGTGTGGTCGTGTCTCTCCACAGTTGACGTCAATACTCGTAGCCTTTGGCTTAACTAAGTGTGAAAAATAAATGATTCAAATGACTTACTTTCTTAATAATGTGTCATTTTGTAAATCATAACTGCTCGTCAAAATACACAGAACTGTAAAGTTAATGAACGTCTGGGGCTTGTGAATGCGAGTCTAGTACTGCGTGTAAGTCATACTAAACTTTATATGCGTAAAGTTTATCAGCCCGTAATTGATATATAGTGTTAATTCATTAACGATCATTAATTAATGTGACATTTTTCTCCCTAAGTACTCTTGGCAGTCTTATACGTTGAATCTAAGATATGGTTCTAAATTATTCCTTAAAGCCCTAATCTTGATGAAGCATAATTACTTGACTTTTAATTACTGTGCAGTAGTCAGAAAATGCCCATCATTGGAACGTCCATATCATTCCACGACCTAAGGCGTTGTGGAATTGTAAGATGTAAAATGTTTCAATTTTTTTTTTTAAACCACGTTAGCAGGGGTGCACACCAAGGCCACCGCGTGTGTCAATAACACAGACCTGAAGAGAAATGATATTGAACAGCCTATGTGTCAGGCATCTCTCTATATTACCTACAATGTAACCTAATGTATTTTTTTCCCTTTAGGACACCCTTTTTGATGGGTTTTTGTTAACGTAAAAAAAACTGCTATTTCGTTAGGATTAGCCGTGTTGGCTGCTGTACTGCATCAAACAATTGGCAGTTTATTCGTGCAAAATTACCACTAAATGTGGCGTGACCTTACAGGAACATCTCAACACCGAGGCAGCGCCCCAGGATGATAACATCCGCTCGTGTTTGGTTCAGATCTGAAAGTTTGGTCAGCAGGGACTTGTTCCTTGCTTCTGGGAAAATACCCTGTTGAACTGATACATGCGCACAGGCTTTTATGTAAACACTATTGGCCGGAGTTCAGCTAAAGTGAATTCTACATCTACATGAAAGTTGGGCAGTGTGTTAAGGGAGTTGGTTTTACAAACAACACCAATAAACTTCTGAACTCTTTGACTTCATTAGTACTCTTTACAATAACGGGTTGTTGTGATTGACAGGACATTCGTTAGAATGTAATTATGCTTCTGGGATGTATGACCAATGCACTTGTTCGGCAAAAAAAAGGCGCATCACTTTGTGAGAATTCTACAGTGGTTGTCTGATGGATAACATATTCTCCACCAGAGGAATGAGGAATTTCCACTTCTGATATAGGGTCATTGTGTGGCACTGTGGCACGTTGAGTAGCCTTAAAGCAGCCTTAAAGCAAGCAGCAATAAATAACCAGGTTCGAGTTCCAGCTCGGGTGCCGAACTGTGTGGAGTTAGCATATTCTACCCGTATCTATGTGGGTTCTCGTGAGGTGCAAAATGTTGAGAACTCCTGCTGTAGAACACAGTTTTATTTTTTCCCGAAATGTTACTGAACACTACGCTTCAAATCTTTCATTATTGATAACATTATATTTCTTTAAAGTATTTGAGCTTACAGAACGTGATTGTGGTGTGAATACCACAGTCATTGCTGGGCAATAGGCCGAAGCACCGCAGGCCTAGCGTGATTCGCGTATCGCATATCTTAAGCTAGTTACGTGAACAATTACAATATCGTTTAAAATGTAGGTCAGGCTTGTGGTTGGAGCGTTCGGGAAATAAAAACGATTAATGCGTGAGAATAATTTGTTGATTTTCTTCAAACATATACAATACAACCCATCTATTTGGAGAAATGTAACGCAGCGATATGACAGCCGACGAGGCGTATTCGGACTGATGTCCTGACGGCACACTCGCTCGCTGAAGCCGGGCTGTTGTCTGTGCTCCGATTGCTTTTCAAAGGAATCACCCCTTGTTCCCACTTGTTGTTTGAAGTGCAAATGTGACAAAACACCATTGTGAAGTATGCAATATTAAATTCATAAAGGGTATCACATATTTCCAGACAATCTTGTCAAGTCTTGTCTCGAGCCTGTCTGAACTGCAGAAGATAAGAGCAATCACACGATTCACAAACGTACAAAACAAACCCCGATATTTACGGGGTCCTGTAGCGGCCCTCTCAAGTTAAGGAGATGTCTCCTTAATCACGGCCCCAACGGGCGACCTCCAAGCAAAGAAGAGTTGACATTCCTAGATATGTGCATATAAAGTGATGATTCTGAGTAACCCTAATTATAATAATAAACTCTATTTATAATGCGCACATATTCATTCTTGCCAATAACATTCGTCAATCCAGCAACATCTATATAACAAGCCTAACTCTGCTGATAAGAAGCAGAAGGTCAAAACCGGTCCCGTTTGACTGCTTGCCTAAATAAGTGCTGCTTGACATTCGTGGTCTGGTAAGCCAATAGGCTGACGGGCTAAAATATATTACTAGGTGACCTGTGGCCAGATCTGCAGCACTAAAGCTAGGTTGCCTGCCGCACGTATTTGATTCCATGCTTGTATTACCTTAAATCAACAGGGAAGTTCAACGGTTGTAACCCCCCAGCTGTTCCTCTTTGGATAGTTGATAGATAGATGTGCATTATTACAGCAGAAAAATACCCAGTGAGCTTGAAAGCTCTAGAAGCGGGATTCCTGCCATACAACAAACACGCAACTCTTTATACCCCCTTCCTATTTAGGCCCCATCCCTTCCTCATCAATGTTCAACTGTTTTAACTACCTTGTATTTTTTAGTTGTTTGGTCACTTACGTGCAATGTTGCGTGTCAATGGTTATTTTTTTGTTTGGTTAATTTGTTGCTTTTATATTTTTACTCACTTTTGTCAATTCGCGTGTTTTCTGTGTCGCAGGAATCCTGCAAAGAGCTTACAAGCTCACTGGGCATTTTTCTGCCGGTTTTCCAACGACCAAAATCTCTTTGAGAGCTGCGACATAATAACAGGTTGACAGACGGAGAAACAGACCGCAGGTGCGCTCACGTCTGTTAGCTCAGTGCTGTGACAACAGGCGCAGCAGCCGTGAGAGCGCGACGACACGACGCTCCCATCGGCTGTTTGTGCGCGCAAACGGGCGCCCGCATTGCGCCGCTCGGTGGATACGTCTCCCTGGCACCAATCAAAGCTCGCGCCCTGCTTTGATTAGCGATCTGAAAGCCTTAATTAATTTACAGCCAGAGGAGCGTTTGAGGCGAGGCAATCGCCTGAAATGGGATATCCCCGTTCCTGCACGACCGGCGCTGGAACGCGTCCAGATGCCGTGGGCAATCTGCTGCCGTTTTACACGAAGCAGCTGCCCCGGCACCTGTTCTATCCAGGGACACAATAAACACAAATTGCTGTGTTCACTACACTTCTATGAACCGGTAATTAACGTGCACCAAAGACAGGTGATTCTTTTTTTTTCTTACACGGTGTTATAAAGAGCAAGTCTGGGGTTTTTTTTTTGATGGTTGAATAACACAAAGCCAAACTGTCACACGTGCATAGAAAAAAAAGGCTCCGCCACTGCGAGCGCTGAATAACTGGACATTGTGTTGATACAGTGAACGTTTCAATGTTATTAAACGATTATGCTGAATATCGAATGATAAACGTGTCATTATTGGTTGGCTGGGAATGGGGCAGTAAGTGAAGCAGATGTGCTGGGGTTTAAAGGCAGTTTATCCATATGGTGACCTCCTTTCGTACGATGACCTGTGTGGACTTTATAGACTCAAGTGATACATATTTTATCACCCCCAGAGGGCTGATGACCCAACTAGATCTCTGACTGAGATTGTAACTTATGCCACTGTGAATATGAGTCAGGCATTCCACCAATACTGCTGAATATATCCTGTGTGGCCGGTCAATACTGTCTGTCTGAACGAGAGAACAGGTCGGCTAAGAAAACCCATTCAGGGATGATTGATGTAAAGCTGTGTCGTGTTCTTGCCCTCGCCTGTATCACACGGCTGGCTGAGATGACTGAACGATGTCACGACACGGGAACATGAGTGGATCAACTCAATTTCAAAAGTACTCTTCCGAGGAGCATTCGAGTCTCAGATAATGTGACCAGAGACATCACACTGCTCAATCCCCCACTCGCCAGCTTGTCCAGGACTGAACAGGGCCTCTTGAACGTGCCTTAAAAAAAAACTGTCTGGCTATGAACGAACATGCACATGTGGCTTCGGGAACATCAAGATCCACTTGGCCCACTCAGGTCTGGTCTCCACGGACCAATAGGTGGTGCTCGTGGCCCAATGATGGGCCATTCTCAACCCACGTGTTGAGAATGGCGGGCTTAGGGTCCAATCACCATTGCATCATGTGCACCATCTAGCAACTATGTGGCGCAAAAGATGTCCCACTCCACGGGCAAATTTCACCCGAACACGTAGTACATAAGTAAATAAGCATGCAAACAAGCATCTACCCCGCAGGCTTATGACTGAATTCCAATTCTAACACTAAACTTGTATTGAGCAGGTAACGCCCACTGTGGTACTAACTCTTTTCAAGAGGCGATCCAGCCACACACGGAAGCTCATCATCGAAGTGGCTTAGATCGTCACACGTGGGAATTCATAGCAGCTGCCAAATAATCTAGACCCACCTGACCACCACGGGGAGAGAACACACGCAGTCTCTTGCAGAAACAGGATCAGGGTCGAACCCACACCCTCCTGCGTACCAGGCCAGGGAGGCAACATCTACCCCCCGCTGATCCCTAACTTAGAAAATGCTATCTATATCTATATATAAAAGGGCTAGGCATGCATCAGGTCACCGATAAGTTTCTGGGCTCTCATTGGTTGACTGCTTTTGTGACGAGACAACCAGCCCTCTACATAGTATCTTGTATTTACTTAATTTATTCTATTTATTTCATGTTTTTAATTATTACCCTGCTTGTGTCACTTGACAACTCTGCAGAGGATCTCTCCACAAGCTGCGGGCTGTTCTCTCGGCTCGGAGCAGGTCGCATGGTCGCCATCTAGCGGTCAGCACGGGCCTCGCCTAGGAGGCCTCAGGCCACCATAAATAAAGACCAGTATGCAATAATGTCTCCACCGCAATGATGAGCGAGCAGCCACTAATAGCTGATCAGTATGCAGACTACGGTGCAATTAACCAGGGGACAGAGATTCCACCAGCTTGTGTTTGCCTAATGCTAGCACATCTCATTCCAATATCAATAATTTGACTAATCCTCCGTAATTGTTACACTTTGCTGGAATTAAAGCTTGATTACGATGTAACAATTCACCATCTGCCGCGTGTACAGGTGTTGCACATTTTCTAAGGAGAAATGGATTAATTATGGATCTCATTACAGCCCATATTATCCCATTTCAGGACAAGTAATGAAGCGTGGTAAATTTCCATGCATGTGGTGCTGTATTGATTAATGGAAACATAAGGAGAGCTTTATGATGCTGCTATGAATAAGAGTAAAGTTACCACTAGATTCGAGGCCGAGCTGAAAGACAACGATGTCCAGAGGCTGACCATCGTGCTTCAGAGAATCGCAAAGAAGAAGAGCAATAATAATAATTATATGCAGCCCTCCATCACAACGCAAATGTGGCTGCTGTGCTACCAAATATCCAAACCATTTGGAAAAAGAAAATGAAATATTTTTAAACACACAGTAAACCCTTGAATACAGTGGGGGTAACAGTTGAGAAAAGTACTGCACAAGTCATAACCGCGATATTTAAAACTTGATGCTTATAGAGGGCATACTTGTAATATTGTTCCAAGAGTGTAATACGTTCTTCTGACGTCCGTGCTGACTGCTTTGACCTGGATATCGTCCTGATGTCCCTTTTGGGAATATTGCTGCTGTCTCTGTGACGTTTTAGAAGAATAATCAATAAGAGGGGAGTAAAGCCGAGATAAGCCACAAAAACCTTGGTGTTGTGCAGATAAAATGTTTACTTATGAAGGATTCGATCCCAGTACCCTCCGTGTGGACATACGTAAAAACACTTCCACCATGATATACAGGTGTACAGCTGCTTTGTCAATCTACCGCTAGATGGAGGCCTCATGGGGGTAGTTTGACCCATCACATTGAGCCGTGCGGGATTCTTAAGAGGGAGCCAGAGACTCGTTTGGATCGTATAAGTTAACATATATCCAAGAGAACCATTGTATTTTTCATTTTCTGTTTGTGTTCTATGAGCGCTGACCTACTGTTCAGGGTTAGGTTTCTTGCTCGAGTGGACACGTAAAGCAAACGTTACTGGCTGACAGCCCATCGTGGCGTCCTTTCTTTACAAGCATTCTAATGCAAATAATTTCCCATTACGAGTAAAAAATGAGTGGCATTTACCAAGTTCAATGTAATGGCAACAATAGCTCACCTAAGAGGCACTAGCCTCTGATTTTGTAGAAACAATTCCGCGCCAGTTGGGGCCATTAAGGTGCCACGCTTTGTGCTTCGTATTTATGATGCTTTTACGACAACACAGTTTTAAAGGGCATGGTAAGCTACTCAGAGACCCACTGCCATCACGCCAAATTGTTACCACGTGTACTGCACCCTCAATGCAAACTCAGCAGTGAATCGCTGCCGCTTAAGCCGCGGCTTGTTCAATAAAGTAGCATTAACACACACGTGCACTACAGATATAAAACGCAACGTCTTTCAGCTAAACCATTCAGAAGCCATCATGATGATTCCTCCAACGTGGGAGGCCTAACGAGGAGAGAGGAGGAACACACGGCATGGCTATCCCGAAATAGCAGCTCTTGAGAGCTATTCTCATACATAGAGCCGTGAAAGCGTACATCAATATGAAGCAGCATTGTCCATGTTTGTAGAAGCAAGCATGTTGTTGTGTTTAGTTTTCATTAACTCTTCAAATACGACCACTCATCTTGGAGATGACGTTTGCTGCTGACATGATTGCCTTGACCTGGATTTCTCCCCGATGTCATTTTGGGAACATTGCTGTATGCTCTCTGCAGTTTCAGAAGAATTATCATTGAGTGGAAGGTAAAGCTGAAATAAGACATAAAACCCTCGATGTTGTGCAGATACAATTTGCGCTTACAAAGGTTTCACATCCAATACCTGCAGTGCAGGCAGAAAAACACTCGCTCCATTACATAATGATTTGTGTGTGTGTGTATAACGTTACTTAAAGCAATAGTCTATAATGAGAATAATGCATAGATTCTTCTTCTTCTTTTCGATTCTTCGAAGCGTAATGGTTATATGACAGTCTCCCATTTGTTTACAGTTCTTTGCATTTTTATTGAACTCTGCAAGGTCTTTTGAGCTGCAGAGGTTGGGTAGTAGAGTGCAGACAAGACAGTGCTCCATAGTATGGTCTGCTTCTCCACATTCACAGGTGGTTGGGCCGGTCTTGTAGCCCCATCTGACCATAGATAATGCTCTTTATACTTAACGCTTGTATCAGTGGTCTAGTGGATGGTTGTTGCATTACGATCCCTGCCCACGGCACGCACACACAGCACCAGCGGCAATTAATTGACTTGCGCACCTGGCCTGAACCTCACTTAAGATAAAACCTTCCGTTAATGGTACAGTGTGTGGTCAACATTAGTAATGGGAGACAAAGACGGCTGAGCTTGCACGGTTTGGGCGCACCGCCCCCTCCGTGCACTGCTGTTTCCTTGAAGCTGACGCCAGAAATTCTCCGCACGAATGTCCAAACGGTTACCTGTAGCAGGATTCACACCTTGAGGTCCATTCAAACTGGCTTGGCGGTGAGCTCGCTAACCACTTGGCTGTTCGACAGGCCTTATAAATAAATAAACGCCGGGTGTAGGAAGGCGTTCACTAAAACAAACACTCCGCGATGGCTAAACGCTGCTGCTGCTGCTGCGCTGCTGTCACAATGAGCGGATGTTATGAAGAACACTCAAGAGTCCGTCGCCAGGATTTTAATGGGACTTGGGGGTCGTGGCTCCACGTGGGTGTGCGGCGCGATGGCTCTGTGTGATGTGGGGAGCTGCGGCGCACCGGCAAGTTCGATTCCCGCTCACGGTCAATGTCAGTGACGATTATATGAACCGATTCTGGGCCTCCCCTAGGTCGACTCAGCCTCAAATGAGTACTTGGTGCGGTGTGTAAACATCGCCGCTAGGGATACAAAGGCGGCCAGACGTGGTGCTGGCCAACCACCCGTTTTGTGTGCTGTGCTGGCCGTCTCAGGTGCTTGCTAACAGCACTTGACCCTACAGTCTGATAAGGCTAGAGGGGGATCTTTGCCTTTGCTGTGTGTGGGGTGGTGGGGAAGGTGTCGCATCGTCGCCATCTAGCGGTCAGCACAGATGCGGCCGAGGTGGGCCCAGGCCACCCTAAAGGCCAGTCGCAAATAATACAGACAACGTTGACCTAGACTACAATAAAGCAATCATTTTAAAGAAGCATAACGCCAATGCAATTGTCATAATTTTCAACTGTCATTACAGGACATGGCATCTAATGTTTACATTCCACTTGGCATTTCTTTGACTTCCAAGGTTTAACAAGGGCAAAAACGTCACGTGAGGGTCTTGATTGGGAAATGTAGCTGATTATTTGCACATTATTTTGATTGTGGAAGGAAACCAAAGCTTGGAGGGAAGTCACATACATATAACGACTCAGGTGCCACCTTTCTGTGTGGAATTTGCATGTCATCCCCGTGTCCACGTGGGTTTTCGCCGGATACTCCGGTTTCCTCCCACAGTTCAAAGCCACGCTGCTGATGCCTAGGTTAATTGGCCTGATGAATACATTTTCCCCGGTGCCACGCGATGGACTGGCATCCCATCCTGGGAATAGCCCTCCAGTGTGGCAGGTGAAACGTCATGGAGGAGAGAGAGAGGGAACGCTCAACATTTCCCCAAAAAGAACAGCTACAGAATGCAATTCTCATATATCAGGCTACGAAAACCTACATCAGTAAATGAAGCTTGCCGATATTTTGAACGCAATTTGCAGCACACAGCCCCCCAACCTTCACAAACCTGTGCTGACTAGCACGGTGAAGTATGGCCATAAACCCCCGCAACCTCCATCATGAGAGAAGCCGTCATCTAGCAGGGGATTTAGAAACTGACTGTACATGTACATATATTATCAAATCACACCTTTCATACAGTACATTACACGTAATTCAAGGGTAAACAAAATATACAACGTATCTTGAATCGAGTGACAATTCTTTGAGTGTGAATCGTCGCAACGTTAAACATTTTTTGCAGCTCAAACAAAATATCTCAACGCGTTAAAACCACTGACCGGGGAGCGAACTCCATCAAATGTGGCTTGCGAGACCGGTCGCCCTCTCTCCAACATCATTCCTCAACCGGTGGCCTGCGAATATGAAATCCATTACAGACCACTCAGCAGCTCATCACCATTACAAACACCTCAACAATTTAAAGTGCAGTCCCACTGCAATTACACTCACAATTGCAATCACTCAAAACTATGTATCTAATTACATGCAGCCATAATTGTAATGATAATCATAATTAACTGTGCAACGGCTATTATGCAAAGTCTCTGGACCATAAAAGTGAGTTCATACGGATGCACTGTTACCGAGATTTCTTTTTTATTCATGACACCTCTGCGTGTCACGAAGCGTCCATGCGTTAAAGACTGGCACATAAAAAAAAAACGGTTCAGACACCTTTAATTTGTCGTAATTTTTACGTGACACCCACATTTTAGGAAAATTGCCACTGAAAGGGTTAAACCGCGTGTCAAGGAGAGACACGCGATTCAATGAATGAAGTGGCCGGACAATGGCTTTCATGCACTGCGCGTTCTCTCCTGGCTCTCACGTGTGTGTGTGTGCATCTATATATAAACGTGGACACACGGAGAACAGCCTAATGACAGCCAATGCGCTGCAGACGCAGGTCAGTAAACCTGAGCTGAAAGAAGGAATCATTAAACTGATGGTCCTAATGAGATTTGGCAGAACCTTTCATAGACTGACATTTCATCCTTTGTTCTTTCACTTTCTCTTCCCTTCTCTCTCGCTCGCTCCCTCATCCAAACCATCTCTTCTCCACTCACTTCTCCGGCCCGTTAACCCACCTCACCCGAAATTCCCCGCACACGGAGCTAGAAATTAAATTAGGGCGCCAAGGACCTACCCGCTTGTTCCTCGCCCGGCCGCCCCCCACGGCCCCCGCCTCCCCTCGACGCTCACGTTTGGCGAGCGCCCCGTGGTAATTGCGCGAAGGGAACGTCCGAGCGCAGGTGGCAGCTGTGAACTTTAAATAATCCCCCGGCTGCAGCGGGATAAACGAGTCCCGGCGGCGGCGAGCGTGGAACCGTGTCACCCACCCACCCGCCCGCTAATGAGGGCTCCGCTGACCCGAGCGGGCCACTCTTGTGACACCGCCACTTGCTTTCTGCGCGTTGACGATGTAAATTAGCCGCGGGGGTGCCTCGGCAGGCCTTCACAGAAAGCTTTCGCGATGTTGGAACCGAAAGCGGGCTTCGGGAAGTCGCGCGTTTTCTTCCGGAATGCACGCAATTAAACGCACGCTTGCCCCGAAAAATGAACGGAGCGTTTGTGCCTCATTGCCTGGTGGTGGTGGTGGTGATGACCGTGGTTGTGGTGGCGGCACGCGGATAATGGAGGCGCTGGGTTTCCAATAAGAGAGAGTCGGAGAAATAAGTTAAATGATGAAAAAGAAAAGGCTTTACCATCACCGTGGCTGAAAGACGACGATGTCCAGAAGCTAGCCATCGTGCTTCGAAGAATCGCAAAGAAGAAGATCGTGCGCTGCCCTGCCTAGCGATAGGCTTTAACCCTTTTGGGCAATAGTAAAGATGTTAAGTTGTTCATATGCCATATAAGCAGCTATTACAACGTATCAAGTTTGTATTAACCACACATGATTGTGTTTAACATGCAAACAAATATGCCTTGATATTCTATGATAATGTAAGCTAGCTGATCTCACCATGAGCACCCACAACCAAAACTTTACAATCCTCCGATCTGTCGACGTAGGGTTTTATGGCTCGATGTATGAGAATTACTAATCTACAACTTATAACGTGCATAGTTTCGTCGTTGGTGAACGAGTATAGATCACGGTATCTTATCATAATTTTATTTAAATAGTACAGTCGATTGTCAAATGTATCATTTACATATTCATTTCAGTGTGCATTGCGTATTTTTTTCCTATTTTATATTTTTATTTTAGTTTTCTATGTAAAACAATGGAAAAACACGCAGTTCTTTAAAGTGAAACTTTGTTTATCAAAGATTCCCATATTGGGATATTACTATATCATCACATCGCGATACATCCTACTCTCTCACCGCGTGGGCTCGGATAACGCAAACTCATCATCGTGCGCTTGGCGTACCAACGTCCCAGCTCGTGCGAGTTCCATCCAGCAGTGGATTAACGCAGCGTCCACTGACGGCTACAAAACAAACAGCTTGGGGCTGTGTCTACAGGTGAGTTGAACGTGCGGGCGCAGGGCGGGGTAGCGGCACGATCACCCTGTATGTTTAGTTTAGTATGTTTCGTAAACACAACTTAAAGGTCCTCTCTGGGAAGAGACGCCGGTGCGAATCGCAACAGAGATATCCAATTAGGGCCGCGGAGCGTGACAGGAGAGCGCTCTGGCCCCACGCCGACGCCGCGAAATCTCACATCCGCATCACACGCGCCCCCCATCGCACCCCCAGCCAGTAGCCCCGAGCTTAGTCTTTATTGTAGCCCGAGAATGCGGCACGACCGGCCCGCCGCATGGAAAATCAATACGTTAACAACGTGTTTCTCCGGGCAGCTCAATAACAAACACTCTTGGAGGCTGCGATGAGCTGCAGCGAAATCCTGCGGGTGTGTTTTAGTGTCAAGAGCCGTGGAAATGGGGGCCTTTATTGACTTAATCAGTCAGGGGGGAATGTGCCTATCGGCAAAGGGATTACGCATAAAGTGCGTTCATTGCCTCTGCATTGATTCCCACTCTTACGTGTTACGCACTCAGCCTCATCCATTTCTAATAGGGCTACATTAAAGTATTAGAGTAGTTGATTACAGGGACAGAAATAAATAATTCACCGCACGGGCCGGGCTATGTCTGTCTACACTAGGGGTCAGCACGTGTACTGCAAATGGCTTTTACAACACTTGCAAGTTTCTTTCATTCGTTGTCAGTACCCGCTTAATCCTTTAGAGGGTCACGGGTACCCGCAGCCAATCTCGGCATACACAGGGCGCAAGGCAGGGCTATACCCAGGATGGAACACCAGTCAATCTAAAGGCACCAGGGGAAACTTAGTCAGCAAGCCAATTAACCTAGGCAGCGGCATGCCGTCTTTGGACTGTGAGAGGAAAATGGAACATCCAACCAATACCCACGAGGACACGAGCAAAACATGCAAACTCCACACAGAATGGCACCTGAGCCAGGATTCAAACCCGGGACCTGGCAAATTGTGTGTGTTTATGCTCAGAGGACAACTTTGTAGGACATGATTGGTCTGTGGTCCGAGGAAAGTGTGACCGTGGCAATCCCTCTCGAAATTCCACCGTCAGTTGTGTTCGGTGGCACAGTGAAACGTGCTGCCGCCTCACAGCAACAAGGTTCCCGGTTCGATTTGCGGCTCGGGTGCTGCCTTTCTGTGTGGAGTTTGCATGTTCTCCCCGTGTCCGCTTGGCCTTTCGCCGGGTACTCCAGATTTCTTCAATAGGTAGAAGAACCACTCACTATTTGGCCGATATCAACCTAATATATAGAGGATGCAGTGTCTGAAAAATGGTGGCACAAGCTTACCATGGGGCTGCCTCTGCAGTTGCTCGCACCTCTCTCTCTTCGTTCTCTCTCTCTTCGAGAGTAAACGGATCGTGCATGGCGCGTTAGGAGTGCTAAATAATAATTATGATCATCCCTTATAGGGATGTCTCCTACCCAAGCTCACTTACTTTCCTTAACAGTCAATGTGATGTCTCTAATTGGCATTTGTTCTCTGATCCATGCGTTCGTCTGCCTGTCTGTCGGTGTAATCCCATGCATATTTCCATGCTCCTATGCCTCGGGCAATTACTGCAGATGAATCAGGATAAAAGTGATGACATTAAATAAAAATGGCAAACAAGAGCACGTTGAAACACCAGCAGAAAGCTGAACTGTAATCCTTAATTTTAGTAATTGGTCTTAATTATAATATAAGCTTTTGTTAGTTCTAAATTATACTGCCTCGGGAAAATTTAGTTATTTTAAATTAAACGCCTTGTGTTTTATACGTTCCAAGTGTTGGGGCGTTCATGTATATTTTATATGATGTAAAGTGCTCTGAGATGCCTTTATTGGCATGAAGTGCGCTGGTATATAAAGAAATATCGATTGCTCGTTTGATATAAAAAAAGAGCAGTGTGCCAGCGAGTCTTAAAATTAAAGTTTTCAATCAGTGATTGCTGCCAGCTATGACAGCAGAGACGCAGACACTGACACGCAGCCAAGACATCCATAGATACATCTAATTTGGGTTGTTTTTTTCCAAATCGTTGCCAACATTGGAAATATCTCAAAGTAATTAGCGGCGTTCAGTCTATGACTCAACCTCATCGACCGTTTCGGCAAACACTTTGCTACGGCGACACATAATTACGTAATCATTCGCGAGTAATTATCAGGTAATTAGACATAGCAGGCTAAGGACGGTGGTGCAGTTCACAGATCGTTGCGTACTTATTTCACGACAATTACCAATTTCGAGGGTTTTTTTCCCGTAACTTAAATGCTAACTCCCAGCGTCTTGGAGCAATCATCAGGCAATTGTCAAATAATTGTCCAATCCTGATCTTAACCCTTAGCCTTTTGACCTCAACCCTAACTCAGTCTCTTAACCCCTGGCACATAATGCTAACATTTTGACATCCACCCTAATTGATGAGCAGCGATTCAGTGAGTCGGTAGTCTTTATGTAAACCAGATGAGAATCAACTGAGATGGTACGTGTCTTTTACAACTGAGATGTAAAATAAACAAAATAAAACACTGTTTTGCTGGAGGCACGAAAAAAATGGCACTTACATGTTTGGTGCCAAACAAAATGATCGTTATATTATCTTTACCTCCATGGTACAAACTAAAATTCACAACTCATGTGGCGGCACGGTGGCGCAGTGAGCCGCCCTGCAGCATCACAGCAACAAGCACCCGGGTTCGATTCCAGGCTCGGGTGCCTTTCTGTGTAGAGGTTGCATACCTCTCCCTGTGTTTCTGTGTGGGTTTTAGCCGGGTACTCTGGCGTCCTCCCACAGCCCACAAGCTGATGGCGAAGTTAATCGGCCTGCTGACTAAATTACCCCGGTGCCCTACGACGGACTGGCGTTACTAGTGTTGCCTTGCGCCCTGTGTCCGCTCCCTCTAGTGGAGGTCCTTCCTCCAGCAGTGACGTGAACCAGCAAAATGTAGGACTGCCCCTGTAGCTTCACGCTAAGCACAGCGCCGCCACCACCCCTCGGGGAGGCTACAACACTGGGTGGGGATGGCTGCCGGGATCCGGCTGCTGGAGGTTTCCGGGCGTGTGAGCGTGGAGGCCGTGGGCCCGGCGCGCCTGCTAGCTCTGCCACGATGCCGGAATAACGCTGGGAAATTCACACACGGGGGCTCTTAGAGGACTTAGCTACATCCGCCGTACATTAAGTGGAGAGCAGCTTTGCCGATGCCGGTTGATTGCGGGAGGCTCGAGAACGCCGTAGCCATCGCCAAGTCCCCCCGACTTACCGGCAGATTTTCGAGCGATCGATAACGTGTCTGAGGGTCTCCTTGCCTTGCAGCTACCGAGGAGAGTGGTGTGCGGGTGTGTGTGCAACACGATACAATTCAGTAGAAGCGTTCACGTCGCGATCCCTGTCAGGTAGTACTTGGTATTGCCTGCAAATTCTACCAAACACTTCGAAGCCAAGCTGAAAGACGACGATGTCCAGAAGCTAGCCATCGTGCTTCGAAGAATCGCAAAGAAAAAACCATCAGCCATCATCTATCCACTGCTGGATGAAGGCTTTCCCCAAGCCTCTCGATTCAATGTGCCCGGTGTCGACCAAGCAGCAGCCCATTGCTTTAACTGGTAAACAAGCATCAGCTACAGGGCGGTCCACATGTCACTGCTTACATTACACACCCAATTGTAAACACAAATATTAAGTTTTACTTCGCTATCTGGGGGTCACAGGACATCTGGACCACCCCGTATATCCGAATGGCCGTGCGTGGCGGGGTGTGGCTCCACGTGTCCCCGTCACACTCACGGGACAACTTCATGATTTTATCACTTCTAAAATACATTTTGTGAGCCACTATAACAAGACTTAATGAATATATTTGGTGCCACAAATTACAATTCCATAAGAATGACTTTATATTTGGGGGACAGTCAGCACCAGGCCCATTGTATGGGCTGAAGGCCCGAACAGTGCCAGCAGGCCTAGCAACACGTGGCGAGTCGTCACCGCACATTCGCTCGCCAATGTCAATAAAGATACAAAGACAAAGATCCCCTATATAGCCTTAACATACACAAACACTCCGTCCAGCATCTGCACATGAACTTGGTGGCATCATCGCTCCGTCTCCCCGTGTGATGGCCTCTCGGACTTAGTCCGTCTCTTTGGTTAGGAATTACAGTACTGTACATATCTTCACGCTAACGCATCTGAAGACGCTGTTTGAAATGCGCATACTGTGCGGATGGTAACACACATAAATAAAGTGCTTGTTTACGTGTGTTATTTATGTTAACACACGTAAATAAAGTGTGTGTTCCGTGTAAGGATAAGCTTACCCGCGAGGCGGGAGGTCGCTGAGTGGGGAGCGCGGCGCCTCCATGGGGTGAGCCCGGAATGGGACCCTTAACTCCTCAATATAAGTCTTATTATATGTGCTCCTGTCCCAATGATGGGAATTCCACATGCCTATGGAAAGCGTCAGTAATTCATTTACCCGATGAATGCTGCAGAGGGTCGCGGTGAGCTGGAGTCTATCCCATTAGAGAACAGGGTGCAAGGCAGGGCTGTACCCAGGATGGGACGCCAGTCCATGACAGGAGACTGAGGGTGATTTAGTCAGCAGGTCCCTTAACCCAGACTTCAGCAACAGCAGCCTGTCGTGTAATGGCCACAGCCACCTCCCGTGTTCCGTGCTGGCCTTGATAGGTGCTCGCTAAATGCGCTTGCTCCAACATCTAAAAGCTCGGTGGTTGATTTGTATCTTTGCTTTGTATGTTGTATGCTGTTAATGTTTACGCAGGGTGTATAGGTCTACCGAGTATACGCACCACACGTATGTAACGTGGTTGGGTATCCAGTAGTCTAGCTGGGCTGCTATTGATGTGGAAGGAATGTCGTGACTTGGATTACTTTGATGTTTTCCTGTAGTTATGCTGAGTGCGCTGTTTGCTGTGACAGTTGCTAAGGCTGAGTTTCCCCGTCCTGTCTGTTTAATGCCTGTGTTGTGCGTTACCTACACACGCACTGCCATCCATCCATTGTCAGGAACCGATTCATCCTCTTACAAGGTCGCGATGGGGAAATGTTGTCCACAGGTCAATTAACCTATGCAGTAGCATGCCTTTGGACTGTGGGAGCAAACCGGAGTGCCCGGCGAAAACCCACGCAGACACTTGGAGAACATGCTTAATCCACACAGAAAGGCACCCGATTCGAACCAGGGTCCTTCTTGCTGTGAGGCAGCAGCGCTAACTCACTACTACGCCACCATGCCGCCCCTGTCATTTTATCATGACAAATTTGAACAATGACGCCGACACACTCTGGCCTACTGTTGTTGAACTCTTGTGAATGGCGTCACGGCATCTTTTGACGTCCACCGTGAAGCAGATGGCGTATATTCTCATGGTCAATACGCCCGCAGTATTGACCAGGGCGGCCGCTGGAGTTGAAACCGTGAATCTCTGCAACCATCCTCGAATACGCTGCTGCTGGGCCGCGTCACCTCGCCATTATGGTCCCAATGTGGCGACAACCTGGGTTGGGAGCAATTCATTAATTATTCATGATACAATACAAAACAAACAGGAATACCGCGACACGACTCGCCCATAGCGTGCAATTGTGTTTAACATATGCAATTGCATGCCTGTGTTGTATTGCTGTACTCTCTTTCCAATGAGATGATGTGAGGTCATCAAAAACCGGACGCGCTTGTTTGAATTGCCTATATTTATTGAAATATTTTGCTCACAGCGCTGCTTCTGATATCACAACGCCAATGGAGAACGGGAGGTTTTATTCACATGAAAACATCCGCGTGGGTTTTTCCCGGGCTTTCCAGTTTCCTCCCACAGTCCAAAGACATGCTGCTGCATCGGTTAATTGGCCTCTTCATCCTGAACAAGGTCTCGGGGACCAGAGCCTATTTCAGCAGACACGGGGCAGAAGGCAGGGCCATACCCAGGATGAGATGCCAGTCCATCACAGGGCACCAGGGGCAATTTAGTCAGCAGGTCATTTTAATCTAGGCAGCAACGTGTCTTCGGACTGTGGGAGAAAACCGGTGAAAACCCACGCGGACACGGGGAAAAAATACAAACTTTACAAAGAAAGGCACCAGAGCCGGGAATCGAGCCCAGGGCCTTCTAGCTGTGAGGCAGCAGCAACACTCACTGTGCCATTCAGAATGTAAAAAAACCCAAATTAAATTGTTGCTGATTTTCCGTGCTCTGTCGTTGTTGACATGTCGTTCTCTCTGCAGCTTTGTGCAGTGCTTTG
>JAZEWU010000013.1:474290-516018 GCA_036362915.1 Geotria australis
GTCTGCGCTCTACTACCCAACCTCTGCAGCTCAAAAGACCTTGCAGAGTTCAATAAAAATGCAAATAACTGTGTTAAGAAATGGGAAACTATCATATAACCATCACGCTTTGAATAATCGAAAAGAAGAAGACACGGCTATTCCGATAGAGCAACTCTTAAGAGCAATTTCCTGTCAGGTAATACTTGGTGTTGCCTGCGAATTCTTCCAAACACTTCGAAGCCGAGCTGAAAGACAACGATGTCCAGAAGCTGACCATCGTGCTTCGAAGAATCGCAAAGAAAAAGAAGAAGAAGAGCAATTCTCACACATCAAGCCGTGAACAGCTATATAACCACAGCGCCTACACCCGTCTAGTATTTTGGCAAGACTTTCAATGAATCGCTTTCTAAAATACACCACGATTTATTTGAAAAGGGTAATGTTATGCTGCTGCGAGCCAGCGCGAGGAGCTGCCAAGCCTGACAGTCGAATAGAGGGTAAAGGCGCAGCCCTGCAATTGCTCGAGCCGTGCCACTACCGGCAGAATAGCCAGATACCCTCAAGAAGATTGACCCTTCTTGAGGGTATCTGGCCTACTCTTCCACTCTTGAAAGGGGTGGAAGTACCCTCACTGTATCCCTCCACATATGACTTGTTGACCTACTCTGACATACGCAGGCGGTGTTGGGAAGGGGTTGATGAAACGTGCCCCATTGCTGAAACTGCCGCGACGCGAGGTGGAACCGAGGAACCCTGGATTACAATCGCAGCGTTGCTGACCGTTACACCACGGCAGTGTCTCATAACCACATCAGTTGAACACCCCGGCAAAACCGCGGCTCCTTCAGTAGCCCGGTGTGCTAGCTTGTTGTTTGTGTTATAATTAAATGGAAAGCTGCCAGATTTCACAAGAACTCAATTCTCTGACCAGATGCACCGCGAGGACGATTAGATGAATAAATTAAATCGGCTTCCACAATGCGTAATTATCACGCGGAGGCTAATCCGCCCTCTAATGCTGTACGCGTGGAGCCGTTTAAACGCGCACTTGGCGTGGGATAGTCGTAATCTCGCAGCAAAAGTGAATTCCCGAGCAATGTTTATTAGCGAAATCCATTTGGAGCATGCTGTCTTTTTGTTATTAAATATTTCACTCTGTTCAGAAAGCTGTCGAATCCATGTCGTTTTAATTGACGGGATTATTGTTATTGTCTAGGTTTTTTTGGCAAACCACAAATCACAATAGGTGTTTTATTCAGTAATTGACTGACTGGTGGTCGGATTACGCCTTGCATAATAAAAAAGTTATTTCGTGCTATTTAACAACTGAAAGCGTGCGTCTCTTCCCTGGGCTGGCCACGGACGAGACGCGGATACGGAGGGTGAAGGCAGCCACGCAGTCAGCCGGTGCCAACAAGTGCCAGACACTGCGTCCTATAGATTATGATGTTACATGTCAGGTCATTAATGGAGGTTTTTTTTTTATCAGTTGTGGGAGGAAAGTGGCGGACCCGGAGAAAACCCGCGCAGAATAGGGGGAGAAGACGCAAACTGCACCAAGAAAGGCACCAGACTCGGGAAAACAACTGCCTCTTTCTGTGAGGCCGCAGATGTTACCACCGCGCCACCCTGCCTCCCATAGGTGGCTCAGCCACCTCTGTAAATGTCTAGTTGCTCTACATCTACATGAACATCAGCCACGTGAAGAACAGCTCTGCTGGGGTCAATAACCATGGTTTCATATTGTAGGACATCTAGAGTGATGGTGCCATGGAAAGACCTGTCACTGCCATATTAACGTGGAATGTCCACCGATAGTTCAGCGTTGGGACAACCCAGAAAACACATCAGAGAGCTGAACAGCACAGTGGTCTTCTTCTTCTTTGCGATTCTTCGAAGCGCGATGGTCAGCTTCTGGACATCGTTGTCTTAGCGCTGACAAACATACACACACGCACGCAGTAAGTGCGTCATCCTCAAGTTTATTGAAACTATATTTTACATCAATACGCTCAGTAGTGTTAACTGCAGCCTTAATTGATCCACATTTATGGCTCTGTGGCCGTTAACAAGCACCGTTATTAATGCGCAGCTTTAGATTATTATAAGATCAGAAGCGTTGGCAAATGTTTAAGCTACACAAAAAAACCGGCGTCTCTATTGCAATGTAGCAGTTTGGTCAGTTACCTAGCTTACGGAATGGTCCACATTAACAGTTAACATTCATTCATGCATTGTCAGAAACCGCTCAATCCTGTACAGGGTTACGGTGAGTCGGAGCCCATCCTGGCAGGCACAGGGCACCAGGCAGGGCTACACCCAGGACCGGACGCCAGTCCATCACAGGGCACCGGGGGAAATTCAGTCCTCAGGACAATTAACCCATGCAGCAGCATGTCTTTGGACTGTGTGGGATTCGAACTCGGGTCTTAGCCGGGTTTGTAGCCCAGCGCGCTAACCACTGAGCCACCGCTCCCCACACATTAACAGTTAACATTGAAACTTTAACCTTAAAACTGGTACACCATCACTGTGACCTTGAATCTATACGCTGGTAGATACCGTACACGGATTCTGATAAACATATCGTGACAATGATCAGCTTGGTAAAGCAAAAAAAGCAACTAGACTCGAAGTTTTGATTTGCATAGAGATTAAAATCAGGAGTGAATAAACTCTTAACTTAATCGTTAACATGCAATGTATGCTCATATAAAAATCCGACGACTATTCATTAAAACTGTCACCACTGTCTTCTGCACAACACAAAACAATGGTCATTTGGCATCAACATTCCAAGGCATCTCTCGGCTTGGCAGGGTCATTCATAACCCGAATAGCAATTCATCACCACCCCATGTCTATCCACAGCTGGATGCAGGCCTCTCCACACCATCCATCCCACTCCTGCGTAAAAACCGATCCCATCGCTCCATCTCCGCAGCGGTTGTCCTCTTGGCCAAAGTCCCTCCTTTGGCTGTCATTCCATCACTGGGCTCGCCCATCGCCACATCACCTCATCTTACGATGTGTCCAGCCCACGGCTGGTTACTTTTGACTTCACCATGTTTCCGATTCGTTTGTTCCTTGATCCACGCGTTGCTCGTCCAATTCTCAGCTTAATATCCGAACACGTGTCTCTCCACTCTTCTCTGTGCAATGTTCAGTTTTTGTTCCATGTTCTTTGTAACCGTTGAATGTCTGCGATTCATATTTTCATGGCACACGACTGTTATTGCTTAATGATCCAAACACCGCCTCCCCCACTACAACATAAAGCAACAGATGTGTTTGTTTTGGCACCTGCATTCAAAGGCATCTCTTGGCGTGACGGGGTGATTTAAAAAGACTAAGTGTCATCATAGCTTTACCGGTTAGAAGTCCTGCAGAATAGGCCAATGCAGAAACCGCTTGTGCAAGTACAGAGTCCGATGCTTAAGCCTTGAAATAGTAAAATGTTAATTGGCTCCCAACACGGTCAAATAAACATAATATACACACACACATATAAACTCGAACATGAGAAGTTAGGCAATCAACCTACTTGCTGTACTGCCTCCGACACGCACAACCTTGTCACCTTGTAGATGGACTTCTCACAGAGTTTCCATCTCGACACGGTCCCCCAACCCTCCTTCAGAGTGACCGCATTATACCCGCGCGTGGTGGGGAACGTCAAACGGAGCGCGTCAACACAACAACAAACCCTCGTCACGTACAGCTACATCCCAAGGACGGAGTGCCGACACACGCGGAGGATTTCCCGGGAACCCTGGCTCCAGAGGCCAGGTTTGTGGTGCGAGCGAGCGAGGATAAGCCCCGCGTGGGCAGAAGCCCGGTGGTGCCGCCCAACGCGGGCGGCGAAACGTCGCGAAGGAGAGAGGAGGCGCGCTCGACACGGCGATCCCGAGAGAGCAGCTGTTGAGAGACATTCTCATACGTCGAGAGTTGAAAACCTACATCGAGACTCGTAGAATCGAGAGATCGCAGCCACGAGCATTTCCGCGGTTGCGCCGTCCGCGGTTGCTGGGGTCGTAACGCCACGCGCGGCTCATCGTCCCGTCCCGGCGTTTCGCTCCCGAAGCAAAACACGGGACACCGCGCCCAACAACACGCAGACAACAAGCCGGAGAGCCGGCTGCCTCAATACAGCTCTCATCGAAATTGTCTCAACAGAGCTCGGAGAGACTGCTGCCTCAATAGAGCTCTCATTGGGATCAGCGGCCCGACGAGCGCTCTCATTGAGATGACTGTATCAACAGTAACGGTTTAAAAGCAGACGCAACACGTAACACAAATCCTCCGTTAGCGTACTAGCCAGTTTTGTTCCCGCGATTGGATTTAGTTTTCGAGAAAGGGCGACGGAGCGACGGATGCGATCGGAGCGACCGGACCACGGCGCGTTCGAGCGATCGATCGAACGCGCGATCGCTCGACGGGACGGACGGTCGATCCATTACGTGACGGCGCGATCGATCGATCGACCGACCGACCGATCGCTCGCGGCCGCGCTCCGCCCGTGCGTCTGCGTACGGCGGGGACGAAGGAGGGGGGCACGGCGGTGGGGGGGGGCCCTTGCCGCCGCGTCACCCGGCGCAGAACCCGCAGCAGACCTCGAGGCACTCGTCGTTCTCGCAGCAGGCGGCGGCCAGCTCGCAGTCGCAGCAGCAGCAGGCCTGGCCGTCCTCGCCCGCGCAGCAGGCGTCCGCGCCGCACGCCTGCGCGCAGCAGCAGCAGCACTCCTCGCACTCGCCGCAGCTCAGCAGCGCGTTGCACATGCTCAGGAACTCGCAAAACAGGCACGCCAGGACGCAGCTGATGCAGCAGCCTGGCGGGTGGGGAGGGGGGGAGGGGTGGGGGTTCCGATGTAGGTCACGTGAAAAATAAGTGTCGCGAGGGAGAGACGGAGACTGCTCGGTGACACGGCTATCCCGAAAGAACGGCTCTGAAGAGCAACCGTCGTGAGCGGGAGCCGTGACAACCTCGGAACAAAATTAAGTGTCGTAAACCCGCCTCCACCCGACACAGCCAATTAGTAAGGTTTGTCACGTGAACAAAACGTGCCAGTTCTTTACTGGAGAGCGAACCCCACAGCATTTACAGTGAAGGCACGACGTTTCGCTGATAGTTGCAATCAGCTTCATCAGGAACAACGGTTCTGGAGATGACCTCCGGCCTCTGAGTCCCACTATTTTTATGGGGAAGGGGAGGCGGGTCGTGACGATGGTAAACATAGCGGGGGTTGCCTGTCACGGTACGATAGGGGTGGTGATAATCGACAGGCGGATATTTGAACCGGTCCTGGGCGTACCCTCGGTCGACTCAGCCTTAAAATGAGCACCTGGTGCAGTGTGCAGCAAACATCACCAATCTGGAGAAAAAAGCGCTCGGGCACGGTGCTGGCCACCCACCTCCTCGTGTGCCGTGCCGGCCATCATAGGTGCTACTCACTAACAGCCCTTGACCCTATAGTCAGTTTGGGATATACTGGGAATGTTTGCCTTTGTGATGATTGATGGATGTAATGGCGGTGGTGATGGTAGTTGTGGTGATGGCCGGTGTGCTGATGGTTGGGGGGATGTGTGATGGACACTTCGGTCTTAATGGAGGGGTGGATGGTGGTGGTGATGGAGGTGGTGATGGAGGTTGGTGGTGTAAGCTCACGGTCGTTCGGGTTGGTGCTGCGTGAGTATTCGCGCTACACATTGACCGCGTTACCTGTGTGATGTGCGCTAACCACTGTGCCGCCGCTCCACCGACACGATATTCAGCGTCGGTCGCAAAGCAGCAGCGACGTGTGTGGCACTGCTCATTAACTCAAACCACGCGATGGGAAGTGTAAAAACATTTACTCGTTCTGCGAAATTTCACGGCGGTTTGGCTGCAAACATTTGGGCTTTTGCACGAATTTGTTTTGTTTTTCTTTCTCCAGGCACTCGGCTCACGTTGTCACGACGCCCGTCGGACACCCCGCCGCATCACGCCCAGCAGCACGAGGCATCCCCACGCGCGGTTTACATTGTTATAAACGCACACGCCTCGCGCGCTTGACGCCGTCTCGCAGCCTTCTCTGCACAAGCTCGGGGCCCACGCCGGGACTCGCTAACGTCACGCGTTAGAAACAAGAGTCGCTAACGTCTGAAACCGCTTAATCCTGTACAGGGTCGCGGTGAGCCGGAGCCTATACCGGCAGACACAGGGCGCAAGGCAAGGCTATACCCAAGACGGGACGCCAGTCCATCACAGGGCACCGAGGCCAATTTTATCCGCAGGCCAATAAACCTACGCAGCGGCATGTCTTTGGACCGTGGGAGGAAATGGGAGTGCCCGGCGAAAACCCACGCGAACACGGGGAGAACATGCAAACTCCGCACGGAAAGGCACCCGAGCCGTGATTCGAACCCGGGCCGTCCTTGCTGTGTGGCGGCTTCGCTACTCACCGCTACGCAGCGCTACGCCGCCGTGCCGCCCCGTTTCCTTTGCAAGTAAACTTGCGGAGAACACTAAGCGCCGGAGCGATCGGAAGTTAAGCCGTTCAACACGAGTCGGAGCAGGCGCCGGCGCAGCGAGGACTCATTATTAAAAGTTGTAAATCTCATTACGCGCAAAGGCATGAATAATTCCGGCGCGCTCACAGTGGCCGCGAATCTCGCTCGGCAGACATTAAGCGCCGACTTGAAACGCGCGGCGTCTCCGCGAGAACTCGGCGGCGCGGTCATTTGGGCGAATTTCGCAAAAAGTCCTGCTGATGCCGGCCGACGCAAAGGAAGCCAAGAGGGCATTTCGAATGTAACCTAACAGCCGGTCCTCCTGCTCACCCCTACGGCAGCTGCCTCGGAAACAAAGAGACGCGAGCGCTAACTAGAGAACGCGCTCGTAACGGAGAGAGAGAGGAACATCACCGCGGAGGTTTTTTCGCGACCGTGCCGCGCGGTCGCCCGATGCGTGTTTGGGTCGCGCCGAGCGGCGTTCGGCGGCTAAGTGCGTGGGTTTTGTTCCACGTGACGGCAAGGACACGAGAGCTGCTCTTTTGGGATGGCCGTGTCGAGTTTGCCTCCGCTCTCCTTCACGACGTTTCGCCTCCCACGTTGGTGCTATCTCAAGCTTGGGAGGCTTCTGAATATAAGCGTGACGATGCCTCCAACGCGGGAGGCGAGACGTCGCGGAGAGGAGGGACGCTCGACACGGCTATCCCGAAAAAGCAGTTCTTAAGAGCAATTCTCATGGACCGAGCCGTCGGAAGTTACATCGATATGAGGACACGTTGGAGAGCGAGCGAGCGGGCGAGCAAGCGAGCGAGCGTGACGGGCGCGGTTGCAAGGGGTTGGGCGACAGCTGTTGGTGCTCGACACGGACCCACAGTTCGTAAGCTTCCATTGCGGTTTGTGACAGATTCCCACGGTAGATGTTAATTACTCAGTCCTGGGCAATATGATTACTGTTAAGGATTTACCCTTGCACGATGTGGCGCTGTGAGTTCGTCGTCTTACCTTGTGGTTTGATTACGCTGTGTACGTTGGTTAGTTCGAGCGTTTGTTGTGTCGCAGGAAACCCGCACCCGGAGCTTGCAAGCTCGCTGGGTATTTTCTGCTGGAATAATAAAGATCTATCTATCATCGTTCAGTGATTGCACATTCTTCAAAAATAGTGGCGTGGAATGTCTCAGCCCAAAACCTGAACGGATCGGCGCTTCGATTGGCCCGGTGTGGCGATGTATCGTCACCGGACCTGGCAAATCAGGGCAGCAGCACGGTTGGAACCCGCACCATCCTCATAGCGCAGGGGCCATCGTCACGGCGCCATCTTTAACATAGTCGGCAGTGGTCTTACTGCAGGGGGCGATATTGCAATGTGGTTTCATCAGCCTACCCCTTTTTCAACAAACGCCGCAGCGCGATGAAGTTCTTTCCAAGGCGAACCTTACTCCCGCTCTCATCTACCGGTAACACGTCCGCAGCGGTAACCGGCGGCGGCCGCCGGGTTCGAACCGCGAACCGGGACCCCGCCAGGCCACTCGGCGGCCGCGTCTCACGCGCGGCGCCGGCGGCCGCTAGTACCGACACATCTGGGAGACCTCGAAGCAGATCTCCAGGCAGTCGGCCAACTCCTCGCACGACTCTCCGCACGATTCGCAGGTCGCGTCCTCGCAGTGGCCGCAGCACGCGCCCTCGGCGCCCTCCACCATCGCGCCGCCGCCGCCGCTCGCGAGCAGCGAACCCTCCACAGCGAGGGCCGCCGTTCCTCCCGCGCCGCCGAGGCCGGCGCCGGCGCCCGCGCAGCAGCAGCACAGGCAGCGGCAGACGAGGCAGAGGTTGTCCACGGCGGAGAGGCAGAGCGCGACGGCGCCCGGCACGCACGCCGGCGCGCCCGACGAGCAGTGGCAGAAGAGGCACGCGAGCAGCGCCGACGCGCAGCACTCTGGGGAGCGCCGCGGGTCGCAGCGCCGCCCGGGGGGAGCAGGAGGAGCAGGAGGAGCAGGAGGAGGAGGAGGAGCGGGAGAGTGGTTAGTCGCAGCGGAGAAACAAGCAGAGGGTTAGCGAGAAAGTGAGAACGGCACCGTTAGAGATGCTCTTTCGGTACGGCCGTGTCGAGCGTTCCTCCAACCCTTGTCCGTCGCGACGTCTCGACTCCCACGTTCGAGGCATCGTCAGGCTGGAGGAACGCTCGACACGGCTATCCCGGAGGAGCGGCTCTCAAGAGCAATTCTCATACGTCGAGACGTGAAAACCTACATCACTAGAGACAGAAGTGTTAGTATCGCAGGCTGTGATCACGCTGTTGCCAGCAAGTGCAGCTAATTTGCTCCTACGTCGAACCGATGCTGCTGATTATGACGCGCTCGCCAGAAGCCCCTGTGCGGCTGATGGGACGCGCGGGTTTTCATCTAGATTTCCAGTCTTATTTCAGCTTGACTTCCCATTCATTGACTATACTTTAAAAACTTCACAGAGCCAGCAGCAAGAATCCCAAAAGGAGATCAGGAAGATATCCAGGTTACAGAGGTCACGTCGGCAAAAACCGTCATTAGAGAGACGCCGGCACGACGTGTTACACGCTGGGAACAAGTTCGCCCGTAGAGCGGGTACTCTGCTAGTCCTACGAATGACAAATCTCCAATGAGCAAGTCACCCAGAATGCGCCTGAGCCCCGAGCTCATCCGGTCTCGGAAGCTGAGCAGGTTGGAGCCTGGATAGCACTGCCAGTTAAACGCACGGCACCGGGGGATATTTAATCAGCAGGACAATTAACCCTGACAGCAACGTGTCTTTGGTCTGTGGGAGGAAACGAGAGTATCCGGCAAAAACCCACCCAGACACGGGTAGAATATATTTCCCAACGCCTCATTGGGCCATCAACGTGTTAGAGCAACATTGAGAGACGCAGGAAACCTGGAGCCAGTATGACCGTCTCATCGGCAGAGCTGGGCTTGCGAGAAATAAACGCTCACGGATTTGCAGATGCAATCGGCAAGAGCGCTCCGCGTGAAATACGGAACCCAGCTCGCAAGTGATCGAGCACTCGCGGGCACGTGGTAACGCTCCCGTAGCGCAGGGAGGTGACGAATCGGGCGCCTGACCCGGCCTCCGCGGTTTGTGCGATGGCGGTTCGCGCCCGGCGCCACGCACCGTCGCGGTTTCGAGGCCCCGCGGGAGCGCAGGGCTAGAGGCTCCGAGCCCCGAATTGGCGCCGCGTGTCTGTGGCTCGAGTCGGGCTGCCTGAAGCCATTTTGGCACTTGACAGGGTGTCAAATATATTTCATTTTGTGCAATTTCAAGAGCGCCGGAGATCAATGTGAGGAAAGAAAGAGACATCATCTGTAAGTGAAGCAAGTCCCGGTAATGTGCTTAGATGTCAGAGCTTACTTTATATATGTATATATTCTTTTGTAGCAATAACTATGTGACGGTAATTTCAAGCAGGTGCCATTATATTACAAACTCCATTAGACGAGCTAACATGTCAGTTTCCTTTATATCTTGGAGAAATGCTTTAAATATCCTAAGATGAACTTGACTCAATGCATTTGAGAATACAATACTGTACAGGCCAATTTTATACACATTATCCTCTATAACGACAAGAAATGTATCCACGTGACTTGTCCGTGTGTAACATGAAAGGTGTTTGTTTCTGAAACAATCCGAATTAAAATTTCTCGTTTTCTGAAACGAGATAATATTTAACTTGCGGAAGAGCTGTCCCCCACTTAATTTCAAACGTAAAATACCAAGTCAAAACAACATTCGGATTAATTTTATGTTTTTAGCCCCTCCCCAAAAAGAACTTCGTAGAGCAACGTATACCCGGGGTGGGCAATTTTCCCGCGATCTAACTTGTAAAAAAATATTCCTTTAATATGTTCGGTATAATAATTTATAAAGAATACATTTAAAGGCTGACACGAGCATTAAAAATTCATTTCGGTGGCACTACGCTCTTGTCATTTGTAAAAAGGAAAGTACTTTAAAATGAAATGAAACTTCAATTTTTTTTAGACGTCCACCTTCATGATAAGTGCTTAGCGCTGTTGCTCTTATAAGCAATACATTAAGTGATACGTTGATTTGGCAGCGTATTATTTCTCAGTGTGATTAAGCTGATCTGTTGTTATTATGACATTTAATGCCAAATTTCTACGCATTTAGACAACTGGTGCGTTTGGGCCACAATTGTGGCAACCTTTGAACCCGGGAAGATGTCCGTGCATCACACCGTGCTTGCCGCTAACGATTTCTAAAATTCTCAACAATCGTTGAAATTACCGTGCACGACGTTTAATGTGTGCACGCGATTGTACGTGCGTGTCAAATCCATGTATTTAACCTCAGCAGGAAGACTTGGTTTGAAGGTTTTTTGTGGCCGCAATTGCAATTCAATCAGATTACAATATGATTACAATTCATATTCAAATCTGATTGGTGTACGACCGCATGTGTGTTGTTGTTTAAGTAGGACCCGAGCCACAGCTGGTAACCGAGTCACACACGCACACACAGGCACACACGCCCACAGTCACACACACACACGCAGTCGTACGTGAATAAAGTTACAGTGTGATTGGCAAGAAGCGCGCCTGTCCTCAGACGGCAGCTTCTCTTTCGTGAATGCGGCGTCACCGAGCGATCCTTCTCTCACCTCCGCGACGTAATAGATTCGAAGCCGGTAGGCTAAGCGCGGACACGCACACTTCACACACCCGGTCCGTTACACGCAGACCATCGTGTCTCAAAGCGCCCCCGCACCGTCAACCGCCGCCCGGCCGCGAGCGCCCCCCTTGCCGTCTCGCCGTGTCCCTCTCCGCTCACGGCGCCGTGTCGGCGCGCGTGATGCCCGCCGTGATTCCCGCGCCCACACCGCCGCGCCCTCTCACAACCGCCGTGGGCTGTCCTCTCTCCCCGGCGACGCTTACCTAACGCGGTGGCGGCGGCGGCGGCAGCTGCCCGTGTCACCTCCTGCGAGACGTGGGAAGGCGCCGCGCCGCCGATCGCCGCACGCGGCGGCGCGGAGCGTGCCGGCGGAGCGCGTCGGCCGCGCGGGCGCGGCTCGCGTGGCCGAGCGCGGTTCCGGGAGCCGCGACGCGCCGCTTACGGGCGGCAGTCGGATTGTATCCAAGCCGGAAGGAACCGGTGAGCTATGTGGCTCTTATTAACGGTTGCCCAGCGGAGAGGGGCAAGCAAGTTACAACATCTCAGGGCACCGGGGGCAATTTAGTCGGGGACGATTAACCTGAGCGGCGTGTCTTCGCAAGGCGGGGGGACAACCGGAGCGCCCGGCAAAAACCCACGCGGACGCGGCGAGGGCGCGCAAACGCCGCACGGAAAGGCGGCCCAGCCGGGAGTCGAACCCGGGGGCCTCGTCGGCGCGAGGCGGCGGCGCCACTCACCGTCGGCCGCCTCCACGGGGATCTGCGATGCCGAGGCGATGCTCTTGCCGCTCGGCTTCCTCTTGGTGCCGTTGGCCGTCGCGGCCGCCACGGCCGCCGACGCGGTCCTGTCGACCTTGCGGTGGTGCCCCGGGCGCGCGGCGGCCCCACCGCGGTGCCCCGGGCGCGCGGCGCCGCCGCGCTGCTCGCGGGAGATGCGCTCGCCCGCCGGGCCCGACGGCGCCGCCGGCCCTCCGTCTCCCCCGGCGCACGGATCTGGCGGCCCCGAGCCTCTCGGTGGGACCGTCACCACCGCGTCGCCGTCGCCGCCGTCGCCGGGGCGCCCCGCCTCGCTCGCCGGGCTCCTCGCCGGCGAGGCCTCCGCGTCGCCAGCTGCGATCGACAAAGCGGCCGTCTTGTCAGGGTCGAGGTCAGGAGGTCAGAAGGTCAGGGGGTCGGGAGGTCGGATCGGTCACTGCCCTCGAGTGCCGCGCGTACGGAAACGTCCAGCGGTTGGTAAGGCTGAGAGTTCGCGCCCGGGATAAATACGAGACGAATGAAAGTCATGTCCGGTTAAGTTTGCTCAGCGATGGACACGTCTCCAAAAGACAGCAGAGCGTGTGTGCCTAGGCCACAGCGTGTCTGTCTAGGTCTCTAGGACAATGTGTATGTGACTACGATAGGGTGTTTGTCGCTAGAATACAGTGCATGTAAAGTTGGAAAACCCAGAGGAAGCCCACGCAGAACAAGGGGAGAACACACAAACTCCACACAGAAAGGCGTCCGAGGCGGGAATCGAACTACTTCGGGCAGGACTTTCTTTCTGTGAGGTGCAGATGTTATCGCTGAGCCACTCTGCCGTTCAAAACACACCAGAGGGGTAGACGCTTCATCATTATTTAACTTGAAGAGTGTTTGCTTGCGTCAAATAAACGTCTAACTAATACTGATGAAGGGCTGTGCTCATTGTGCCTGTGTTTTTCCCCCCTCGCCAAATGACTCATTCGCCTATTCCACAAGCCACACGATCTAACGGCTCGCAAAAAAACACTCGGGAGCCAATGCGAACGCTTTGATGGAAACATTCATCAAACGACGGATGGAATAATTTTTTACTGCGGCGCCGTTTCCTTGGCACGGTCCTCCAAGGAAGCCGTCGTGTTTTGAATTTACGCCAAAGAAACTGTTAAGATTAGAGATAATGCAGAAATCGGACACAGCTGTGCGTGTGCGCGCATTCCGACGCGAGCGCAGCCGCGGCAGCGGTCGGCGTTTCGGCCTCTCTCCCTCTCTCGCGCACGCCGGCGGTGTGGCAAGCGGAACTCCGTGTCGCGGCCCGGCGGAAGTCAACGCTTCGCGAGAACCAGTCGCGCGGAACGGCGGCGCTGGCTTGCAAGCGGAACCGTGTCCCGTGCTTCGAGCAGTAAGACAGCAAAGCCCGGCTCGAACGGACGAATAGGGCCGAAAGGCTGACCGCAAGTCCGTTAAATCCGGATGCTGATACGACGAGCTGATACACAGAGTAATGACCATATCTTATAACAAACTATATATTATGAACACCTTTAAACAGAGTAATACGTGTATCTAACAGCAGCATTGCAGACCGCTGTCTCGGAAGTAGCGAACAGCGTCCATTGCTTCCGAAGTCCGTTGAATAGAGGTCTGTTAAATCGAGGTTTTACTGTTCAGATATAAGCACGTTTAGACCATCAGCCTGTGCCGGATTTCCAGACCAATGTTATCGCGACGAGGCCGGGTTTGGCCGTCTGGGTCTCGTCAGCAGTCACGCTTGTTTGAAAAAAAAATGCTGTGAGGTTGCCAGCGGTTATTGGCAAAGAGCGAATAAGCCCGCCGCTGTGCGGACTGAACGAGGTTTTGCTAACACGCGAGACAGATGTTTGTTATTACAGCAGAAAATGCTCAGTGAACTTGCAAGCTCAAGGACCGGTTCATAAAACCATCAACGATGTCGTTCCGTGAGCGGGAATCGAACTCGGGTCGCCGGTTTTGTAGTGCGGCACGCTAACCGCTACACCAAAGACAAAGATCCCCCGTATAGCCTTAACAGACTGTGGGGTTAAGTGCCGTTAGCGAGCAGCACCTATGAAGGTCGACACGCGTGAACGCACAGACACGCGCACGCAGCAGCCTTCGCTCGAACGTAAACACTAAACGGGTCGGGGCACATAGACCCGTGAATATTAACGGAGAGACCAAACACGACGCGCGCCTCGCCGTCTGTCCGCAGGCCGCGAGGTTTCAACGGCGCTGGTCCGTGATTCGAAGGGGACGGATCCACTGCCCGGCCGCGCGGAGCCCCCGCGATTCCCTGACGGTGGACGATCGCGTTCAACGGGACACGCTGTTCTCCGCGCGCGCTCGCATCGCGACGCCGGCACAGCCGGGACGGCGAGCGCCGCACGCTCTCGCGCCATCGATCGGTACTAGCGGGGTACCCGCCCTCCGGGAAGTCTTGTGCCGAGCGCGCGACGCGTTCTCGTCTCGCGCGCGGACGGAGCGTGACGCGGACCTCCGCCGTGGCCGCACTGTACGCCGTATCGGTTTGGCGCGCGGACACGCGGCGACTCGAGCAGCCGGCAGCTATGCAGAAGCTATCAGGTAATGACGGCGCTCGGACAAAGCGCTATTCAGCAATCTAGCAGGGCCTCGCTCCGGGAACAGTGCGGCTCTATTTGACTCCTGGCCGTGGCCCATCGCGGACCACATTCCTCCACGCTCCACAAGACGACCGTCTGTGTGTGTGTGGGGGCCTGGCAGCCTTGATGCAGGCTACGGTTTCGCCGCTAAATGACCCGATTGAGACGGGGCGGCGCGGTGACTCGCTCGCGTTCGTAACGACGCCGCCGAGCAACCGGCACAAACCCACGCTATCCCCGCAATTCCTCTCGCTGGAAACAAGACGCACTCCTGTTTGCTCCCACAGTCCAACGACATGCTGCTGCAGTGGTTAATTGACCTGCGGACTGAATTGCCTCCGGTGCCCTGTGATGGACTGGCGTCTCTGCCTGGATCTAGCCCAGCCTTGCGCCCTGTGTCTGCCTGGATAGGCTCCGGCTCACCACGACCCTGTACAGGATAAAGTGGCTTATGACAATGGATAGATGGATGGTTAACAATACCGAATGACAATACTCTCATAAAGAGTGTTAAGTCGATAAACGGAGCTTCCTCACAGGTGTATTGATGTAGGTTTTCACGGCTCGATGTACGAGAATTGCTCCAAAGAGCTGATCTCATAGCGGTGCCTGCAGACGCCTCCAACGTGGGAGGTGAAATGTCGCCGAGGTGAGAGGATGAACGCTCCCCACGGCTATCCCAAAAGAGCTCTTAAGAGCAATTCTTCTTCATAGAGTTAAGAAGTTTGAGACTCACTCTGCACCATGGGGCCAGATGAGGATTATGTTCGTTTATGCTTTCCGATTAGCAGTGTTTAAATAGGCTTATTAGTAGGTAACCGATTAGGAGCTATTGAGTAACAGACACACACTTTAATAAGCCAACGGTTTGACGAACGCAACTCATGGATATGGATAGCTAAGTTGTAAACTGTAGCTGGCACAGTGCATTGTGAAATGGATTGCTGACGGCCCAATCCCTCAGGAATGTAGATCTGGACCCAGTCACCGATTCTAGAACACACAAGTCACTGCGAGACATTCCTGAGGCAGCTCACTCTGAGATGCGTCGCGTTGTTTCCTTCCATAGCAAAAAACACACATGAATTGTTTGATAACATCATAATATACAGGACGCAGTGTCTGGCAAATGTTGGCGCTGGCTAACCTCGTGGCTGCCTTCCCCCCGCCTCGCTGCAGTTTCCTCGTGCCGTTGAGTTGTTCCCTCCTTCAAACAAATACGTTCAGCACCGAAGAAACACTGTGCACATTATAAATTGTAATTTTTTAAACCTATATACTTATGAGCATAGCTGTTTTGAACAGCGGTTTGAGACATTTCATATGACCAGAGACTTTACAAAACTATATTCTGCAGAAAAGCAAAACAACATAGCCACGACCCACACGATGTGGGGAGGCCCTCATCGGAGTGTGGATTGACAAACGGGCCGTACACCTACTCGCGGAGGGCCACCTGAGGCCAGAAGTCTCTCGTTGAATAGAGAACGGTGGTGTTGGCGAGTAATGTGTTGGAAGTAACGCAACGCTGGCGCACCGCGGCACGGCCTGTCTTCTCACGGGGAGGGCCGGCACAGGAAACGCGACCTATTCTACATTTTCCATTTTAATGCCGCCGTGTTATTTCCAGACGTGTCGGGTTACGCGGCACGGACCGGCAGCGTGTGCACTTCGTGATTAATATCGCGCGTTCAGATGTTTTGAGAACTTTACTGAAGCGAAAACAATCGGGAGAAATTATGGTGGGAACAGAACAGCTTGGGATGTAAGGCGAGGGCAGCTGCAGAAAATCCATGGAGGTCGTGGACACGGGCGGCTAGAAAAACATAAATGTGCAGCCCTTGACAGGGGTTCTCAACCTTTTGCACCTCGAGGCCCACTTGGCCCACTCGGGTCTGGTCTCCACGGACCACTAGGCGGCGCTCGCGGCCCACTGATGGGTCGCGACCCACCGGTTGAGAATGGCGGCTCTAGAGAGTGTATTGGCCTACTCTCCTACGCCGGCAAGGCATTTCCAGGGGAGGTGGGAGTACCCACACTTTACCCCACCGCAGGCGGGGCCTGTCGATCGACTAATCGTGGCGTGACCCGTATACGCTTCCGACCGTTACGCAATGGCAGCGTCGCCGATGATCGGCGCGGTAAAAACACAGTAAAAAAAATAAATCGGATGGATTTCATTTAAAACCAGACAACGCGTATTATTTCAAGGATGACCTGGAGTACGCTACGAGCGGACAAAAACGACAATACGATGAGTAACGTGTGGATGAAGACACGGCAGCTGCCGGGGAAAACTGATCACGACTTTGCGAGTGGTTTTTTTGTTTAAAGCACCCGAGGCGTTAATAATATTACCGGAAAAAAAGTGAATTTATCTCTGTGCCGAAGTAGAAAAAAAGAATGGACAGGCTTTGACACGGCCACTTAAAATAACTTGGCTAAATCCCACGCTTCGACTTGACGTCGGAAAATATTTCAAAGTGAGCGAACAAAGTCCCACGGATGAGGAATCGCCGGTGCAGGTGGGTGGGGCCGCCGCAGATTAACATCGCTGCAGCTCACACGTGGAACTCTTGTTGTTTAGAGAAATCAAATGGGATTCTGAGTCTTACTGATGAAAACGCCGAACATTCCCAGGCTGCACCGTAACCCTCCTCCCAGCAAGGCAGTGTCCCCGTCGCTAAGACGGACATCAGCGAGGCTTCTCATCATCGCCGTTAGTGGCTCTGGTCCGGTGGTGCCAATTCCACATTCCTATGGCAGGGATCAATTTCTGCAGCGCAGGCGGTGCGCACAACTTATTTTTCATGAGGGCCGGTTCCAGATAAAGTGACCAGACGCAGCGCCACAAAGTGGTCACGACCCCCGCTTCCTTTTCGACCAACCCCCCTCCCCTTGCAGGCCCGCAGAACATGTACAGTATGCTCGAGTGGTATAGGCCTATGAAAATAGTCCTCGGCTCGTGTACGTGCTTCCGGCATTGTACGGAGAAACTCGCCAAACGGCACGTCAGCCCGTTGTCACCTCACTGCTCCTTCACGCTGCTCGCCGTCACGCGACACCACAGGCGACACACAGGCACGCACGCACGCGGGCCAGTGGGCGGTCGGTGTCGGTGCCATTCTTAACGTTGTTATCGCTGCGTCAGGCTGCCATGTCCGCTCGCTCGGCAAGGTTACCTTCCAGACGCGAAACACAGTTGTGGTACGTCGCAGTGTCTGATGAAATGCTGGCACCGGCTTACCGCACGGCTGCCTTCCCCCTCCCCCCGGCCTCTGCGGTGCTTCGCTCCTCCGAGCGACGCAACCGCCACATTGTCAAACGATTACAAGCCGTCATCGTCAAAAAGCAAACCGAGCCGGTTTCCTCCCTCCGCCGATAGCATCTTAACACCTCGAGGACGCAGCGTCGCTCAAAATGCCGGCGTACCGTCTGGGCCGAGCTGGACGGCGGCGTCCGGCTCGTGGCGCTCCGCCCCGCGCCCGCCGCCATCGTGGTGCTGCCCGCGTTCCTCGCGAGACGCGGGCACCAGCGGGGCGCTCTCGCCCCCCGCCGAGCACCCCCCCTCCGACACGTCGTCCGCGGCCCCCTCCGCTGGCGCGCCCTCGCCGTCTGCCGCCGCCGACGACAAACGAGCCGGGCTCAACGCGGGGCACGGCCGACAAAAACAGCCACGTGTACGGAGGATGTTTGGTCGATGGGCAGAGGGCTCCGGGGACGCAGAAAGACACTCGTTTTTGCAAGAGGGACCCGAATATTGGGTCATCAAGAAAGAGACGCTGTGGGTTGAATCGCCTGTATGTTTCGAAATATTTCGCTCACCAGCCCTGGTTCCGGTATCGCGACACCAATGAGATTTTATTCACGCGAAAACATTTCCAATATGTGATCCCTGCACATTAAATAGTATTTGCAGATGTCTACTGGAATGTTCAACAACTGCAGCAGCGAGCGTTTTTTCGGTGATGCTTTCTGCAGCTGCTGTGATTTATGCTTTCAGTTGCTCAACCGTATGTGGATTATTCCTGTACACATCGGTGATAAACTCCGAAATCTTACGTGTTCTCTGACACCAATTTTATTACGGAGTGAAATACCTCAATAAATATAGACGATTCAAACTGGAGCGTTTTTTTTTTACAACTCTGTAAAAGATGAGGGCAAACACAATGCTAACAGTACAGTGATGAAGCAAAGAAGAATCAGAGAAAATGTATCCACGTTAACAGAAGTTCTAAAATACCGCACGACCGTAAAAGTCAATATTAAGGAAGTTAAATGACCTGAAACAACAACTTGGCTGGAAAGATTGCTTCCAAACCGTTTCATAGTACACTTAACTTACAGAAACACTGAACAAAAATATATGTGATTATTACACTAACTATGTGCTATAAAGAAAGGACATTGTTCCAAAACATTGTCTTTCACACTGTATATTGTGTTACATTTAAGGCCAGAGTTTACTGACAATCTCGTTTTTTTTGTTGCACATGTAACGTGGCGACGAGAGAGGAGCTGCTGCCCTGCCTGGCGCCCCGTGTCGTGCAGGAGTCATTGGGCAGGTTTCTGACCTCGTGCTCACAAACAGCTTCAGGCCATGGTGGTGCAGGTCGCACATGCAAGTGTTTCGTCGTCATTTCTCGTTGCGTTTGCGTTCGATGGCCCCCGCAGGCACGCGCAGCTGTGTTAACACCCCGATTGTGTTTCGTAAGCACGGACATTTTTGTTATACAATTTGTGTTTTCCATACCAATATTTTATCGTGTGAAAATACATTTTCTCGTAAAAGCCCCTTGTTTGCGTATCGAGCGAGCGGCGCCGTCAGAGCCAGTGAGATGAAAAACAGGTGCGCCGTGAAATATTTAATACCCTTCGAAATTCCTTCACCGGCACCAGCTGCAAGCCACGCAGCCGCAGCCGGGCAACGGCACTCGGGCCACGTGTCCCTCGCTACTCGCGCTACGACGGCGCCACCATCATTCGCACCGTGACCCGGGGGTGGAAGCTCCACATTGGACTGTTCCAGAGCGGTGTGCATCTGTGCAGCGGCTAGTATACCTATGCTATTCAACTTGCAAATATGATGGCTTCAGAATCCGCCCGCAGGTGTGCGCTATTTCCCCCCAGACTGGCTCAGGGCCAGCGACGAGGATCATAAACACCGCCCCGTCGCCCAACTGAGCAGGAAGGCGATCGACATTGTTTTGAAACTCGGTTACGCACGGGAAGTGATGTTTTGTATTGTACTGTCAATCTCATTCCTCACGACGCTGGCGAACCCGGTTCGACCACAGGTGGCTGGAATCCCCCCCTGGCCTGTGCGCCCCACCCGCCCTCCAACCAAATTTAGACTCCGAGCAATGGTGGTGCAATACCTGGACACCGTCTCAAACCCCTTCAATTCACCCAGTTTAAATGCACATCGATTTCTTCTCGTGAGTCTAAAGCTCACAACCCGAGGCCTCGCATGGCAAGAGCTAGTCTGGCGCCTCGCAAGCCCGCGAGGCTGGCAGCGGATGTGTCTGCGCAGTGGCACACGCAGGAGGCGGCACCGCCGATGCCTTCGTCAGGGAATCCGTGCGAGGGCTTTCGCGCTTAACCCCTGAATCGCTATCGACGTGCCAGCCCTACCCTGCACGCCAGGGACCGTTACATACTGTATCGTCGTCTAGCTGCCCTGAGCCAGCGGTATCATTCCACATTCCTATGACGGGACCGATATTTCCAGAGGTTATCTACTTTTTAAATTTCCCACAAAAGTGGTACTCGTGTGTCGATGTAGGTTTTCGCGGCTCGCTTTGAAATATTCTCCGATGTCAAGTGTCGAGTGCAAGCCATCGCAGGGCTGCACCTTTACCTCAACTACGCATCCAGACCAATCGACGCGTATTGGTCGTGTCGCAGGAATCCCGAAAAGAGCTTGCAAGCTCACTGCGTATTTGTCTGCTCTAACAATAGACATCTATCTAAAAAGCGCGCGCGTGAGCGAGCAGCGTGCACTTGCCGTTCACGACGAGCGGCCTGGTGTCCCGCGTGCCGTGCCCGTCGTCCTGGAGACGGTCGCCAGGCCGCGTGTCGGGACGAGCCCTGGAGCTGGACATCTGCAGCGACACGCGACACACGACACAGCGGCGGCGGCAGTCAGACAAGAGCTCTTGGTCGTTGCCTTTGTCGACAGCTGCGTTTTCGTTTGCCGATGTAGGTTTTCGCGCCTGGACGTATGGGATTTTGCTCGAAAGAGGCGCTCGCGGCACGCGGCGCACGCCGCGAATAGAAGCGTCGCACACGGCGGAGGAGGAACGCTCGCCACGGATATCCCGAAAGAGCAGCTGTTGAGAGCGACTCTCATCGTCGTGTAAATACTCCGATCCCTCGTATGTAAAGACGCAGGCACGCAAACCACGCCGGCAACCGTCCCGGCTGCCATCCCGCTTCTCAAGCGGCAGTGATGTCCCCTCGGCGGTCGCGTGTGCCAGGCCAGGTACACTCAAGAGGCCCCTCGCGGCGGCGTTGGTCGCACGATGCGTATACACGGCACCGGTATTACGTCACGTTACGGCAGCGGCCAGACCTTCCAGTCGACCGTCACCGTTGACGACCCGCAAAATGAAAACCACCTTTGACCCCGGCCGAGCTTCACCTCTGCGTGTGGCTGACGTTGCTGTCGAGCGACAGCTGTGATGCAACGGCGAAGTGAGTGGAGAGAGACGGCCTCGCGAGGAGCGGCGGAGTGGCGCATTGCCACGATCACGCCTCCGCCTCCTCATTTGTGAATTGAGGATGTCCGCGGTGATAATGCACGATAAACCGCCTCACCAACAACAACATTAAACAGGTGCACGTGCCCATCGCACCAACAACGTTCAACAGCCTTCAAGCCTACCGCAACCCAGGCCTTCAGGACCAACGTTTTCCGAACCTTTGAAATAGGCAAGAGACAACCCATCAACTAGGTGATGAAAGGACAACAATTTATCTCTCTGCGTGAAAATGGGCTCCACCGGCTCGGGGTGTTGCCGATCAGGGCCGACTCTGCTGACGAGACTCGGAAAGTTAACCGCGGTCCAGACTTTGCGCGTCCAATCGCTGCTGCGAGGCAATGACGCGCAAGATCCGCGGTGCGATTGGACGTCTAACGTCAACGAGCCCTCGTCTGCATCTCATTCATTATCGCCCGGAATGCGAAGAAGAGGTTTGTCGGAGGGATAGCGGTCACGCGACCGCGGGCGAGCCCCTCCGCGCTCGCTCGCGCTTACATCGCCCCGCGTGTTCGCGTATGCACGAGGAGACACTTTTGACAGTTGCTCATTTTTTTCCCTTTCAAACCACTACATCTCACGACCCGGTTTGAACTCGGCGGATGGGCAGATTCATTATTATTTTTCTTATATCTTTGTAATTAATCTACCTTGCAGAAATGCTTTTGCGAGGGTTAACATTTCACGCCGGCTGAGTAATGAGTGGCCGAGACAGCACCAGCGGAAATCGCCTCGAGGCAGAGTCGTGGCTGACAGCCTAGGCCGGACACGGAACCGCTCGGAGCGGCCTGAGTAATGGCCGCCGCACGTGACGAGCATTCCGGCCTGTCCACGCGAGGGACCGCCCGCCCGCCCGTGGTTACAACGTAATTACCGTGTTCAATGCTCACGGTGATCGGAAGGATTTCAAGTTCAAGGTCCCCGGATGGGGGTCGAATCAGCCCATCGACTTTTTTGGGGTCAATATAAAACAAACACCAGATTGTCAATAACCGGCTTCCCCGATTACTCTCCCCTGCCGTGGGAATGTGGAGTTTCCACCACTGGCTTAGAGCTGATTTTAGGCGGTGAGCACCGACTCACGATACTGTGAGGAGGGAATCACTTTGACCTATTTGAGAATTTATCTCAAGAGCTGCTCTTTCGGGATAGCTGTGTGCGCCACACTGATAACAGGAGAGAGCCAACCGCAAAAGCATTAAGACTTCTGCAGGTGACGAATTACTTCAGGATTTGGACTGTGGGAACGAATCCCAAGTACGTACGCGTGTCGGAGCGAGAGAAGGACTGGCGCGTTTGAGGCACGGTGGAAAAACGGAGTTGCTGAATAAACAACGACGAACGTTGCTTTGAGGAGGATGAGGTCGTGTGTATACGCTGGGAATGATTCACTCTACTTTTTGCTCCCTTGTAACGTCCGCAGTGAGTCACCATAGGTATTTGTTGACCCGGGGGAGACTCGGCTGTGCACTGGTTAAGGACGGCACGCCACACCACGAGGAATGGCCGTGTAGCTAGCGCCACACAAACCCATCTGCCGTCATCTCTCCCCTGTGGTAACCCTCGTGCCTCAAAACAAAAAATGCCTGAGTTCCTTTCCCGGCTCAGATGCCGTTCTGCGTGGAGTTTGCGTGTTTTCTCCGTGTCTGCGTGGGTTTTCGCCGGGCACTCCGGTTTCCTCCCATAGCTACGCAAACACTATTTGGCCGATAACATCCTAATATATAGAGCACGCAGTCTCTGGCAAATGTTGGCGCCGGCTCACCACGTGGCTGACTCCCCCCTCCCTCGCATCTCTGCGGTTCCTCTGAGCTGTTCTCTCTTTCTTCGAGAGTGGGAGAATATGCACGCGTTATAAGCGGTGAATCATTATTATTCTGATGTTCACAGAGTATTGCAACAGATAGTCATGTTGGACTGAGTCAACCCGCAGGAGGGAAGGACAAACCCGGTTCCGACGCATAGTGTTGTGGATCATAGCCAGGAATCATACCTGTGTCACAATGATTTTAGTACGGCGTTCGACCTACTTGCTACATGAAAAACATACCATTTACTTTATTACCCGTAAATTGTCATCCATAAATAAAAAAACCCCTAAGCACTGAGCAAACATTCGTGATTGCCTGACGATGCCTCCAACGTGGGAGACGGAACATCGTGAAGGAGAGCTGAAGACCGCTCGACACGGCTATCCTGAAAGAGCAGCTCTTGAGAGCAAGTCTCATAGATCCGGCCGCGAAAACCTACATCGATACAACAATTATGTCACTCATCTCAACATCCATATTTTGTTGCAAAACCGCACTCCTTCCACATCAGGCCACGGAATGCCGTAATCATCCCGAGCACATTATCACGGTAATTGGCAGCTAAACCCTTAATAAGAGGCTCGAGTAAAAATATATATATATATTTCAAACCCAGGCATGGCGACTGGGTGAGCCCGTCGTCATGATCGTTCTACCCACCAATTACGCGTCAGTATTCCGGTGCCGCGCACGTGCGGCCCAGGCCGCGACGCCACCTTGCTCAGCCGCTGGGCAATGCTGAGGAGGAGGGGGGCCCCGAGACCGGAGTTTTAATTCGAACGCCTCATTACGCTCCCGCGCCCTCCGCCGTGGTGACGCGCGATGCGTAATTGCGGCGCGGCGTTATCGAACGCGCTGGAGCCATCTGCTCGCGGCGTGTTGACATGACATACCGCGCGACCGCCGTGTTCCGCGAGCGCGGGCCCATTACGCGACGCCGTCGTGATGAAAATGCAAAACCCTCCCCCGGTCCGTCGCAATAAATTGAGTGATTGTACCTGCATATATATATTTTTTAAAAACTGGGCAGATTCCCGGGGCTAATTTGCCAAGAGGAAATATTTGCCACTTTTTTTTTTACTATTATGAATTAATAGTGGTTGAAAGAATTTATAGCTCACTGCAAACCCACTAAGTCATTAAGGCCTTTCCACGTTGTGCTGCTTGGTCGTGGTTTTTTTTTGTAACCATGCTTCACCCTTGTGCGACTGGATCGGATATCGTTCATCGCGCAAGTTAGCTTCGGCCGCTAATCGAGCTCAGGCCGCCGGGTTCATGGTGCGGCACGCGAACTCAAGTGACACTGCTCCGTGCCATTCAGTGGTATTGTATGATTGGCACGGCGGCGCTGAGAGTAGCACTGCCACCTCACCGAATCTCGGGTCGGGTGCATTTCTGTGTGGGGTTTGCATATACCCCTGCCTTGCGCCCTGTGTCTGCCGGGATAGGCAGACACAGGGCGCATCGGCGCCGACCGCTACACGGCGATGACGATGCAATCAGCTCCGAGCCGAGAGAACAGCCGACAGCTGATTGGCCAGATCCTCTGCAGTGTTGTCACGTGACTCGACCAGCCAATAGGAACACTGTGGAATGACACCGCGCCTCTCGCATTACATAGAGAGGGCCCCCTCTCTGTGCTCGTGTCCAATCTATCATTCTCAGCGGAACCAGCGTGAGCCACCCCACGCTAGCAAAGAGTGGATGCCCCCCGCGACAGTGGCCGTCACGCTACATAACTGCACGCACCACACACGAGTCCGTCACGCGACGTGCCTCGCGCACGGAACGCGACGCGCGGTGAACTTACCGCGCAACATACCAGTCAAGCAAGAACCCCAACACGCAACACACCACGTGTGCTTTCCCAGCACACACAACACACCTGTTGACATAACACACAACGGGGGTCAAGGTAGAAGCGTTCACGTCGCGATCCCTGTCAGGTAGTACTTGGTATTGCCTGCGAATTCTACCAAACACTTCGAGGCCGAGCTGAAAGACAACGATGTCCAGAGGCTGACCAACATGCTTCGAAGAATCGCAAAGAAGAAAGAAGATAACACACAACACCCCTGGTCCACAAGGCATACCTGTGCACAACACGTAATATACGCCACATTTTTGAAACTACACAGCCCGTAAGTCTGATCTCATCTCATCGGCATGAACCGCTCAATCCTGTACAGGGTTGCGGTGAGCCGGAGTCTGTCCCGGCAGACACAGGGCGCAAGGCAGGGTTATACCCACGATGAGACGCCAGTCCATCACAGAGCGCCGGGGGCAATTCTTCAGTGATCATACACAGAGGCAAAAAGGCTGGGAGCCCCCTATTGGCAGACTAACGCCTCCGGGTCGCTCGCGGAACGGCGAACACTTGTGGAATGTTGTTCGTCTGAAACTCAGCACAACACGCTGCTCTACGCGAAGTACAACACAAAGCACCACACAACGAAACTCGCCAGGATACTCTAACATGAAGCCAGTGTTTCTCGATGAACACACAGAACTGGAAGAAACACGCGTGTACAACAGCACAACACACCGACTGCACACAAAACACCAACTGTGTCACTGCTTGTGTAATACACGCCGCACCAGAACGCACAACACGCCTGTATTTATGAAACAACACGTGAATTGCAACACACAGACTGTATAAGTAGAGGTATCCTATTCCTGTACATAACTAAAACTGGACAGTCCTGAACTGAACACACTTTTTTGTACAGAAACCGAAACATAACTGGCCCAACAATGACACTACGTTATTTACGTGAACGCGCAAAATTGCCAACCTGTACCCGTGCCGGGAAGGAGGTAAGCCAGCGTGAAGCACGCAAAGTTTCCGCGACCAACATATAATGATTCATCATTGATGTGTTGGGGGTCAAGGTAGAAGCGTTCACGTCGCGATCCCTGTCAGGTAATACTCGGTGTTTACCTGCGAATTCTACCAACACTTCGAAGCAGAGGAGCTGAGAGACAACGATGTCCAGAAGCTGACCATCGTGCTTCGAAGAATCGCAAAGAAAGAAGAAAGATTGATGTGTTTGTGTCTGACCGTGGCGTGATGTGTGTCGTGCCCTCTCCTCCACCCGACGCAGCCATAAAACAGAGTTGTCACGATTGTGTGTGTAGTTTTAACACACCGATCGTTCACACATCTCTTTCATGCAGCCAATGTGACCCGAATAAGGCCGTTGCGAATCACAATCAATCCCACTGTATTGACGTGGGTTTTCGCGGGTCGATGTGTGAGAATTTCTCCTAAGAGCTGCTCTTTTGGGATAGCCGCGAAGGAGAGGAGGAACGCCTGTAAACAACACGGAGAGCGCTGAGTGACACGGCTATCCAGAAAGAACAGCTTTGAAGAGCAACCATCATGAATCGAGCCGTGATAACTTACATCAGTACAACCTTACACGATGCAGACACACGTTAGAGCTTAACGGTACATAAGGCGGATAAATCATGCAACACACTGGTCCACACAACACAAGGCAGCACACACACACCCTGCATGCCTACACACAACAGGCAGCATTGTGACCGCAGCTTATCAGCACACGATACCGTTCCTTCAACATAAACACAACTTATACCTACAACACATTGTAGAGTCAGTCACTGTAATTTGTTTCGTGGACATTAGTGACAACCACGCCACTAAACCAAAACAACTATACAACGCACACACAAGGCACAGCACCCACAGCTTTAACACAGCGGCAACCGGAAGCACAACAACACAACACGGTGTAAACTCACACAGTGACAAACTTACGAAACACTCCACTCACCTGTACATTAATGAAGGCTCTCGAGTGAGGGTGGAACCAGCGTCGAGGTGACGGACGGAGCGATGCAGAGCGCGACTCCCAACTCGACGCAGACTCCTAACAGCTGCGATTCCGCGACTGCTCCATGGCTCCAAACTAGCGACGAGCGCTCCTTCTCCTCTCCAACGTCTCCCCCGTCCCGCCGTGTGTCTGCGACTCCCCGTCTGTGTTGTCCGAGGCTGCTGCGGAGCGTGTCCCTGTGTCTATGTGGTTGTGTGCCGTGGCGGGCGGGCGTGGTGCTGGCCACCCACCCCAACCCTGGCCGTGTGCCCCAGCCGTTCTGGATCGGCAACTTGTAGTCTGACTCACAGCTGCACGGTGGTGGGTGGGTGGGTGTTGTTTGTCGCTGTGTGGGCTGGCTGCTGCTGTCGATGCGGCGAGAGTCGTTTATGAGTTGTAGTTGCGGACAGCTGTGCTCGGTCTCGGCGTCGCTCCGCACATCGCTGTCAACCTCGGCGCTCGGAGGGGAATCCAACTCCGAGACCCAACCCGGCCGCGGCGTCACGTCCGGACTCTCTGTGTGTGTGTCAGTGTGTGTACACGCCCGAGTTAGAATCCCACTCACGGCCAACACCGGTGACGATTTTCTGAACCGGTCCTGCGCCTCCTCTAGGTGGACTCAGTCCGAAATTAGTACCTAGTGCGGTGTGTAAAACATTGCCACTAGGGAGACAAAGGCGGCCGGGCGTGGCGTGTCGACCTTCATAGGTGCTCGCTAACGGCACTTGCCCCTACCGTCTGTTAAGGCTACACGGGGGATCTTTGTCTTGTACCGTATCGTGGTATGTGTGCACATAATGGCATGTCATCTTTGCGTACGTCAGTCCGTTTGTATCGAAACTGGAAGCAACCGGTGAGCTATGTGGCTCTTTTTAACAGTTGTCCAGCGGGGAGGGGTAATCACGTTCAAACATGTCAGGGCACAGAGGCCCATTTAGTCAGGACAATTAACCTAGGCAGTAGCATGTCTTTGGACTGTGGGAGGAAACAGGAGTACCCGGCGAAAACCCACGCGGACACGGGGCGAACTTGCAAACTCCACACAGAAAGGGACGTGAGCTGCGAATTGAACCCAGGGCGCTATTACGAAAGAGCAGCTCTTTAGAGCAATTCGCGAGTTTTTTTTCTTCTCCAAATAAGTTGAGTTCATATTCGGTGGCGTTTATCTGTCCATCCCATTATCCGCATTTTCTTTGCGGATAATAGGATTATGTGACGTTCCGTCTTCTACAAAATAACATGCTGATGCAGGGCGCTGCACGTGTCATGCAGATATGCAGCTGTGTGCGCGCGATGTGTGTGCGCCCCACTGGGTAGGCTGTTTATTTTACCCTCTTTCACCAACGTCTGCCTTCTGAAGCCCTTAACTTAGGCGTCTCTGGAAGTGGGAGATGTGGCCCAGAGCTGTGATGCAATGAGCTCAGCGGCCGAGTGCAGGAATGTCTGCCGCACTGTACCTCGAAACGCTCCCCGCCTCTCGCTTCCCCTCGCCGGCACACGTGGCATCAATTAGTCCGGAAAACCACACGTTACAGCGAGCAGGCCATGTGTTGCTCGGCTCTTTGCTGATTCGCCCACTGAGTGGTCAACAGTGAAAGGTTAAAATAATTAATCGAAGGCTGCTTATTCGAAATGAACGGGCACCTTTACTGAAACGCAGGAATCGCACCACAGATGCAGTGTTATATTTTTTGGATTGAAAACGAGGTGACTCAAATTGGGTCACATCCTGCAGCACGTGTGACTCGCACCTACACAAAGATCCCGCCGTATAGCCTTTCACACACTGTTGGGCCAAGTGCTGTTAGCGAGCTTTAATGAGGGCAGGCACGGCACACGAGAGGGTGGGTAGCCAGCACCACTCCCGGCCGCCTTTGTCTCCCCAGTGCTGATGTTTAGACACCGCACCAGGTGCTCTCACATGCACACGCCCAACAGTGAAATGACAGTTATTCTTCAAAAGTAATTTACACGATGCTAGACTTAGACGGTCGAGATGGATGATTTTTTTTTATTAAAGTGACTGTTAATTTATCATTCACTTAATTTGTGGCTACTTGTCTGTTTAACGAGTTATCAAACGAATTTGAATGCTATGATGCAGGTGTTCACGGCTCGATGTATGATAATTGCTCTCAAGAACAGCTCTTTCACGACAGCCGTGTCGAGCGTTCCGCCTCTCTGCTTGGTGACATTTCGCCGCCTACATCGAAGGAGGCATTGCTAATCATCCTTCTGACCGATGAACACACATCAATACATTTTTGGGCTTAATCCGAAAACCGTTAACACATCCATCCCTCTCTACTTCGCGGCATTCACAAACACGCGGAACCCAAACTTAAACCGCACAAAAGTGTGGCCGCGTGCCCAACGCAATTCCGCTCCAGCCATTGTCAGAAACCGCTTTAATCCTATACAGGGTGGCGGTGAGCTGGACCCTTTCCCGGCAGACACAGGGCGCAAGGCAAGGCTATACCCAGGATAAGACGCCAGTCCATCACAGGGCACCTTGGGCAATTTAGTCCGTAGGTCAATTGAGCTATGCAATAATGCAGCAGCATGTCTTTGGGACTGTGGGAGGAAACCGGAGTGCCCGGCGAAAACCCACGCGGACACGGGGAGAACATGCACACTCCACACAGAAAGGCCCTGGAGCTGGGATTCAAACCCGGGACCGTCTTGCTGTCCGTTGGCAACTAGCCCGTGTGGGGCGCGCGTTTGATGGCGAGCCGAGCCGCTGGTGGGGGTGGTGGAGGAGGCAGCCGGGGTAACGGAGCGCTGAAGCCGAGCGAGGGGAACAGTCGGAGCGAATCTCTCTTGTTACCCCCACATCAACTATGATTGATGCGGCGAATTGACGGATTGCCAGGGCTGTTCATGTTTACTTTAATAGAGACAGCTGTGACTGCCTGAACGTCTGTCTTATGAATGAATGAATGAGACCCAACAGCTTGTTAGAGGCTCCAGAAGCGCGTTGACTCGGGAGCCCCTGGTGTAGAGAACACGGGTGTATGGAACACGGGTGTATGGAACACGGGTGTATGGAACACGGGTGTATGGAACACGGGTGCGCGAGCTGTTGCTGTAAATGCGTCTGGAATGGCTCAGAGCAGGCGAGCACTAGGTTTGACGCCGTGCGTGATTTAGCTATCAATGGTGGAGGATGACGGCCTGTCTTATTCGCTTAATATGAGCCTACAAATTGGTGGCAAACTGCTTTGTGAAGTTACACAGGAATGATGGCTCACTACATAAAAACAAAAAAAAATGGCTGTCCATTCCATTCCATTTTCAGAAACCGCTTAATCCTATACAGGGTCGCGGTGAGCCGGAGCCTATCCCGGCAGACACAGGGCGCAAGGCAGGGGAACACCAAGGATGGGACGCCAGTCCATCGCAAAAAATGGCAGTCGTTTCTTGAATATATTGTCACCACTTAAACGTGACAAATATTAAGAATCGAACCGCCTCGGGCAGGAGCTTCTTTATGTGAGGTGCAGATGTTAACACTGTGCCACTCTTCTGCCCGTGCAAAGATAAAATGCCTCCCACGTTGGAGGCATCTTCAGGCTTCTCATTCAAAGACCCGCCGACCAAAGAACGCTTCTGCGGAGGGAGGGAGTACAGACGACACCACGGTCTGCGGTCAAATTCACATTTTGACGAAATGGCAAAAATGCATTGCCATGACAATTTTCCGCTATTTTTGGAAACAGACATCTGCAAGTGTTCGACAAAACCTCGTTTATTTTGACAAACAGAATTCCAACGTACATATCAACTGGTATTATTTAGATGTTTTTCTCGCGGACCACCATCAATATCTTCACGTACCACTAGTTGTCCGCAAACGACAGGTTGGGAACCGCTGAGCCAGATATATAGATCTGTCTCTCCACGTAAACAAATCAAAGTCATATTTAAGACAACCCATGAGTTCCAGTCTCCCGGGAGCGAATGTCAGCAGCATTGACTCAGTACAGGCAAACCTGGCCTTGACACGCAGTGTCTCAGCCGAGTCAGGCTTGCTTCAATCAACGCCGGTGATCTACCAGATGTTACGGGGACGATATGGGCACCCAGTTCAACACGCAATTATATATGATTAACAGCAGCACGAGGGAGATGAAGATGACGGGGCCTGCGTGTTTCTGGCCAGACTGCCGTTAGCGCGAATCAATTGCTGGTGAGCTGCCAGGTGACACCGCCAGATGTGTGTACATCATACTTCATTTATTTTATTATGTAGATGGACACATATGAAGACACAGAACCGTAGCATCAGTCAATGGTGACTGTACCGAGACCTTCGACTCGGAAGAGCTGCTCTTTTGGGATAGCAGTGTCCAGCGTTCCCCATCTCTCCGTCGCGACGTTTCGCCTCCCACGTTGGAGGCATCGTCAGGCTTCTTGAGTTCGCGTGAGGATGCCTCACCTCCCACGTTAGAGATAAGGCACCCTCACGCAAACCCACGTTAGAGGCGAAACCTCGCCAAGGAGAGACAGGCAATACTCAACACGGCCAACCCAAAAGAACACCTTTGAAAGGCAATTCGCATGCATCAATATCTTCAACTCTTTACGCTTGTGATGTAAAAAGAGGAAAGGTTCCATACTGATTTTCCGTTCTCTGTCGTTGTTGGCGTGCCGTTTTCTCCGCAGCCCTGTGCAGCGCTTTGTGACCCTCGGGTGAAAGGCGCTGTATAAATGCTATTATTATTATTGTACTTGACAACCCGGTTTATTCCCATCGCAGATTCAAACCCGAGCTGTTGGCAATGCCAGCCGAGCACGTTCGCCGGAGCCGCAGAGCCATCGGGCAACCTCCTAAAACACATTTCATTTTGCTCTTAATTGTGCCAACTTGCGAGTGCATCTGCAATCAGGGGCTTTCGCTTCAGTGCACTGGACTTAATCAATTTGCATTAAATATTAACGGTTTCTCAGAAGGTAGTTACTTCCATATATTCCGTTGAGGTAAAGCACAGCGGACAAATATTATTGCGATGTGATCTATAACTTGTTGAAATGTAGCGGAGAAGCAGCATTTAGGCCTAAGATGGTAATTAAATAGGCAGCTTCAACACTACAAGTACTTGCGTTTCATAATTTATCGCCGCACCATTAGAATTTCTCACCCGTTCACAATTTATACATATTAGATATTTAAAAAGCAGAAATAAGCTATTAACATGAATTACAGTGTGCACAGCCTAAGAGAAGGCGCGATAATAGCACGCATCATCCAGATAACGTATGCCTTGGGCATAAATACTGTACGGTTCATTTAAAATAAACTGAGACCCACGGCCATGCAACACTAACTGCAGTTTAAACTCGAAAGAAATTATAATGGTGCAATGCACACAGATACATTTCAAAATTATGTATGGGAGATTAATTCTAACCCAAAAAAAAAAATCATAATCTCACATCACTTTTTTTTTTTCCACTTCTCTTCCGATATGCTGGAAATTCATTGCAATTTATAAGTTGAAGGGTGAGGCATTGCATTAGTCCATTAGCATATATATTAATAACACGTGAAGATAGACTGCGCTATTAAGGACGTGTAAGAATGTATATGCCGTTATATATGGGGAGAGCCCTCGCGAGGCGCAGCGGCGTTCGTGTATACACGTGCCGACGGGACTCTGGCTGCTGCGGCGAGCAGACCACCGACAGCTCACAGCAAGAAGCGCCCGGGATCGATTCCCGGCTCGGGTGCCTTTCTGCCTGGAGTTTGCATGTTCTCCCCGTGCCTGCGTGGGTTTTCCCCGGGGGCCTCTGGAGTCCGACCACAGTCCAAAGACATGCTGCTGCTGCCGCTGCCTCGGTTAATTGGCCTGCCGACTAAATTGCACCTGGTCATAGTTCTGTCTTGGGCCCTGTGTCTGCCGGGATAGACTCGGGGGTACTGAACACTGAGAACACCGCCGGATGCCTCCAACGTGGGAGGCAAAACGTCGCAAGGGAAAGAGAGGGAGCGCTCGACACGGCTCTCCCAAAATAATACTTTTGGAAAGTTGTGGGAGGAAACCGAATAACCCGGAGTAAACCACCGCAGAATAGGAGGAGAGAACACACAAACTCCACACAGAAAGGTGCCCGAGGCGGGGGTCGAACCGCCTGGGGCAGGACTTTCTTTTTCCGCGTGGCGCAGATGTTACAATAATATTAGAATGAATGAATACACAAGCAACTGTAATAGAATAAAAATGCCCCGGCTCTGTGCACTGGTATCATTGTTACTAAGGGATTATTAATAATGAAGAGAGATAGGATCTCATTTACTCTGAGTGGATGGCGGAAGCTTGTTTGGAAATAGTGGAAGATAACTCCCCGAAACGATCCACACCGAGCACCATGGTATGGTTACGTAATTGAGTTGAGTGGAAGAAAGCCTGAGTGTACATTTCTCTCTAATACAGATTAAATGAGATGTAGGTCGGAGCTTTGAAAATAAAACACTCGCAACCGGTGCATTGGAGTGAGTGGGGAGAATCCATCTGTTGCATGTGTACACAATAGACACATAATATACACGTTTACGCAATCTACCGTGCATACACACAGCCTCCGTATCTGCAATTTGAGTAAGCAAGTGATTATAGCGTTTGCAAATTAAGCCGCGTACCGCACACTAAGCTGTGGTGTGGCCAGCACCACAACCAACCCACGCCGTCTCTCCAGCAGGGCTGGTGATTTACTACATCTGCACCAGGTACCTATTTAAGGCTGAGTTGACCGGGGAGGCTCAGGATGGGTTCCAAAACCTCCTGTCAATGAGTGGGAAGTAAAGCTGAAAGCCTTGGTCTCGTGCAGATATATTTTGCGATTATGAAGGATTCGAACGCGCTACCTTCAGAGCGGACATACAAACTCACAAACACTTGCTTCAGTATAGATCGCATGGACGGTCGTGACTTCGGGTCGCTGGGTTCGACTCAGCAATCGATTTTTGATTTGTTTTCGTTCGTGGTGAATGTAGCGGCCTCTAGTGGTTTCAGAGGGGCATGTGAATCCTTTACAAACGACACAGGTATTGAAACATTGATATTTTGTACACTTTATCCCGGGATAATCGCTGCATCCTCGCGTCCCTGTAGAGGATTAAGCGGGTACTTATAATAACGACGACTGGCCATTGTCAGGCATCGAAGAGTCGCACTGCTCTGCCGATTATATCCGAAAGAAAACCACGTCTCACGACGCCGCTAGAAAAATGCGTGTGTGGAAAATGAAATAATCACACCCGCAGCGCGGTGACCCACTACCCCGGGACTCCCCGCACACACACACACACATGCATTATACATCCATGATAACAAGGCACATCCATTCATACATTCATAACACACGCGTACGCGACGCGCTCACGGTGACACGCATTTGACTCTGCACACAAAATCCTTGCTGTTCAGGTGCCAGCGAGTGTGTGTTGACACTCCGGGGAGTGTTTGTCACATCATTGAGACATCATCAGGCTTTGCCGTGAAAACAGAGCGCCGATGCAACATTTATCAGCGCTCAGCCGCCAACGCGCCGCGACCCGCTCCTCCGCGGGGAGGCCCTTGCCCGCCGCCGGGTGGCCCTGTGGGGGCGCGTGGGGAGGCCGCGCGGACCGAGGTCTTTGCCAGGAAACCCAGGGAAGCGTCGCCCAATGGTGTTCTCGCCAATATTTTCATTCGTTCATTCATTATAAGTTCCCACACCTACGTATGGCCCGTGGACGAGGTCTGGCCCAGCAATTCATTTTATCCGTTGTATTGAGCACAGAAATCTGGGACAACCTCGGTTGAGGTGGTTCGGGCATCTGGTAAGGATGCCCCCCTGAAGGCTCCCTCGGGGGGTATTCCAAACGCGGCCCACTGGGCGGAGACCTAGAGGCCGACCCAGGACACGCTGGAGGGATTATATCCTTCGGCTGGCCTGGGAACGTCTGGGAATCCCCCAGGAAGAGCTGGAATCTGTTGCTGAGGAAAGGGATGTCTGGTCCACTCTCCTTGGACTGCTGCCACCGCGACCCTCACCAGGACAAGCGGTTTAGAAAATGGATGGATGTATTGATAATTATTTGATTGATTTTTTTTCCCTATGACATTGATCCATACCGCTATAGGGAAGGGGGGATGCGGAGAGGGAGCTGGGGTCGTGACCAGTCTGTATCCATTTTTCTGGATACTTCATCTGGAACTGGCCGTCATTGCTCTTAAGAGCGTGTAACATGTTCTTCTGACGTCTCTCGTTGACGATGTTTATTGCTCACATGGCTGCTTTGACTGGACTTCTTCCTGATGGTCTTTCGGAAACATTGCTGCGGGCTCTCGGAAGTTTCAGAAAATCAATCATTAATCGGTTGGAAGTCAAGCTTAAACAAGTCTTGGTGTTGTGCCGATTCAATCTGAACACGGTACCTCAGTGTGGACACGTCGCGATCCCTGTCAGGTAATACTTGGTATTGCCTGCGAATTCTACCAAACACTTCGAGGCCGAGCTGAAAGACAACGATGTCCAGAGGCTGACCATCGTGCTGCTTCGAAGAATCGCAAAGAAGAAGAAGTGTGGACATACATACATACATAACAACATTTGCTGCATCACATGTAGATTGCTATTTTATGACATTAAGATCGGATGTTTTAAACCTAAATGTGAAGCTACGTTTATGTATCTGTGCGTTCAGGGGGGATTTTCAATCTCGACTTAAAACACATTTCCGTGCAATTCACATCGCGCTGCTGGAGCCAAGCGAGCGCAGATCGGGAGCGTTTGCAACCCCGAGGAAATTGCTTACTGCATTTTTAATGAGTTTACTAATTTGAGCAGATTGGTTGCAGTGTGTTTATAAAATAGATCTCAATTTCGAGCCCTTCTCTGTAGCTGTGCCGTTACGAATGCATTAGGGCGACGACTGGCCCAGCGGCAGAGCATTCGCCGCTTCATGCAGAGATCCCCGGTTCGATGCCAGTGGCCGCCCTCGGTGAATACTGTGGTGTGTAATTTAATAATAATAATAATAGCATTTATAGAGCGCCTTTCACCCGAGGGTCACAAAGCGCTGCACAAGGCTGCGGAGAGAACGACATGTCAACAACAACAGAGAACGGAAAATCAGCAACCATTTTTTTGGGTTTTTTTTTTAATAATCCGAGCTGTGGAGAGAACGGCAAATCAACAACGGGGAGACAGATAACTGAAAAGGGATAGCGATGGGTTATAAAAAAATAGATACAGTATGTGTAACAGAGCAAGTGTTTGGTATGCATTTACATGTGTGTCCACACTGAGGGTTCTGGGTTCGAATCCTGTACAAACGCAACAACAAGGCTTTTTTCACGTGTTATTTCAGTTCTAAATTCCCAACGTTTGCACGAGCACCATCAACCCCGTTAAGCGCTCTTCCGCCTTTATCCTGAAGTCAGAAGAACATGTCACACGCTTGGAACAAGATCGCCCGTCGAATGGGCAAATTGCCAGCTTAACTAAAGGCGACACACGCTCACTTACTCCACAATTCACTAAATCCATTGCTCTCACTCGAGAGGAAACGTCTGTTTAATTGCCGATTTACGGGCTTCCTCGAGTAGCGATCCGCAGTGTCGCTTAATTAAGCTGCCGGCGTGGGCTGAGGAAGGCACCGGCGGCAGAGCGGGCCGTGCTGGCGAGCGGCGCGCTACCCACGCAGCCAGTGGAGGGCAGAGTTACTCTGCAGAGCCTCGCCGACGCTGGGTTGCCACTCGCCAGGTCCACTGACCGACTCCACGCAGTGAGCGAATGGACGCCACAACGCACTCCGGTGGCGTGCAGAGGTTTGGCGATGCCCGGGGCCAACTGAGAAATGTGAGAATATACTGAGAAATGTGAGAAAGGAAGACAACTTTGGGAACTATCATTCATTCATAAAATTAGTTGTAAGGCAAGTACTATAACGTGTCGACGGTCGTCGACAGGGCACGGCGGATGATGAAAAATAATGTCGATCGGCGTCGACAGGGCACATGTAACATGTTCTCTACTCTGGTCTCGCTTCTTAAAACACGGATCCACATTCACACCAGATTGCGGGACTGTATAATTTCACTCTTTGATTGGATGCCCCCCCCCCTGAAACGGATGCCCGGGTCCGTCGCCCCGTCTGCCCCCCGTTACCGCATTCCACGTCAAGTCATTCCCACCCCCGGATAGAACACGGCGCGTCGTTTCATTCGTTCACGATCGGTATCTGCTCAATCCTGCAGAGGGTTGTGGTGAAGCCGCAGCCTATCCCGGCATACACAGGATGCAAGGCAAGACTAAACCCACGATGGAACGGCAGTTCGTTGCAGAGCACCAGGGGGAATTTAGTCAGCAGGCCAATTGACCGAGACAGCAGCATGGCTTTGATGTGCGGGATGAAACCGGAGTACTCGGCGAATACCGACGAGAACACGGGGAGAGAGACGCAAACTCCACACAGAACGGCACGCCAGCTGGGCATCAAACCCAGGTGCCCTTTCGCTGTAAGGTGGCTGCGTTGCTCACCGCGCCACCGCGTCACCCTTTCGTCAGAAGCCTGATGATGCCTCAAACGTGCAAATCGAAATGTGGCGCAGAAGGCACGCTCGACACGGCCATACCGAAACAGCAGCTCACAATCGTAATTCTCATCATGCATCGAGCCGTGAAAACCTACAGCAATTCGGGCCCGTGGTAGGAAATGCCGCACCGGGAGATCGAATTGAAGCGGCATACCTGAGCACCGGGGTGAGTCCAGGGTGCCAACAGCCATACACACAGTCTATAGTCTACACACACAGCCTAGAGTCTATACACACAGTATATGGTATATACACACAGTCGATAGTCTATACACAGTCTATACTCTATAGTATATATATTATTATGTTTATTAATTATTATTACAGCATAAAAATACCCAGTGAGCTTGGAAGCTGTTTACGGGATTCCTGCATTGACACAACAAACATGCGAATTGATGACAATAAAGTCGGCCGCGGTGGTGCTTTACAGGAGTGGCGTAAAGCAGTGCTGCTTTAAGGCAGCCTTCGACACTTCACGTGACAGCCTCAAGGTGCACCTGGCCTGGCACAGGCGCCGTGGTGACGTCACCGCCACTTAGTGGCGAATGGCGGTTGTTCTTGGCGTGGGTGGTATAGGTGGTGTGGTGGTGGTGAGTCTTAACAGTCTGTTAAGGCTATACGGGGGATCTTTGTCTTTGTGGTGGTGAGTGGGTGGGTGAGTGGATGAGTGAGTGGGTAGGTGAGTGAGTGGGTGGGTGAATGAGTGAGTAGGTGAGTGAGTGGGTGAGTAGGCGGGTGAGTGAGAGTGAGTGAGTGAGTGGGTAGGTGAGTGGGTCAGCATCCCCACCTTGAGGATAAACACGTTAGGGCTTTGTGATAAGCAGCGGTGGCTTTAAGTCATGAGCCATTTGAAACACATCAGTGGGGCTGCACCAATGACCTTGAAAACGCTCCGCCAACCATACAATATTCTATTAATACTGCCTTTAGAATCATATTCCTTTTCATTGAATGCTTCAATTTGGAATTGCAAATGTTAGAGCTTTGAAATCATCTCGGGAAGCTCGCACGCCTGTCTTTTATTTTTTATATTTTATATTATTTCCCCTCTCTTTTTGCGGCAGATCCAGTTGTTTGTGAGCCAACGACTCGCGTCGCTATTATAGTCTCGTGGTCCTTGATCTGCGTGCACTGGACGAGGGAAAGCCTTGTTAACGTCTCTCGTCAAAACAAACAAGCAGCTGTGCCGGCCGTCTCTCGCCATTGTCTCGGGAGTCTTGATGGGTTTCGCCTTCACTTGGCGATGGTGCAACTTGGGTAGTGCGGCACGGTGCAACGGTGAGTCATTAAATGTAGTAAATAGATTTACAATTTAGAATGCGCACAGTATTCATTCAACGACAAAGGTATTCCTTTGAAGAGAGAGAACGACTCCGAGGTGCGCGGAAACCGCAGAAAGGAGGGGAGGTCAGCCACGCGGTCAACTGGCGCCAACCTGCCAGACACTGCGTCCTATATATTATGACGTTATCGGGAAATGTATTAACATGTGTTGTTTTTTGCGCCCTGTGAATGTAGAGATCGCATGTTCTCCCTCGCGCGTAGCGTTCTCACTGTGAAGTGGCGGCGCTAGTAGCCACACCACAGGGGGTGCACACAACGCTTACTCATCATCATTGTCAGAACGCGCTTAATCCTGTACAGGGTTGTGGTGAGCCGGAGCCTATCGCGGCAGACACAGGGCGCAATGCAGGGCTATACCCAGGATGGGACGCGAATCCATCACAGGGCACCGGGGGAAATTTTAGTCAGCAGGCCAATTAACCTCCTACGCAGCAGCATGTCTTTGGACTTGTTGGGAGGAAACCTTAGTGCCCGGCGAAAACCCACGCGGACACGTGGAGAGAGCATGCAAACTCTAAATGCTATTATTATTATTAAACTCTACACAGAACAGGCGGCACCCGAGCCGGGATACGAACCCGGGTCCTTCTTGCTGTGAAGCGGCGGCGCTAACTCACCGCTACACAGACACCGTGCCGCAACCTAATGCCCACTCGTGGTGTTGAGTGCCATCAAGCAGGGCGACGTCGGAGCCGGGTTCCTCCGGCTCGGATATTGTTTGTGAAACGTTGCCAACATGGAGCGTCACATCTTAGTTCACACTGGCAGAAACACTCCGGTAATTGCCTACGAGCAAATAACCGTCGAGAAGTTTTGTGCACAGGCAAACATTACCGTCGTGTGAACCCTCTCCGGCAGCAAGTGGCGCACTAACCACCGCGCCGCTGCCGCTAAATAAACACAGACAGCCATGAAAGAACATTTCTGAGTAATACACTTCATTTGTTGTCTACCGCTGACATTACCCGAGGCCCCTCTGGTTTACACTGCGTTGCAAGTCCGCCGCTCTGTAAGTATGCCATCCCACGCCTGTGTTTTAGTTCCAGAGGTTTCATCTCGGCGGCCGATCAGTGGCGTTCAAGCCTCTGCGCCTCGAGCGCGCGAACAGCGTGCCTCCATTCTTAACCACATTATCTCGCCAGAAAAAAACAACAGTCAACACCGCCGCGCCGCCGTCTTCCTATGTTTGTGAGAGCGGTGCTTGCTGGCAATGCGCCTTGTCAATTCGCTACTTACGCGGAGGACGTTGGTGGATCACGCAGAGATCAGTGTGCCGGGAAGCCAGGACCCCGGCCGGCTTGGAGATGATCAGCGAATTGGTTGTGCGGCACAGCGAGTCGGCCAAGCCACCCGTGGGGAAAGCGGAATGTTATCTCACCTTCACAAGCTGAAGCTTTCATTCATTCGCTCGTTGTCACAAACCGCGTAATCCTGCACAGAGGTTGCGGTGAGCCGGAGCCTATCCCGGCAGACACAGGGTGCAAGGCAGGGCTATACCCGGGATGGGACGCCATTCCATCACATTGCACCGGGGGCAATTTAGTCCGCAGGTCAATTAACCTATGCAGCAGCAGCAGCGTGTCTTTGGACGGTGGGAGGAAACCGGAATGCCCGGCGAAAACCTACGCGGACATGGGGAGACCACGTAAACTCCACACAGAAAGGCGTCACCCAATCCGCAACCCAAAGCACAATACTGTTTGTGGCACGATTCACCACGTGTTGCCCGACAGAGTTGCGCTGTGGCCACAGCCTGGCTTGCCAAATCATGCGCTATCATTCTAACTGGCGAAATAGAAAACCCCATAATCAACAGAAGAAAGTGAGATAAATTATGCCACAGACATGTCTCGCCAGGTTTCAGATTAACTGGCCAAAAAAAACTATCGGTGTAATATGGAATAAAAATCACAAAAGTGACACGCAAAGTAACTGTCATGTTTAACGCGCATAGCTGCAGGTGACGGAATTGAGCTGTTTAAACAAGAGAAAGTGCCCGCTTAGATAAAGGCAGATGATGTTCAAGAGTGATGGAAAGCTCCTATGCAGATTTCAGTTTGCGAAAAGTTGTGGGAATGAAGGCGTTGCAGCAGCCCGCTCTAATAACGGGCAGGTGAGCGCCAAGCCGCACATCCCTCTCATGTATTCTCTTTGCCGAGAAAACTCAGCGTAACGACGCTTCCACGAGGACATCTTTCCGTGACTGGAGCAGCATTTTACTGGTTTTTATTCATTCACTCTCCTTCAGCCATAAATAGCCTTTTGACAAATATGAAGACACTGTACGCATACTATTCATATTAGTTCATTTACCAGGTTAAGGCGTGCTGACTGTCGAGCCTCTTTTTCAGAAGGGTCGTTGCGTGAGACATTTCACTTGTGTGCGCAGATGTGAAGCGTCCAGAGCGATGTCACACGTGCAATGATAACCAGCTTGCTGTACTGCCTCGCTCACACTGTGGCACCATCTCCGTGTGATCCACCTATCCCATTACGGGTACTCCGGTTTGCTCCCACCGCCCTCCAAAGACACGCTGCCTCGGTTAATTGGCCTCCAGACGAAATTGCCCCAGGTGCCCTGCGATGGACTGGCATCCGATCCTCGGTATATCCGCAGCCTTGCACCCTGTGTCTGCTGAGATAGGCTCCGACCCCCCGCGACCCTGTCGAGGGTTAAGCGGGGACTGATAATTATGATGATGACCTTGGCGTGGGGAATGTCTTGTCGAAAGAGAGAGAGAGAGAGCCGGCCTAACCGGAGGTGGCGAGGGTTTGTGTGGCGAGCGTTCTTCACCTTCGCAAGACAGGATCTTGGTGTGCTGATCCCCCGCCAGATGCCGCGCAAGCTGCCGAGGGTCGTGAGCTCACGCGGCCGA
>JAZEWU010000013.1:523638-546086 GCA_036362915.1 Geotria australis
CTCGCGTCCGCCGCTACATCGGAACGGCTGCGACGCTCCGGCGGGACGACCCGGTCCGTCACGAGCCACCAGCGTGCAGCGCGAATGCTGCTCGCCGCGGTTTAGTTTCACTCGTCAGCTTGTTGAAAATCTCACGCGCTTCACACATTCGGACTTCTCGTTGTCGGCTCTTGTTTTGGTCCGCAGAAATCGGGACCGCCGCCGCGGTCCGTATCGCCGGCGGCGACGGCGGGTCCCGTCGAGACGGCGTCGCTGGCGGGAGGGGTGGGTGTCGCGGCGAGGACGAGCGAGCGGCGAGCGGCGGCGCTCCTCGCTGCTCCGCGTCGCTCCGCGTCGCTCCGACTCGCCGGGCGCCGCGCGCCGGCGGCCGGCTCGGCGGCGCGGCGCCGCCGCTCCTCACTCCAGCTCGTCGTTCATCAGCGGCTCCTCCTCCATGTCCTTGTCGTCGTCCAGCTCGGGGCTGTGCGGCGCCGACGCCATCAGCGAAATCGGGACGTTGTTGTCGTCCGTTTCCAGCGGCTCCTCCTTCACGTGGAACGGGTGTCTGCGGCGGCGGCGGCGGCGGCGGCGGTCCAGAGAGGCGGCACGCGAACGGGACGGGGAGCGAGGGGGGTGGACGGGCCACACGGAGACACGCGGGGGTCCACACGGGGAGACGGGACGGATGCAGAGACAAGAGCGGTAGTCGGACACACGGGAGAGGCGGCACAAGATAGAGATAAATGGAGAACGCCGTGTCGTCGCAGGCAGGAAAGCGGAGAGAGCCGCACGCGTGCAGATGGAGAGAGGCAGCAAGAAACAAGGAGAGATTCACGGAAAGGAGATTAAGATGAGAACGTTGCAGAGATAGAGATATGGTTAGAGACAGAGATACGGAGACACACAGAAGCAGACACAGACATTCAGAGAGACGGAGACAGAGGGATATTCAGTAAATCAATTCACTGCTCAATCATTCAAACAACATGGGCTATGCATAGACAGATCACGGCGCCGCATCTTGCGTGTTCTGCACACCCTAGCAGGGGTCAGGTGGCCAGCAGGTGGCGATTTGTGCCACTGTTGGTAGTGGAGACATCGGTCCGTTTTTGTAAAAAATCAGACTAAACGAAACATTTGTCAACACAAGAAGCCAGCCTTACGTGTCGCACCTGGCCTCTGTTAACAATGTGTCTCGAGGAGACCGGTTTAAAGGTGGCCACTGTTTTGTCACGGTGGATCACACTCGGTCATTTCACCGTTGCGGTTTACTTGTTCCGGCCACGTGGTAATGTGCAATTACGTGAAAACGATACCCGACAGTGACTGCTGCTTTGGAGTGAAATCACAGATATTACACTGTATAGGGTGTTCCGTTACGGGACATCGCCCGTGTCACATTACACATGCATTTACACATTATACAGTTTACAGACCCCGTAGCTGTTCGTGAACAGACACGCATCCATATCTAAACACACACACCACAGAGACACCTTGTTTCGCATGGCTGTTAGGGTGCACCTCTTAAGACTGGCACTTCACTATGAACGGCAGCCTGGCCAGCAACACACATGCCCGGTCATCTTCATCTCCCGAGTGCCGATGTTAAAAATATATCGTCTCGTGTTGAACGAGGACCCGTATCTTGCCTGTAACATCTGGTAGGTCCCCAGCATTGAGTCAAGCAAGCCCTACCAATGAGACACTGTGTCAAAACTGTTCCGGAGTTTGCCCGTATTGCGTCAATTCTCCTGAAATGACGCGCCCCCGGAAAGACCTTGAGGCCAGTGGGTTGTGCAAAAAAAATATATATTTTTAATGTTCAGAGACAGATGTGTCTCTGAAGGAGACATTGTCCGCTTGTCTATTTCGTTAAATTCTTCCTGGTCGCCGATTCCCGTGAAGCGCCGTGTTCGCCGCTGCGCCACCGCTCCCGACTCAAAGACAAAGATCCCCCGTGTAGCCTTAACAGACTGTAGGGGCAAGTGCAGTTAGCGAGCACCTATGAAGGTTGACACGGCACACGAGAGGGTGGGTGACCAGCACCACGCCCGGCCGCCTTTGTCTCCCTAGTAACAATGTTTAAAGACAGCACTAGGTACTCATTTGAGGCTGAGTCGACCTAGGGGAGGCCCAGGACCGGTTCAGAAAATCGTCACAGGTGTTGGCCGTGAGCGGGATTCGAACTCGGGTTGCCAGATTTGTAGCCCAGCGCGCTAACCACTGGGCCACCGCTCCCGACACGTGCACGCGCATGTGTACATACACAGCCAACCAGGGTTACAGAAAATTAATAATGGTAATACAATTTATAACTCACCACTGCGCAAATTCCACGCCTGGTCATGGATGAGACGGATACGGAGGTGTGAGGAAACCGCAAAGAGGCGGGGGGGGGAAGGCAGCCACGCAGCTAACTGGCGCCAACATTTGTCAGACACTGCATCCTATGCATTATGAAGTTATCAGCCTGTTCGTGTTTTTTTTATAATCGAACTGCCTCGGGCAGGACTTTCTTTTTGTGAGGCGGAGTTTTGGACTTTCTGCTACATGTCGTAATAATGTAACGTCTGAACTCATAAACAGAGCTTCACTATGGATAACATTGATCATGAAAGCCTTCGAGTTAATGTCACGTGTCTTTGTGCTCACTGTTCTCAATGATCACCCGAAATTTCACATCTAGGCCCCATTTTTGTTGATTTGGATTGTCGTCACCTGACATTAGGGCATCCATCCCTAATACCCACTACATATAATCAGAATGTACCATCTGACAAGCGATGAGAATGTTTTGATAAAATCCCTCTTTGTATGTTAACCCTGATATATCGGATAATACACGCGCTGATGTTGGAGGTCACTTTGGCGAAATGTAAATCGGCGCGCGTGTGACCGCGCATGTAGTTAATATTCAGTCCCCTCGTAAATACGCACACACAAACACGCATAAACACGCGTATCAATAAACAAGCCAGGGTCTACGCTCCGCACATTCATGAATCTTGGCTACGCCCATGAATTTAGCGAAAGGGATGCTCACGCTGCTGCGAGCGTGTCGCTGTCGTCTAAGAGTAACTGCCGCGCTTAGCGCCACGCGACCAGGAGTTTATCTGTCTGTTTATAATCCGTCTGTCTCGATGGATATGTTCGCGGCTCGAAGGACGAGAATCGCTCTCAAGAGCTGCTTCCGAAGCCCGATGACGCCTCATTCAACGTGGGCGGCGGAACGTCACGAAGGAGAGAGGCGGAACGCTTGACACGGCTATCTCGATAGAGCAGCTCTTGACAGCAATTTTCAGTATATATCTGTCTTCCCATTTCTCATCTACCTACGTATCGTAGGGCTGTCATCAGTCAATCTGTTGCTGTATGGACACTTTGAGCCATACACAGATAAGGGGTCCGTTTTACACAAAACAAAAATACATTTTGTGGTGCGTCTATGTTGTGTGTTTGTTGTGATGCTGTCACGGTGTCTGCGGTCGGCACCCTGGACTCGCAAACCAGGAATCCAACGTGGGTACTCCCACCGCTTCCAATACGTCTGCCCGGTACGGAAGTGTAGGCCAAAGTAATAATGATCTACCACATGCAGTTTCGTTTACTCTCTAGGAGAGAGGAGAACTACTTGAAGGCACGAGGAACCGCAGAGAGGCCGGGCAGGGGGAAGGCACCCACGGCAATAAGCCAGCGCCAAAATTATCCAGCTGCTACGCCTTCAGTTTCGCGGAGACGTTATCGACAGGGGCTCCGTTGAGCCTCCGCTGGCGGAAGCCCTCTTCCGGCGGCAGTGTCGCGAGCGAGCAATAGCAGGGCTGCGCCTTCAGCTCCCCATATTTGTTCAGGTTGAATCCTCAACGGCACAAGCCGTGCTCGTTGCTGCGAGGAGGAGGAGGAGGAGGTGAGGGGAGGGGGTGCGTGTCGGGACAGGTTCGCCCCCTAACAGCTCATTGACATGCAGGCGTAAACAAGCCGAGCACAGATTAGCGCGGCCGCCCCGCGCGATGAAATATTGAGGGCGGCGATAAATAACTTAGGCGAGCGGCGGCCGGGGCCAATCGCGCCCGCTCGGGACGACGGCGGCGGCGGAGACTGACGGAGCAACGGCGTCGCGTGTACGACACGGCGAGTGACGGACACGGTGTGTGACGGACACGGTGTGTGACGGACGGGGACCCGCGGGCTAGCATCGGGGTGGGGGTGCGCGCGTCGCACGAGTCCGGCGTGCCGTTCACGAACCGCGGGCTCCTCGCGCGCCCACGAGATGTTCCCGTCACGCTCCTGGGCAGAGGCCTGCCCTGAGCCGGGCATCGAACCCGGCGACCCTACTTACTGTGAGGCGGCAGCGCTACTGAGAATAATAATAATACGATTTATAACGCGCACAAATTCCCCGCCCGGCCGAAACAAGACACAGATACTGAGGCGTCAGCGTGCCGCTCCTAGAAGTGCCGCTCGTAATGTCCGTATCTTAAAGCTGTGCGGATGAGCGTGATGGAACGGTGGGTTCAGGTTTCAAGAAAAATATCCCCCGAATAGCCTTAACAGACTGTAGTGGCAAGTGCCGTTAGCGAGCACCTATGAAGGTCAACACGGCACATGACGGGGTAGGTGACCAGCACCACGCCCGGCCGCCTTTGTCTCCCTAGTGGCAATGTTTACACGCCGCACTCGGTACTCGTTTGAGGCTGAGTCGACCCAGGGGGGAGGCCCAGGACCGGGTCAGAAAATCGTCACCGGTGTTGGTGATCGTGAGCAGAATTCGACACTCGGGTCATAGCCAGATTTGTCGCCCAGCGTAGCGCAAGCCACCTGCCCACCGCTCCCGGCGCAGGTCTCAAGGGCACGTCAGCACAGGGCGAGCGAATGGCACGGGCTCAATCGCAGCGCCTCCACTCAGCCCCTCCACTCGGCATCTCCACTCAGCCCCTCCACTCAGCGCCTCCACTCAGCGCCTCCACTCAGCACAGGGCGAGAGAATGGCACGGGCTCAATCGCAGCACCTCCACTCAGCCCGTGCCTGGGCCGCGAGTGTGTGCGAGGCGCGCGCCGCGGTCCACCCTCCACTGCCGCTGTCGTGCAAATTAACTGACACTTTCTCGTATTTTAAATGCATGAAATTAAATTATTTAAACTTGCCATACAAATTATTTAGACATAATGTATAATGTACGTTCAATTCCATTTGCATATCCCTCCCCCCACCTCCGCCCGCCCCTACCACTCCCAAACACACAATATCTTAGCGTTGCAACAAAACAGCGTGCGTGTGCGTCTCCGGGTGTGTGGCTTGTACATGGGGAGTTTTGTTGCGGTGCTTGGTGCGCTGCACCACGAACTCGGCGAACTCGGCGACCCGAGTTATAATCTCTGTTCGTGGTGCAGCGCACGAACACCGCGAACTCGGCGACCCGAGTCATAATCTCGCTCACAAACAACGATGGTGGCAAATATTTGAAACGGTCCGGGGCCTCCCCTAGGTCGACTCAGCCTTCAATGAGTACCCGATATTGTGTGTAAACATTACCACCGGGGAGACAAACGCAGCCGGGAAGGGTATTGCCCACCCAGCCCATCATGTGCCGTGCTCATTATCAGCACTTTCCCAAAGAAGTCTGTTAAAAGCTATACAGGGGACCTTAAATGTGCATGTTTGTTGCGTCGCAGGAGTCCCGTAAAGAGCTTGCAAGCTCACCGGGTCGCTGGGTTCGTAGCGCAGTGCGCCGACCACTACTTCGCTGCCCACACACACGCGTGTACACACACAAGCGGCAAGAATCGCTCTCAAGAGCTGCTATTTTGGGATGGCCATGTAAAGCGTTCCTCCTCTCTCCTTCGTCTTAATTACCGCGTTTCTTTAACGACACAGCTTCTCTTCCCAGCCCTAACGCACAACAGCAAGGCCCTCCTGCACAAGCAAACACCCAGCCCTCCTCTCAGCACACCATCAGCCTCCACACACGCACACGCTCCTCAGCCTGCTCGCCGAGCCCCAGCAGAATACCTGCTTGAGTATTCAATAATGGAGCACAACACATGCTGCTTAAGTGCCGCCAACAAGTCGTAACTAATCAGGGCAGGTTGGCATGATGGAAGGCGCGAGGCGCACGCCCTCATTAGCATGCGGCGCCCGCCTCTCTCTTTTCAAGAAGACAACCTGAGGAGAGAATCTTCCTCCATTAATCAACTTCAGGCCGGGGACACGATGATGCATGCTGCTTTCGCTGGGGATTAACGAGCACCTTTCGCCGGATTTTTTTCCTTATTTTTTTCCCCATCTTCCTTCGACATCGCGTAGAAGAGGGCCGCCGGCTCGGAGGCCAGCTCCCCACCGAGTGGTGTGGTTGTGAGACAGGGGCCACAGCGTGGTGTGGCCGTGAGACCGGGCCACCACGCGGTGTGGCCACCTCCCTCGGTGGCCCTGTGTCAAGCTGTCGAATCGTCAGCCCAAGGGCGACGCTGGGCTGGTTTGACCACAACCTGGATTCCAACTTGCACCCTACTTACTGAGACGATCAACCCACTACATTTACAATGTGCTTAATATGTAGATAGGTCATGATAATAACGTCCTTCATCAATACTATCTTCAACAGCAGCCGGAGAGTTCCAGCATGTGCGCACGCACGTCGCGCGCGCACTTACACGCCGGGTCATAGTAACTAGTCGCTTCTTTACGCGGGAAAGCCTCGTCTGAGCCTCCCGCCTCTCTCGCAGGAGGGCCTCGCTAAACATCTCCGGCCAATTCCCGCGCATTTCAGCGTATACATTTCATTACGAGTCGGCTCCGTCTCAAGGCCCGCATATTACAGCGCATTACCCTAAAATATTAACTGTGTGTAATATAAAGAGCTCCATTAGGGAGCAGCAAAAGCCATTACACTGAGTGGCAAACAGTTTATTCCACGCGACACAATTATTATTATGACGATTACGGGAAGGGAGGCTGCATTGTGTCGCGGCTGCCTGTCGCAACGAATGTTGCTCTCGTGCCAAGCAGATGTCTGGCCGCGGCGTTCTCCCCGGGGAGGCGCCGCGTTGCCGGCACCGCCGTGTCACCGCGAAGAGCGCCACTTCATTAACCTGGGTCCGTCTCGCCGCTCGCCATTGCGGCGGCCTCTCATTAGCGACGCTTACGAGCCAATTACGCTTACACGCCACGAGTTAATGCCGGCATTCTTTGCAATGTACGGTTTGTATTGCAGGTATGTTGCGAGCTGGGATTTTTTTTATTTTACGCGACGTGGTCAGCTTGGTGGCTAGAAAAGCGCACCTTCCGAGTTGTAAAGTGACGAGTTCAAATCCTGGCCAGTGTCAATTCTATTGATGTAGGTTTTCACGGCTTGATTCATGACGGTTGCTCTTCAGAGCTGTTCTGTCGGGATAGCCGTGTCGAGCGAGGGAGATCGCTCGAAATGGCTATCCCGAAAGAACAGTGCTGAAGAGCAACGATCAGTGTCAATTCTATCCAAACTTTTTAAACTGTGTCAACCGAACCCATCTTACTTAAAGCCACGTTTCACAACAAAACATTCCAAAAGGGCAACCCTGCAAGTTCTTTCTCACGCCACTGCTGGTAGAGGAAGCGCTAGAGAGTCCCTCTCGAGGGTGTTTGGCCAGTTTGAGCCAGACATCTCGGAAGAGGTGGTAGAGAACCCACACTTGACCCCACCACACGCAGCTTACACGTACCCATTTATACCGTTGGGATTTTAGGATCTTGCCCAACTGCCGCGGCGGGAGATCGATGTGTCGACCTACGGATTGCAAGTCTCGAGTGACCAACGATCGCCGCATGGCACCAGCTGTCACAGCCGCGTGACGCCTCCACGCTGGTGCCGCACTCGTTTAAACGCGGAGGCACTTTGGCTTATTATAGTTAACAGAGTACAACAGCCTTTTAATCAACCGGATGAGAGCCAATTGACATTATCTATTAGCGCTGGATAGGTGTACACGCGATATTACTTTTAATGCCTAACTGCGTGGGTTTTTTTTCTCTTTCAAATAAGGATTTGGGCTGTTGCCGGCACACATCTGTTTACTTTTAATTAACAGTGGCATCGCATGAGAGTTCGTAATGAAAGAATACATATATACTCGTAGTAATCATGATGATAATGTGAAGCTAATTATGAGTTGATGGTGTTTTAAATGTACAAAGTTAGAATGAGCCATGGCCTTTTAAAATGTAATTGTGGCCGTCTGTTTGCGTCTGTGTGGGCTGTTTGAATCGCGTTGTCCAAAAGCTGAGCGAGTTACACTAAATATTCCTAGCATGTTATTGAAAACTATGCTTCAACGCTTTGATTGTTGACAATACATTTGAAAGTTAAACAAGAAGAATATCTGCGCTTACAAAAAGCAAATATTTCGCCCGAAAGTGCACGTTCATTGTCGCGCCTCACGGCCAATCACCGCAGCTCTGGGTTTGATCGGTGAATATCGCCGCTCTTACGCCGGTAACAATGATGACAATAAGAATACCCTTGTTGCAAACTTGATGACAGCAAGCGAACCGCCTTATTTACGGTCACATTTCACAACGAAACATTCTCGGAGCCGATTCGGCACAATCCGCGAAAAAACGGCCCAACACTCCGAGATGCAAATCCACGGTGTGAATAATTGATGCGTCATGAAACAATGGCCAGCGGCTCCCTCTGTCTAATTGTGCGCCTCGTATTTATAGCTCTCGCCCGCAATTTGCTCTAAATAAAGTTAAGAGTGTGAATTTAAATGAACGTTTAAAAATGCGCTCCTATTTAATTACTCGTCAAACTATAACTTACACGAAAAAGATAAAAGCCGTAGTTTTAACCGTTACTAACAGTCAGTTATTTCACCCATTATACTGACAATCGTGCGCAGGAACGTACGTATTCGTTTAGCGCGAAACGATCGCTGCAAGATGTCTTCTCTGAAAAAAAGTTCACGATTCAATTGCGTGCACGTGTTATGCAAATGTGTAAATGTGATGCCTAAGTTAATGTTCACACCTACAAGGGTCTAAAGGACGATTTAACCATTGTAGGTTTAATAGAGGTGCAATTAAAGAGGAGTTAGGGCGGCACGGTGGCGTAGTGGTGAGTAGCGCTAGCTTCGCAGCAAGAAGGTCCTGGGTTCGAATCACGGCTCGGGGGCCTTTCTGTGTGGAGTTTGCACGTTCTCCTCGTGTCCGCGTGGGTTTTCGCCACCGGGCACTCCGGTTTCCTCCCACATACCAAAGACATGCTGCTGCATAGGTTAATTGGCCTGCAGACTGAATTGCCCCCGGTGCCCTGTGATGGACTGGCGTCCCATCCTGGATATAGCCCTGCCTTGCACCCTGCATCTGCAGTGATAGGCTCCGGCTCACCGCGACCCTGTACAGGTTTAAGCGGGTACCTAACCGCACCCACCATCACCGCTGCCACCCTTGCCATCACCTTCACAACTGCCACCACCACCACCACCCCTGCTGAGGCGACCCAGCACCTATCTGGGGATCAGCTATGAGGGGGAACAGCTATCAAAAGCGCAGCTGTCAGTCAGGTTGTATCTAAGCTGGAAGGAACCGTTGAGCTGTGTAGCTCTTTTTAACAGTTGTCCAGTATGGGACGGGGGGGGCAAGCAATTTCCAACATCTCATGGCACCGGGGAGCAATTTATAGTCGGGACAATTAACCTCGGCGTTGGGGACCGGGGGCCGCGTGGGGCCGCGTGGGGTCGCGTGGGGCGAGTGAGCGCGTCTCCGTGGAGCAGCGTGTGGTGCTGGCGCGAGCGGCGCGCCGCCGGGAGCGCGTGCAGGTGTCGACGCACCTGTGTGCCGGCGCGTGGCTCATAGGAGCCCACGGTCCCCGCGGTTGGGGAGACTCCGCCTCTGTCCAATTGAGACTACGGGGAGAGAGAACACAGCCGTGCACCACACCGCACGCGCCGCGCGTCACACCGCGTCGCACGGCGCCCGCGCCGCGCCGCTCCAGCGTCAGACCCGGTCTCGCCCGCGTCAGACCAAGCGCTCTGTGTCTGCCGGGATAGACTGTGGCTCACCGTGACGCGGTGCAGGATTAAGCGGTTCCTGACAATGGTTAATTCTAGGATTAAATCACAGGTGCGGACATGCAGGTGAGGCTCCGCGCGATCAGGGAGCGAGAAACGGAGCGACCGCGCTCACCAGGGCGTACACGCGCATTACACGTGTGCGTAAAACCCAATGAATTAGCGGCATCAGGCGTAATTGAATAACCGACGGAAAAATTCCTTCTGCATCGCTTAATTCTGTTGAGTTAAACGTATGGGAAAAGCACTTTACGAATGTTCGGCATTATTATTATTATTGAGCAGCGATTCAAATGTCCCGAAGGGCTGGTTTCGAAATGGTGCTCCTTAAAACCAAATACGTCTTGAGAAAAAAAAAAACCACACGCACACAATACTAATGTTTGAACCCCGTGCTCGCCGAACTGAAGCGTGACCAGGACGCCTTTCTTTCCTAAGCATGCTCACCGTAAAGTGACACTTGTGGCGAAGGGCTGACGGTGCCGGCTGCCATCAGCACCGAAACATCATACTCAGTTCAAAACGAGCCGACTCTACTCTCCAACACATCCGTGTGGATATGTTCTGTAACTCACCGCTGTGTTGCTCTAACACACCGGTGTTGTGCCGGGGAAGGAATACATGGATACGTTCTGTTCCCGTGACAACCCGACTACTAGACTGCATCAGGTAGAGGCGGTTTTATGACAGTATTACTTTTACCCGGTTTTAACCCAACAACACTGTATCGCCAATACTACTGGTCATCGAAAACCTACAAGTTAAACCTCCTGAAGTCAGCTGAGCTCAGTGTGGATCTCACAGGCAAAGGGTGCGGCCAACACCGCCGCGCTGCCGCCCTCTACGCCCACACGCCATCGAGCGAGCGAGTGAGCGAGCGGCGCACCGCGCTCCCCGCATCGACGCCTCCTAGGTGCGTCGCGAGTTTCCGAATCTCGCGCCGGGCCAACCCCCGATTTACGGTTAAACTGATCTCGTGCCGCAATTGGCCGAGGAGCCGCCTGCCCGCTTAATTACCGCGCGGGCAACTGGCGCCAACCGCGTAGGTCAGCGTGCAATTAGCCGCTCGGCGACGTCTTAATTGTCCCGGCCGTCGGAGCTAACGGAGGCCGCTCGGCGATGGCGTCGCGATGTCGTCGCGATGACGTCATCGTCACGTGTCTCGATCGTCACCGTGCCGAGCCCTCGTGCTCGCCGATGCGCGCGCTCGTGCGCCGATAACGTGGCGCAACGCGCTTAGCGGTGCGAGGTTTGATCGGGGCGCGGCAAGGCGGCGAGCGATTCGCCAACTCCCGGGAGGCGCCCCGCATCGTCCCACGAGAAACACGTTTCGCTCAGAAATGCTGGATTTATTTAAAAGTACGACACAGCCCGTTTGACCTTCGTGACCCTAACCTGGCTGTTTTAACTTCGATTCACGACGGGTTCCCTAAACTTGCGTACAAAAGTCAACGGCTCTTTCGACCTGGCGGAATCTCTATCGTGACTGCGGACCTCTCCTCCCACACCGATCGAGTCGTTCGGCGACGCTGCCGCTCTGTAACGCGCCGGCGTGCCGCTGAAGCACTAAACGACCGACGCGCTCCGTTCACGCGACAACACGTCTCGGGCCGGCCGTGTCGGGGTTCACGACACTTCTACTCCGACGCGACGCAACCCGACGGATCTCTCCGACGTGTCGAACGGGGGGGGGGCCGCGCGACGCGGGGGTGCGCGAGCGTCGCTGGACTCACAGTGCGTGTGGGGGCGAGTGTCCGGCGCTGCTGCTGCTGCCGTTGCTGCTCGCGTGCTCCAGCAGCCCGTTGAGCTCCTCGTGGCTCGCCATGAGCGCCGCCGCCGTCACGGGGTTTCCCAGGCCGCCCAGCAGGGGCAGGTTCGTCTCGGCCAGCGCCGCCTGCGCCGCACACACGACGCGCGACCGCGGGCCGTCCAATCAGAGCGTCCGCTCGGGGACGCGCGGCCGTGACGGGCCCGCGCGTGTCGCGCATCGGCCTCTGGGGCCGCGATCGTGATTCGCCCGTCGTCGCGCTCGCGTGAGATTTGAAAGATCGTCACAAACGCTCGCTCGATTCTGATACTTCGATCGCGTGTTGTTAGATTGTACGTCAAACGATTAGGATTCGGGTTAGCGGTAGGGCAGTGGTCTCCAACATTTTAAAACAGCAAACCACCTTTGTAATTGATTCTCGATTTTTTTTTTATTCTGGACCGATTGCCGAATTGCTTGTACATTCGATTCCCGGATCAATTTCTCCTTTGATATAGGTCCACACTGCAAGGTGTTGCGATGACACCGTGCGACTGGTCACACGTGAGCGCACAGCCGCCACATTAAGATAGACCATTAAAGACTCTGGGATCGACCTGTCGATCGCAATAGACTGGTTGGAGACCTCTGCTTTGTTGAGTGCGATACTTTAATCGTTTATTGTTAGATAATGATTCGGGTTCGCTCGAGGGTTTGTCTGTGGTGCGCGGAATCCCACCCGGAGGGGAGACTCGCCATCTAAGAACACGGGCAGGACGCGTTCTCACACAACACTTCATGCCACCCGATCTCGTCAGTTATCCGTGGCTGGGAATCGAACTTAGGTGTCCAAGGTTTGGTGGTCGCAGTGTGCGAACGGCTGCGACACGACTACCCCCGTGAAAACATGTACCGCTCACTTTCCAACATTCATCCCCTCGGTGTTGTTGACAAAGCAAATCAATCGGCATATCCATCCAAAACGCGACAACTTCATTTGAACGTCTCTGTCGGGTGGTGAGGGGTTACGAGCACGAATTGACGTTACAGTGCTCTCGCCGCAATTACTGAAATATTAACGACGAGGAAAATAAAAAAAACCGAGAAAAGTTGCACGGCAAGCGCAGAGACAGCGCGGCTCCCCCGTGACTTGTCAACGGAATGAGCGCTCGGTTTAGTCGCCGCTAATTGGGACGACTCGCTCGGTTCAAGAGGGCAACCCAGGACCTTCAAGGAATCGGGGGAAACGCGCGGCGCCCCGGTTCCACGCCGTCGTCGTGCCGCCGTCGCCGGCGACGGCTCAGGGCCGCGCGCCGAACCCAGGGGGCGCGGCAGGCTTCCGCGACGCCTCCTCGCATTAGGCCCGGCGACGCGACGGACTGTCCCTCCAAGCCAAAGCGTGAATTATTAAGGGGCGCGCGTTCGCTCTCCGCGGCACCGCGGAGGAAACGCCGCTCGCTGTTTATTCAGATAAAATAGTAAAAAGTAAAATAAAATTATAATAATAATAATATTTTTGCATGTTGTGAGAATTTCTCTGAAGAGCTGCTCGTTCGGGATGGATGTGTCGAGCGTTCCTCCTCCGTCCTGCGTGAGGTTTTGGTTCCCGCGCCGAGGCCGGCGTGAGGGAAGCGGCGCGTGGACGAACGTCGTCACGCGGCAACGACGACTGCAAGGGTCACGACTGCCTGCGACTAAAGGCCGAGGGGCGATGATGACGAGACAGAGGACAACGCGAGACAGCGGCCTCGCTAAAGTCACGCCGCGTGTCGCCTGACGCCACAGGGTGACGCCCCCAGACGCTTCAACACGCCTCTCTCACCGGACACTACATGGGGCTCATTCATACTCTGTCGGTCTTCGTTGTGGCGCGTCAGTCATTTCAAACATGACGGACGATGTCGCCTGCGACGCGGGAGGCGAAACGTCGCGAAGGCGAGAGCGGCAACGCTCGACGCGGCAATCGCGAAAGTGCGGCTCTTATAATAATAATGGCATTGTATATAGCGCCTTTCACCCGAGGGTCACAAAGCGCTGCAATTCTCAAACCATCAGCGCCATCATTATTATGGTTACATCAATTCTTACTGTCACCAGTGCACGATCATCGTTTGAGCAATGTGTCGATGTGACGCGATGCTGCCGCCGTCGTGCAGCGGATTCTCCGCCGCGAGTGGGAACGTTGACGGGAAGCGGATTCCTCGGTCAGGTGCGCGTCGTTCCTCGCACGGAAATCGGCGGCGACGCAACCGCGCCCGCTGCCAATAATCGCAATCGCCGAAATATTTTCCACTCGGCGCAGGCCATGAATATTCATATCACGCCAAACATTTGTCATGCCCCCGCAGCGGTACGTTAACGCAACGGCAGTTAAACGATCGTCGGCAGTAATTGCATTTGAAAATAAAAACCGATTATGATGTCAGCGGTGACTCTGGCGCGACTTGAAGTTTCAAAAGTTCCATCTCCAAGCGCCAGTTGTTATTTTTAAACAAATGGACCGTTTGGAAAGGCACCAAGGGAGAGGCTCGTGAGCTGGAAAGTGGCCCAAATGTATGGAATAAAATAATAATGCACGTATCAATATAGTATAAATGTTTACACTCCCAGCTCCACTTCAGCAAATGGCCGAATCCTGTCTGAAGATGCCTGGAACGTGTATCACAAAAGAGCGGCTCTTGAGAGCGGCTCTTGAGAGCGGCTGTTGAGAGGAATTCTCGCCTTTTACACGTGGTGAGGGCCCCGGATGCTCCACCAGATCTCCCCAGGTCCTCCCCACCGTTTGTGACCCATTTCTGAACTAACATGGCCCCCACTCCTCTTCCTCCTGGTTTAGCGAATGTTAGTTTTATACTCTCTCTCTCACGCACAGTGGGATGCGGGTCCATTAGTGTACAACTACACGGCTGCGCCAGGTTGTTCTTTCGTGGTTTAAGAACTGCTCTTAAGAGATGCTCTTTTGGGAAAGCCGTGTCCTCGATGTTTCGACTCCCATGTTGGAGGCATCACCGTCAGCCTTCTGAAAGTTATGAAAGTCAGAAGCCTGATGACGGGAGGCACCTCGTCGTGAAGAAGGGATGGAGGAACGCTCAATACGGCTATTCCCAAACAGCAGCAATTTCTCATACATCGAGCCGTGAAAACCTACATCAACACTGAAGTGGCTTTATTGTTGGTACAGTAAACCCTTAACCTTTGCGTGGGAATTGTTTCAGTCTTCTTCTTTGCGATTCTTCGAAGCACGATGGTCAGCCTCCGGACATCGTTGTCTTTCAGCTCGGCCTCGAAGTGTTTGGTAGAATTCGCAGGCAATACCAAGTATTACCTCACAGGGATCAGTAACACGCGCGAATCCCGAAAACCGTGAATACCATGAGTAACGTTTCACTAGACGCACGAGCATTTGCACTCGCTTTTCTTGAAGCGGGCATATTAGCGGCGACACGATGGCGACGCGATGGTGAGCACGACGCGCATGGCTGAACAAGCACCACGGGCCTGCCGCGATGCCGGACGCCCGTGCCACGCTCGAGGGCGGCCCGGCGAGCGAGGCGGCGGGCGAGCGAGGCGAGCGAGGCGGGCCGCGGCTGCCGGGAGCCGCGCGGCGCCAATAAGCCGGCGCGGTGTCGGGGGCTTAACGCGGCCGCGAGCGCGCGAACCCCGCTGACACGACAAGGTGGAGTCGGATTACCGCGGCGCGCTTCGCCGTTATTGAATCGAGCGCCGGCGTAAGGTCGCGGCGGCTGTGAGCTAACAGGCGGCGCGCGCCGGCGGGTTTCGCTCAAACGGCTGAAAGCGGCGGTGATGCGCTCGCTTCGCTCCGGTGTCTCTCCCGCACCTTGAAAATTGTATTCGGTTCGGTTTAGCTGAAGTTGTTCGGGTTTATGTAACGTTTTCGATTAAAGGTCTAGATTTCTTTTTTTGTTTTACGCGGACAGTTTTTTTCTCGAGTTTGATGGATGTGAAAAAATAACGGTGACGTTCTATTCTATGTTGAGCATCTTTCGGTGAAGTATTTTTTGGTGATTTCGAATGATTCAGAAAAATCTCAACAATTGTAAAATTACGCCACGGTTGCTACGTACAACAATAACTGTGTCTTGGTCTGATTCCTTGAGACAAAGGAAAAAACCAACAACAAAGAAAATAACAGTTCGTCCATCGTTCCTCATGGCTTTTTTCCAGATCAGTTGTTTTCCAGCATCGATTCGTTATGAAACACGGTCCCATTCCATCAGTTACACCTTCACGGAGTCTCGCATCCTCTGCCGATGGTCAGTAGACCCGTTTGGAGGCCCCTGTTGAGCTTACACAAACTGGTCGGTGTTTTGTCGGCGTTTGTGCAGGTTATTGGGTTTTCTAAAGTTACGTGCTGTTTTTTTGCTCAGATTTAGGATCCACTTAATTGCCGTGCTTTAACGACTTTGTCATTTTGGTGAATTCAGGACGCTGCCTTCTTAATGTCACAACAGAATGTTTGTGTTTTTCATCTATAAAATAATACGTTGCGAGTCACTGATTTACGCGTTGTACCGATGTCGGTTGATGTAGCGCTCGACATGGCTATCCCGAAAACCTGCTTTGAAAAGCGATGATCAATGTGCATGCGTTGACCAATTGTCGCTTCCCAAGGCGTGTTGCGTTACGTTCCCATCGACCGCCGCGTGTCAGTGCATTACGCACTAAACCGGGACTGGGTTGTTGATCTTCAAAAAAACAACAACGCGTTTATAAAACACGCTATTTACTTTGCGATTACATTCACACGGAGAGCTCTGCCGAGACGGAGAGCCCGATGGCTTTTTGTTGTCACGATCCACGTCTAATCTAGGAACAAATATACCAATGACTCAACTCAGATCCCATTTCTCCTGGGGCCAAAAATAATAATTTACCGCTTATAACACGCGCAGTATTCGTTCACTCTCGAAGAGAGAGAGAGAGGAGAATGTCACAGAGATGTGAGGAAACGCAAAGAGACGGGGGAGGAGGGGGAAGGCAGCCACGCGGTAAGCCACCGTCAACATTTGCCAGACACCGCATCTTCTACATATTAAAATGTTATTGACCAAATAGTGAGCGTATTGTTTAGCAATTGGAGGAAACCGGAATACACGGTAAAAACCCACACGGACATGGGCAGAATACGCAAACTCCACACAAAGAGAGGCCCAGGACCTTCTTCCTGTGAGGCGCGAGTGTTACCACTGTACACTGAGCAGTAGTACCCTCAGGAAAGACTGACCCCCGGCCATAGGAACGTGTAATTACACTTGGTGTTTCACTTAATGTGGCTAAATGGCAGCTCAAATATTTCAAATATTGGTCCGACTGTCATTTGACGAATATTCCTCTCGTGGGGAAAGGCTACCCTCTACCGCGTGGATCAGAGATCACACGAAGCGATTTCAGGAGCAGCTCTGTGATCTCTATTTCTGTGGGTCCTTCCCGAACACGGAGGGTTGTGCTGCTCTATGAGAGACGCGGGTGATTACTGAGACACCAACAATATAAAGTGTGATTGCCGCCCAATCGCTCGTAGGCGGGAGAACCGCTCAACGTTTGAGCAAAGAGACACTTTGACCTTTGACTCGAACTGAAGCGGTGTTTAATATTGCGAGAGGCACGGTGGCGCAATGAGCAGCGCTGCCGCTTCACAGGAACAATTCTCTGGATTTGACTTCCGTCCCGGGTGCCTTTCTGTGTGCAGTTTGCATGTTCTCCCCGTGTCCGCGTGGGTTTCCGCTGTGTACTCCGGTTTCCTCCCACAGTCAAAAGACACGCGCCTGCATAGGTTCATTGGCCCTGACTGAATTGCCCCCGGTGCCGTGTGATGGACTGGCGTTCCATGCTGGGTATAGACCCGCCTTGCGCCCTGTGTCTGCTGGGATAGGTTCCGGCTCACAGCAACGCTCTACAGGATGACGTGGTTATTGATGATGAATGAATGACGTCTAGGGCTGAGACGAGCGAGCGAGCGAGCGCGACGCGACGCCGCTCCGATTTGCGATGGCTGCTCTTCAAAGCTGTTCTGTCGGGATAGCCGTGTCGAGCGCTCTCCCTCTCTCTCCGTCGGCGTCGTAATGGAACCCCGACGTGACGAGAGCAGTAACGCAGCGGAGCGAGCGTGCGAATCTCCAAATATGATCTCGCGTGAGGCGGCGGCGGCGGCGTCGTAATGGAACCCCGACGACAGCGCCCGCCGCTCGCTAATGAAACGCGATTCATTACCCGCCGATAAAGCTAAACATGCAGGAAACCTTGAATTATTCATTGCCAGCCGCAGCGGTGAAAGAACAATGATTCGATTAAGTAAAGAGCCTTGTTTATAAAGAGGAGTATATCACCCTAATGAATTCCACAATTGACGCTCTATAGTCTGAAATTGACTTTTTTTTGTTCGAGATTACACCGAGCGTTTCGGTGACAATATTCATTCGTTTAATTCATTCATTCTAAGCTGCTCTTTTGTTTCCCCCTCTCTTGCCGGATGAAGACCTCCCCGATGCCACGTTGCTCGTGCGTGTTGTTTGACCATACTTCGCCATGCGGGTCACCGTGTGTTGGCGACAGGATGTGGCCGGGAGTTGAAGTCTGGCGCGCGTGCATTCAGAGCGCAGTGTGCCAACCGCAGTGCCACCGCTGCAGCGGCGTGCCTTCGGACAGCGGGAGGAAACCGGAGTGCCCGGCGAAAACCCACGCGGACGTGCAAGCTCCGCACGGAAAGGCGCCCGAGCCGGGAATCAAACCCCGGCGCTTTTTTTAGCGAGTCACGTTGACTAGAACCGCCGACGAGGCGACACTACAAGCAGCGGTGGAACGGTGAGCTCGCCGCTAGTGCGAACAAGGCCTCCACTCAGCAGCGGACCGAGAATGGCTTCCTCATCCGCCCCGCGCGGTGCCGCCGCCGCCTCTCGCGACGTTGCCGCGGTGGCGATCCCGGTCGCTCCGTCTCCTCCGCGTGGACGCACCGCCGACTGACAACCGCTTAATGTTCCGTAAATACGCGAGCCCCTCGTCTAAATATAATTAAGGAATCCATATAATCCCGCGGGGAATGTGACTAATATCGCGTGATTGCAATTATTTAATGAATTATAATTCTATTTGAGCGTAATCTTAACTGTGCATTTGCTGTTTGTTCATCGGGGGGGAATATTTAATTCATTTATATGGGGCACATTGTAAAGAGGAATATTTAATTAATAGCGAATTTGCATAACGCATTAAGGAAGACTAATATTTCATGCACTCCCGCTGCCCAGCTCATTGTTGTAAGTGCCAAGCAGGCTAATCACCGTCACCCGGCGTACAATGGAGTTTACAACTATTCAGTACAGCACGTTATCATCAATAATAACAGGGATATAATCCTGGGCAGGAACGCGACGATTGGCCGCAAATGAACCGCGGCGCGAACGGGCGTCGCGTACCGGCTTAACGCGGCCGAGCGCGCCGAGCGACGGGATGAACTAAACGAATAAAGGTGCAGCCCTGCAGTTTCCCGATCACCCCACGACTGGCTGACACTGACTGAAATTGTACCGATGTTCTTTTGGGATAGCCGTGTTGATTGTTTATCGTAGGCCAACACGGCTATCCCGAAACAACAACCGTGGAGCTGATCGGCTAACTGTGCTTGAACTCATTCCTACTGCTCGGGGGAATATTAAGGGATTGAGGGTGCGATTTCAGAAACCTGCACCATTGTTTCAACTCCCGCGCCGGGAGACGGGACCGAACCGGCGACCCTCTGCACTGTGCTGGCCATTCAGGCGACGCTACGAGGTGGCGAGTGGACGCCAGGTCAGACAGTCGGCTACTGACCCATCGCAACAGTGGGTTCCTGAGCGCGAGCCAAACATCACACAGCTGGTGCCGGGCCATCCGGAACAACGGCCAACAAGAGCGTCTTGTGAGTTGTGCTGCCCCAGCTCCGGGTACAAGATAGGAGCGATGTTTGTCACGGGGGGGGGGATGGGGCCGCCAGGCGCCGCGACGGGGCGCGCCCACCAAGCAGGCTGACCACACCGCCTCCCCCAAAAACTTCTTTGGCTACAATTTAATCAAAGTGCTCGGCGCGCATGAAATTTTCAGGGCCGCGCTTTCATTTGCGTAAATTTTTCATGGTGGCCCAGCACTCTTCAATCAGGACCATCATCATAAGCAGGAGCTGTCACGGCACATTATGGCCAAAAGCGTGGGATTACTGAAGAATGCCTAATGCCCCACATGTGCGCGCGTGCGTGCGTGCGTTCGTGTGTGTGTGTGTGGGCACGGCGGGGAGCGATGGCACGGTGGTTGGCGCGCCGCGCTACCAACACGGAGACCCGAGTTCAATCGCAGCTCACGGCCAACATCAGTGTCGATTTTTTTAACCGGTACTGGGCCTCCCCGAGTATGACTCGCCTCAAATGAGTACCTGGTGCGGTGTGCGAACATAGCCGCTCTAGCGGTAAAGGCGGCCGGGCGTGGTGCTGGCCACCCGTCTACTCATGTGCCGTGCCGGCCTTCATAGGTGCTACCCGGGAGATGTAGCTTCAGCTAGGGCAGTGATCTACGAGTCGATGTAGAAACTCGGGAATGGGTGTTTATGCGTCCGATTGGCTATAACAGATTGCAGGGGCAAGTGCTGTTAGATAGCACTTATAAAGGTTGGCTCGGCGCACGAGGAGGTGGGTGGCCAGCACCACGTCCGACCGCCTTCATCTCCCTAGTGGCAATATTTACATACCGAACCAGCCACTAATTTGAGTCGACCTAGGGTAGGCCTAGGACCGGTTCAGAAATTTGCCACTGGTGTTGGCCGTGAGCAGGAATCAAACTAGGGAAAAGCCAGGTTTGTAGTGCAGTGCGCTAACCGCTGCATCACTGCTACCTCTCCCGTATGTATATGACATACACACACACGACAAAGGCAGGCCTCAGTTAAAACACACGCCCTCACAATCAGACGGCTATGAGTTCAATCCGTGGTTGGGGTTCGACTAAGACCAACGTGAGAATTACTCTAAAGAGCCGCTCTTTCGGGATAGCCGTATCGAGCGTTGCTCCTCTCTCCTTCACCATCGCGGATGAGCGGCTCTTGAAATCAACTCTCGCAGAACGAGCCGTGAGGTCCCACAGCGGGCTCGCCGACGTGACCTGATCGACAGGGATCCGTCGCGTTCCTTCAAACCCACTCGCCGCGCGCGCTACGAAACGCGCGTTTGACGAGAGCGGTGGAACGTGCGGCACACACAACGGGATAACTCGTTAATAATTAAGCGCCGATAGTGTCACGCAGACCATAAGGCGCCACCACCTTCGTAATTACCCGTCCGCTATTTTTAGATGAGAGGAAGATGGGTAATAATAGAAACGTCGACTTTTAAAAGATTCAGAACAATTTCCACACCCCCACACCGACCCCCCTTCTGTGTTCGGCGTGTCGTTAGCATAGCCGAGTCGCGATCGCGTTGATAAATAAATAAACGCCTGCTTGGTTAGCCGAGGGTTGTGGCATTTTAGAGGACGGCTATGCGACGGGGTGTCTGAGCAGCGGAAACATCCGCTCCTCCTCCTCATCACAGAGTGAAGGTCCTGTCCGAGGCGGTTCGATTTCCGCCTACGACACTGGTTTCCGTCTCTGACGCTGCTCCTGTCACCGAGAAGGATCAACATGAACGTTCCATCTCCACACGCACGCCGTTATCCCCTCGTCTGTGTGGGGTTTCTCCAGCACCGTGAGACTAGCTGAGACATTACTGGAGAAATAAAGACGTATAGTTTCTATACGGACTGTAAAGGCGGACGTTTCAAAAATAAATACAACGTTTTTATATTTAGTGGCCAGCGTTACATTAGGGTGGAGCGGCGGCACAGCGGTTAGGACCGTGTTTTTGCGCCCAGCCCTCGACCCGAGTTGGATTTCCAGCCACGGCTCTCGTCAGTGGTGAATGTTTCTGAACTGTTTTTTGGCACACCCCGACTGCAAACCCGTACTGACCAGCATGGTGAAGTATGGTCCAACAACCCCATGACTGACACAGCATTGGGAGGCCTTCATTCGACAGTGGATTGACAAAGGGTTGTAACGTATTAGTGTTATTGTTGTTGACATTACAATTCGCTAAGATGCATGTCTATTTTTAAGGGAGACCCAAAGTGGAATTTTAGTTTTTTGTTTGAATAAATGACATTACAATTCGTGGACCCAACACGTATTCAAAATCATACAATCTGATCTCCTCGGTTCAGCGTTTTGTCGAGTAATCGACGGCGATGCTGCTGCCGGTGATGACAAAGATGACACTTCACACTGGGTGTGATGGCCTTTTGACCTGCCTTTACACACAGGTGCACACACCAAGGCGATGTCCCGTCTCAACGCGCTCTCACCCGCTGTGAATATTACACGGCGACGATACGACCGTACCGCGTGGGCCTTTGCGCTTTTTTGCGAGTGTGCCGTGCGGCTCTCCGACGTGTATTCAGGTTACACCGCGTGTTGCTCGGCACGTGACGTGCGACGTTTCACAGCGCACGCTGGGGAAGCTTCTTACCACCTCTACTTACTTGGAGAAAACAAATTCAATTCCTAAAAGAAGCTTCCGAAACGTCGAGCGAAACGTCCGGACATCGCGGCCGACGCCGCGCGGCGCAACCCGAAACAAAAAACACTCGGCAGAACTAT
>JAZEWU010000013.1:580366-590806 GCA_036362915.1 Geotria australis
CGGGCGGACGCACCGGGGGCAGCCTTGAGGGAGCCGGCAGGGGCGGAGGCGCTGGAAGGATTCGGAGCCGGGGAGCGAAGCGCAAGCGGCGAAAACCTGACTCTGCCGAGCCACCGAGATAATTATGTCATTACAGCGGCACCAATCGAGTGTGGCCAGACGCAGCGGAAAGACAACAGGAATAAATCAGACGGAACCTGTCTGCGCCGTGAATTATGAATGCAATTACACGTGATTACTTCACGCAGCGCCGATCATTCTTTTCGGAGCAGCCATAACTATTATGAGTAACTAGCGGTGCATCGCATGCTGAATTCCTCATAATTTATATGAAAGGGGACGAGATAAGAGCAGAAAGGAGCGAAATGGAATTGCACGGTTTAATCAGCCTGTTCTGGATTTACAGTCGGAGAATGCTGCACTGGGTAGCATTTCATTCATCATTTAATCCCGGCCCTAATGTGCAGTTTGAGCTGAGGTTGCAAATGCCCTTTCATGTCTGTGCTTTATTATCGCCCGCTGCTAATGTGATGGCGTACATTAAACACGTTGGAAATTTGAATACATTTATAATGTTACACTGGTCAAGTGGATTTCGCTCCGAGGAAAATGGAAGCTATGTTTCATCCGCCATGTAGCCCCGCTTGATTTTATAAAAGAAATGGCCATTTGTTAAAAGCAATGTGATACCGCGGAAACACAAATTCACGGCACAGGAATGGGGCGTGGGTGGGTGGGTGGCTGGCTGGCTGGGTGGACACGGGAATTGATGAATTTATCGGGCATAAAACTTTTTTTTACCCAACATCAAACGGGTAAACATCGCAAGGCAGGACCCTCCTGAAAACGAGTGTTGCGATTAAGCTGAGAATTGCCTGGTTGAATAAATAGGTAAAACGGATTTTACAGATTAATTCATTGACAGACATTTTATACAATAAGAGGTTGCAGGTCCTGCCAAACCCAAATATAAATAAATGAGATTTAAAAGCCACAATGCTAAAAAAAGGTGACATATAGGCTAAATTAGTTAAAACCCTACGTAAAGACTATATTATTTCCTTCGAACCACCCATCTTATTCACATGAGTACCGTTCAACTGAATACATGCAGCACAATCGGAATGTGAACCCACGTAAACATCTTAGAATAATTAGCTCGGCACACGGCCGCGCTAATGCAGCGCGCGCGGAGCGGGGTGTTGTATTTCAGAGTGTCTTTCCAAGCAGGAAACCAGATTCAGGAAGAGGAAATCATAATATGACAAACGGATCTATATTAGAAGCTGTGGTCTGCTCAACGACGCTCGGCTCACCGCGGTTCTCACAGGCGCGCCCCCTCGCCTCTCCGCCGCATCGCTAACGCGCACGGTCGCGCGGCGCGCTCCGATGGCGAGCAGCCCCGCGCCCGCGGTCTGCAGGTCACCGGTTCGAACCAGGAGCGTGGCGCATCAAACGACGCTGGCGTTTCTTAAAGCCACCCCCGCCACCCGCACGTGGCGGTGAGGGTAAAGTGTGCGTACGCTCACGTCTTCCCAAGACATTTGGTCGGTGTGAAAGAGTAGGCCAAATACACACACTGCGTCCTATATAGCGTGACATTATCGGCCAATTAATTAATGAGTGTTTTTTTAGTTGTGGCAGGAAACCAGAGAACCCAGGGGAAACCCACACAGAACAGGGGGAGAGAACACACAAACTCCACACAGCAAGGTGTCCGAGGTGGGAATCGAACTGCCTCGGGCAAGAGCATTCTTTCTGCGAGGCAGAAATGTCACCACCGCGCCACCCTTCTCTCTGGGGTGGGTTGATAAAACGTCTCCCAAACGGTGGAGGTTTCCGTGTGGCCGTACCGGGGTCTCTGCCGTCGCGATGTGGGCGACGTGCCCCTGGCGCGGGTGCCCCACGTGACAGCGGCGCTGCCCGGCGCGCCTCGCCTCGAGCACTGGGGACCGTTTCGTCGTCCGACTTAGTTATTTATGACGAGTAACAATGCGGAGGCACGGGGCGCTCTCCTTTAACCGAGATGCGAGTCGCCGGAACCGCTCCCGAACGAGGCCGTAATTCGATTGATTAGACACCGGCAAGCAAATCCCGCGGACTCTTACAAATGGAATACAGTAACGCACGAAACTGCGCCCGCTTCACCGGAGAATTCGAGAAACTCTCGCGATGCGACGCAGAAGGAAGTAATTTCAATTGCGTTTTAATCTACCTAAAAAGAATTGGCGGTGCGTTGGCTTACATTTAAATGGGCAGAGTAGACGGTTCATTCAGACACCGCAAGAAATCACGTCTCTCTCAAGCCCAAAAGGCCACATTACGATGAAAGTGAGTATTTCTTAGAGCCCGGGATTATCTGAATAATACATAAACTGTACAAAAATACACGTGCGTCTAACCCGCGAGGGAAACGGAGGGTCGGCTCCCGAATGGCGCGCCGCTCTCACGGCGGCTGAATCCGTGTTAGCGAGCACCTATTAGGGGCGCTACGGGGCACCGCGTGGTGGCGTCACGCTCGGTGTTCTCAACGACAAGTCGACGAGTTAGCGTGCGGGGAGAAAACAGGCCCACTCACCCTCCCACAATCCCCGCACACACACCAACACACGCGTACGCGCGCGCGTGTAAATCGCATAAACCAACACAAAGCAAGCATTCCCATTTTAGTGTTTTTGTTGCATCAATGGATAATTCACTCTAGATACAATAAGCCTCACATGGCCGTAATCGTCGCATGACAGTGTGTAAAATAAAGACAATTTTGTAAATAGATATCTCGACATTTTTTATTTATTTTTAAATGCTACGGTTTAATGAGTTTAGGATCTGTTCAATACATTTAAATTGCCTTGCGATCGAATTGGGCTTCGAGATAGCGTGCCGGTTTTTTTCTTTTCCAGGAGAATGGTAAAATGAGCTCTCAGAGTTATAAGCAGAATACTTATTGTGACTTTGAAAAAGTGAACTGTAATAGGATTTAGTTTCATTGCAGCTCATCACTTTATCCAATGTTACTAAAATAAGGACATGGTTGTGCATATAATGAATTTTAGCAATGAACAAGACGAATAATTCTGCCGCGCTGCTGGGAATAAGAATGTGTAAAGTGCTCGCAGAATTGGCCGAAGGTAAAACACGAACAAATCTTAATTACAGCTCCTTCGTATTGTACATCAATAATTACCACCGTGCGCCTGTCTCTCTTGTTTAAATAAAAGTAATAATATGACCGTTTTAATTATTTCACTGCTCTCACAATTTTCACAATACGCATTGTGTGTGTGTATTGTCTTTGCGTATTGTGTGTGTGTGTATGGGGAGCGGTTGCGCAGCGGTTAGCGCGGTGGGCTGCAAACCTGGCGACCCAAGTTCCAATCCCGCTCACGGCCAACACCGGTGACGATTTTCTGAACCGATCCTGGGGCTCCCCTAGGTCGACGCAGCCTCAAAGGAATATCTCGTGTAGTGTGTATACATCGTCACTGGGAAGACAAAGGCGTGTGAAGCGTCGACAGAAAGGCGGCTGTGTGTGTGTGTGTTAGACGCGCATCACATGCACACGCATGTGATCCCCGAGGTTGGTTGAGGACTGGTGGTGGGAGGGGGGGCAGCAGTTTGGCGCTTGTGGTTGTTTGCCGGCGCGCGGCGAGGAAGGGTGGAGGTGGGTGCCCGGCTGTTTGCCTAGGGTAGCGCAGGCAAGAGGTCACGACCCTCATCCGAGGCATGTGACAATTTTCCCTTATTAGCCTCTATTACAGACCGCCGCTGTCTACTCGCATTACGTGATTGACGCATTCGCTGGGAAAATGGCATAGAACAACAAACAGTCGCAGCGGGTCCATTATACGTTAGAAAGAGAGAGAGAGAAAAAAAATCGCCACTTGTTGCTCGGCAACAGCACACAGCCTTGTGCCGGTGGAAGGCCGTGAGTGAGAGCATTCAAAGTCAAGTCAGGAATTCGCCGGTCAACTTGTAGCGTGGGGCCGCAAAGGGGTTTGGGTTTGCGGAGTGGCACGAGAGTGTGGTAGCAGGGTGCCCGCCCATAACGGGCGATCTTGTTCCAAGAGTGTAACACGTTCTTTTGACGTCAGGATAAAGGTGGAAGAGTGGCTGCAAGCAGTGTTAAAGTTCCGTAAGGGTGATCAATAAGTTGTAAGGGAAAGATGAAATAAGACGTGAAAGTCTTGGTGTTGTGCGGATAACAACAATAAAAAAAACACCACTGTTCTCCATCAGAAGCCCAATAATCACTCAAACCTGAGAGGCGAAAGTTCGCGGCGGAGAGAGCAGGAACACCCGACACGGCTTGGGAGAGCAATTCTCATACATCGAGCCGTGAAGACCGACTCATTAATTGACCGATAACACCATCATACATACGACGCAGTGTCTGGCAAATGTTGGCGCCGGCTAACCGCGTAACTACCTTCCCCCACCGCCCCTTCTGCGATTTCGTCACGCCTCTGAACCGTTCTCTCTTCAAACGAATACCATCGACGCCGAACGAATACCGGTACAGCCACGGCGCTGGACATCGTAATGCTAAATTGTTATTATTAAAGTCGTTTGGCCGGGGAAGGCTCCGTGTTTGACGTGGCCCCTGTGCTTGCAGAGCTAACACACAACGCACCGAAAAGCCGCGTCGTCGGTCGCCTGCCAGTGGCCGCGGACATTCTTGGTTATACCCCTCGCAGAGGGCACTTAAAGCCGCTCCGACCGCTTGTCAATACAGTCAATCATGGCCCGTGCGAGAGAGCCGTAACACAGGCGCCGGCAGCAGGCAGCGAAACACATCCTCCTGATAAAATATTTATTCACTTTATAAACAGCGGCGGTCCCTCGCATAGTTTAGGCGTGAATGCGCGAAGATTTACAGCGGCGGGCGCATTTGTCACGGATATCGGACGCGCCCCGCTCGTTTAAACGAACGCAGGGCTGGGTGTGGGGACAGCGCCGTGTTGATTAACATTTCGGGCGGGAGAAATCTGTTTGCGGTAAACTTTCATCGTGTGACAAACAGCCCCATAAAAAAAAAACCCCGCAGAAGATGAAAGCGAAAATATACCGCGATAAATCCTGCGTGCATTTCTGTTTCCTACTTTGGGGTGACGCCGGTTTCCTCCCACAGTCCAAAGACGGCACGCTGCTGCCGCTGCCGCCTAGGTTGATTGGCCTGCTGGGTGAATTGCCCCCGGTGCCCGGTGATGGACTGGAGTCCCATCATGGGTACGGCACTGCCGTGCGCCTTGTGTCTGCCGGAATAGTTTCTGCCCAGCCACGATCGTGTACTCGAATTCGACTCGACTCTTCGAAGCGTGACTGCTACATGACAGTTTCCCATTGCAACAGGCTCTTCTCTAATTGCAGACAGCCCTTCAACATTTAGAGGCCGGCATCGGCCTCTCCTCCTGCTCCAGACTGAAGGGCCTCTGGCATCCGTTGAGCCCCCGGACATCGTTGTCTTTCAGCTCCTCGGTTTCGAAGTGTTTGGTAGAATTTGCAGGTAATACCAAGTATTACTTGACAAGGATCACAACGTGAACGCTTGTACCTTGATCCCGATCCTGTACTGAGAATGAATGAAGCTGTGAGGCGGGAGGGAAGCCTCAGATTTCGCCGTCACCTTTATTTTATTTTCTCATCGCTGAGCGCAAGTGCCAGAAGCGCAGCACACAGAGTGGCCAGTAACAAACAGCGCTCGTGAAGGTGTCATAGATACGAGTACAAATGCTCCAGACTTGAGCGAGGTTGTAAGCGCTCAGAGAGAGTGCTTATTACGATAGGTTAGCCCGAGCATTTCAGAAATGTTAGGATGCGAGCTGATATTTTTCTGCACACACAGATGTTACGAATCCGGAGCCACACGGAGCCCTAAGCTTTATCTGAGTTAGCGTGTGCGCCTCGGCCGCGCTCCGCTCAGCTTCCCTGGCCGCCCCGAGCGGCTCCTCTTCCCACCCCTATCGCGCCATGCCTCCCCGCCTGCGCCCAGCAGCCGTTTAACAGTCGGGGGCCGCATCGATAGCGGGGGTGGGGGGAAGGAGACGGGCGGGAGAGGAAGGTGCCCCACTCGGAGCCGTAATCTGACGGGTTTCTGTACAATTAAAAGGCAAACAAGTGACATTTGGAGTCTCCTCGAGCGTGTAAGTGCAACTTGATCCACACTGTTAACCTGCGCGCGCGCGCGGAGGAGGAGGAGGCGACTGATGGCGGCCGCTCTCCTGCCGCCTCTCTCCAGCTGGTAATTGCGCAATTATTCTTCTCATCAAAGCGGCTAATAATGAGCTAATTAAGTTAATTGTTAACAGAAGCCGGCGCGGTCCCCAAGTGACCCTGGGCCACGTGGCGCGCACTTGATGTGGAATAAACGCTGACAATAAGGCCAGGAAGCCGCAACAACACCGCGGTGCCGCGGAGATGAAGCGAGTTCGTAAAGGAGTTCGTGTGTTGGTGTTTTTGTTCGTGTGTTGCGTTCGCGTGTTGTGAAACACCACGCGCTCGTATAAGCCGTTCTCTTGGGAAAGAAGCGATGGAGTTTGTGTTGATTTTGAGAAACGCTCGTATAAGCTGTTCTCTTGGGAAAGCCGTGTCGAGCGTTTCCCCCTCCAAACGGTAATCTCTATGAAGCACACTCCGGCAGGGCTTCTCAAGCTTGCGCACCTCAAGGCCCGCTCGGCTCACTGGGGTCGGGTCTCCGCGAACCACTAGGCGGCGCTCGCGGCCCGCTGATGGGTCGCGACCCACCGGTCGAGAACGTTAGCGCGACACACCTCGCGAAACTCGTCGCTCGCGTTCGCCAGAGTGCGGGGCACACTCGCTCTCTCTCTCTCGCGCGCTCGCGAACTTACTTCAAGAACTGTCCGTACTCTTCGCAGACCGCCTCGCAGCCCGGCCACTTGCACACGCCGTGTCCGAACAGCGTGTGGCTGCTGCTGCTGCCGCTGCCCAGCTCCTCCTGCGTGCCGCTGCTGCAAATGATAAGGATGAGACTGATAAGGATAAATGCTATTTGTTACGCGTGGCGCGTGTTCCTTCGATGTCGAAGGCGTTCATTCGAAAACAAGAACGACTCAGAGGCGTAGCGAGGAAATCGCGGAGTAACGCGGGGGGGAAGGCATCCAGGCTGTTTGCCGGTGCCAACACTTTGCCTTCACACTGCGTCGTGTATATTATGTTATTGGCCAAAAAAATTAATGACTGTTTTTATTTAGTCGTGGGAGGAAACCGGAGAACCCAGAGGAAACCTAGGGGTTAGGCCCATGACCGGTTCAGAAACTCGGTTCAGAAAATTGTGTTGGCCGTGAGCGAGATTCGAACTTGGGCCGACAGGTTTGTAGCCCAGCGCGCTAACCACTGAGCTAGCGCTCGCCACGCACTTAAGACACAACGTACAAAGACAGACACACCGATCACCGGGGTGAACAAGGATGTGCAAGTTCAACAGCAGCACGAAAGTCAAGGATCCGCTCTCCATTGATGCGATTCACCCCACCACTCGCCCCCCCCCCCTGCCCCCGGGTGTCTCGACCCACTAAACGCTTCTCTCACAACGATGGAGCCGGTTCCGCGTCTGGGCGGCGCACGCCTGTTGTGGGAGGTGCGCGGCGTGCCCTTTATATGTGAGCGCTCTTAATTGCTCTTGGGTAATTAACGGCAATGCTAATTACGCAAATTGCTATTTATGCTAATAATCGCGCACAAAGAGGACGGGGTTACGTAAATATGATAATCGAGTGCTAATTGAATTTCTAACAGTTCATTAAGGCAAGTGTAAGTGAATTAGTTTAATTAGATCTAACTTAATGCAATGTGGAACTGACAGACAATGAGCGTTATGGATTTCGTACGGACGCCCTCCTTACGAGAGCGAACCGACGTAAAAATTAAGCAAATCACGTTCGTTACGTTTCCTTTAATCTCTTGCCGCGTATTTGCATAAAACATGTTTTATTCACGCGAGGTAGCGAGACACGCTCATTTTGTATACGCACAATTTAGACATAAAGTATATCCGTCCGTCCGTAGATCTATTGTCAAAACGACGCTCTTTCTGGTGAGGGTCATGGTGGCAGCATGGCGAGGAGAGCAGAGAAGACCTCCTGCTCCCTAGTGTTTTGTGAGGGAGAGAGGGAGCTCGATTGACACGGCTATCTCGAAAAGAACAACTTTGAAGAGCACCCACAAAGTGGTACTTATTTTATCAGGCGCCGAGGGATGATTGGCTCGTGAACGTGAGCGACTGACCCCTCCAGCGCGCCGTCCAGCCAGACCCGCGACTCGTCCCCAAAGGTACGCATCGTGTTTATAAGACGGCCATGCATTGTGATAAAAAGTTATGCAATTTGGTAAATCATTTCCGGCTGGAAGGCATGGCAGACAGCAAGTGGTCTAAATTGCAAGAAAAGCAACAAATTCGACACACACACACGCACAACACACAGAGGCACTTTGTTTTTAACATTTGTTCATCGTTATATGTCTGCTATTTAAATCGTACACCCGATGTTTCATCGCTGCGGATTACTATAATCATTCCACTTATGGTATATTGTACGCTTATACATTTCTGGCAAGTCTGAAATTCTTAACCCGCACAAATGCTTTCCAGAAAAAGAAAAAACCCCACACTTCCCTGTAAGGAAGGCACTCACGAGCAACAATTAGTCTATAAGAGCATGTTATTTTAAAATAAATACCAAACCGTGGGCCGAAATTGGTGCTGGAAAGTTAGCAGTAGTTGGCAATTTCAGGTCAGAGAAGATCTTGCATAATAATTTGAGGCTTGGGAGAAAAAATAATAATAATAATAATAATGCAAACTTGTCGAGTGTAGGAAGCGCGTTCGTCCACGGGACTGGCAACGGGAAACATAACGGCGATCCGAAAATATAAGGGATGAAGAATAAGCGTTTCCTCAGTGCTGAACTATTCTACAAGGTTATAACATTATTCCTGTCAATCATTTCACAGCGAAAGTTTTGTTTAGTTGTCGAAGGAAACCGGAGAATCCGGAGGAAAGCCACGCAGACCAGGGGGAGAGCACACACAAACTCTCTGTGAGGAGGAGGCGCGGAAGTTAGCGCTGCGCTTGTACGTCTTACTTCCGTGCGCGTCTTTTAATCCGGAGAGCACTGCGCCGCTCATTACCGCCGCCTCTCACTTACCTGTGCCCCTTGACCCGCGCTAACAACGGAACGCTCATTACAGATATTCAATGAGTCCGGGGTAACTGCTACACGAGTCGAGATTAACTGTCGTCGATGAGACGAGGTTAAGGGCTTCGCGTGATTCATTGCCAACGGTTCTCAACGCTCAGCGGAGGTTGTTCGTGAATCAGAATTGCCGGCGTTAAGTCAGCGGCAGGTTACGAGTAGCGAGTGTGACTCGGCGCGTCAAGCTTCGCACGGAAATATGCCGTTCTCGCACGGCGTGCCATGTTGGGGCCTGCTGGCCTTTCACGCAAAGGTAACAAAGCGCTGTACAAAAGTGAGATTGCAGGGTAATAAACACGGCACGCAGGATGAGATATACGGGAGGCAAAACAGCGTGAAAGAGAGAGAAGGAACACTCGACACGCTATCCTGAAAGAACAGCTTTGGAGAGCAATTCTAAGTGACAGCTGTCCAAGGATCGGGTCAATTGCTGTGTACGAGAGAAAGCTAACAGAAGTTAATTATTCAATGAGGGGAACACTGGTAGCAAAGTGAGTTGCGCTGCCGCCTCACAGCTAGAAGTGTCTGGATTCAACTCCCGGCTCCGGTGCCTTTACGTGTGCAGTGTGTGTGTGTTCTCCTTGCGTCCGTGTGGATTTTTGCCGGGTACTCCAGTTTCCTCCCACATCTAACAAAAACACTCATTAATTAATTCGCCAATAAAATCATACTATGTAGGAGGCCCATGCCTGTCAAACATCGGCACTGGCTAACCGTGTGGCCGCCTTCCTCCTCCCCGCCTCTCCGCGGTTTCCTGTGAACCGCTCAACTTTGCGGCCGACAGCCTCCCGCGCCGAGCGGCGTCACGAGTCGCGCGTTTGTCCACGGCGAGCCGAGCGCTCACCTCTCTCGCCGCTGCGAGTGGCTCACGAGGCCCGCCTGGCCGTTGGTGAGCGACGGGAAGGGCAGGCTGGGCGACGTCTTGGACACGGTGGACGACGACACGGAGGAGCCCGACGAGGTCACCGAGCTGATGGAGCCTCCGAGCGAGAGGTCGAGTCCGCCGTTCTTGGCGAGCGAATGCGGCGGCGGAACCTCCTCGGCGCTGTGCGAGCCCATGGCCGCCTCCTTCCACAGCTGCTGCAGCTCGGCCGGGATGAGGCCTGCACGGGGCCGAGACCGCGTTAGCAGGCAGCTCCGACGAGGGCACGAGGGCACGACGCGATTCGCGGTTGCACCCAGCCAGAAGAAATTAGTTAATTAATTCGTTGTCAGGAATCGATTGATC
>JAZEWU010000013.1:602041-616182 GCA_036362915.1 Geotria australis
GACACAGGGTGCATGGCAGAGATATACCTAGGAAGGGACACTAGTCCACATCGATGGTTAGGGAGAGTTCCCACAAGGGACAGTGACCAACTGGCAAGACTGGAGATGGAATGGAGGTCAGGGTGAGAGCACGACCGATCGCACGATCACCACGGAGACGCAGCGATGACATCACTGGACCTCGAGGGATGGCGACGGAACGGGGAGGCTTTCATCCAGCAGTGCATAGCCGCTGGCCAATGACGATGTTCTAGTTACATGCTGGCTCATTGGCAAGTGCAGTGACGGCGAGTCTACTCAACAACCTCCCAAAGCGAGGGTGGCTCGAACTAAACCCAGTTACAGCGAACGCTGGAGCACTGTGTCTGGTAATCGTATAACAGTTCGCATACAATTGATGTCTTGATGCAGGATTTCACGGCTCGATGCGTTTTACACTTGGAACAAGATCGCCCGCAGGGCGGCTACTCTGCTAATTGTAAGAATTGCCTTTAAGAGCTGCTCTTGCAGGATAGCCGTGTCGAGTGTGCTTATTTTATCTACCACAAAAACATGACGGTGATGGTCATGGTGATGGTTGTGATAATGAGCCGATTCGACCCCCGCTAACGGGATTTGAACTCACAACCTCTCTATCGCGAGGCGAGCGCCCTAACCGTTAAAGCGCGGCGGCGGAGCCCGGCAACATTAAAACAAAAAATCCTCTACCAAGGGCAAAACCCAATCCAGTCTCCCCATCTGCGCGTGAATTTCCCTTTCCTTGCAGCGCATTTCCCAGATATAATGGGTCAAACGGCAGCACTTTGAAAGTCCGTGACCTGTTTTGAAGGTGGTGCTTCTTTTTCCCTTTGACAAAACCATCATTATCTGCCGCTCCGCAGGATGCCAACACCTGCTGATGATGTTAATTAATCTGTCATCCACGCGCCGAGCCCAGGCTGCCCCGAGATAAGGATCTTGCAAATGAATCTAGAGTAAGCTTTCCCCTCTGCCTGCCTGTCGCACCCCCCTTCCCGCGCCTTGCCCCCCCCCCCACGCCCTCAGACGCGGCCCCCCAGCACCTGAAGGACATGTTAATAAGGCAAACACCGCTCCTTTCTTCTTTCACACCGAATGACTTGAGCCGAGCGTCTGCGGCTGACGGAGGGGCTGATTATCAGCCGTCCGCAGAACTGTGTGCTCGGCAGCCGCATGAAAAGCATGACTGATGTGCTAATTTTACTACACGGGCGGCACAAAGGGGTGTGAATACAGCCCTGAAGGACGCGATCGGCGCAAAACACGGATGTCGTGGGGGGGGGGGCACGCTGATAAAGGTGTGTGGGGGAGCGGGTGGTGGTGGTGGTGTTTGTTGAGGTGGCTGGTAGTGGTGGTGATGGCGGTGGTGCAGGAATTGTAGTGGAGGTAGCGTTGGTGGCGATGTGGTGGTCTCGTGTCCCGTCTCCATAGATGCAACTCGCAAACGGCACTTGCCCCAACAGTCTGTTAAGTCTATACGGGGGGGCTCTTTGTCTCGAGTGGCGCTCATGGGATTTGCAGTCGAGGTGGCGGTGAAGATATGACAGTGGTGGTGATGGTGGTACCGGGAATCGACAGTAGAGGTGGTGGTGTTTTTTCGTGGCGGCAGTGTTGATAATGCAGTAGCGGTGTGTGTCGTGGTTGCGATCGAGTTGTGGTTGTGGAGAGGGGGAAGGACAGCCGAGGCATTTTCAGACACAAACATTTCAAACAAACGTCGCGATCGTGCCGCCTGTCGGGGAGTGAGACGCAATGAGGAGCTATGGCTGACTGTAATCAGATTAATCAAGGTATGTCCGGACTGGTAAGCCCATCCCGTCACTCCTGTTTCATCGCGGCTGTCAGATTAGCATTAATTATCCCGCGCAGACGATTACGTGTGATGACTGCCACAGTCATTCATTATCAATACCCGCTAACTCCTGTGGGGAAACGCGGTGGATCGGAGCCTATCCTGGCAGACACAGGGCACAAGGCAGGGCTATACCGAGAATTGGACGCCAGGCCATCGCAGGGGCATCGGTGCAGATTTTAGTCAGGACAATTAACCTAGGCAACAGCGTGTCTTTGGACTGTGGGAGGAAACCGGTGTTTCTGGTGAAACCCCACGTGGACACGGAGAGAACATGCAAACTTCATATAAAAAGGCACCCGAGCCGGGAATCGAACCCAGGTCCTTCTTGCTGTGAGATGTGTATTTTTACGTGTATTTTTACAGCAGAAAAAAATACCCAGTCAGCTTGAAAGCTCTTTACGGGATTCCCGCGACACAATAAACACGCACATTGACAAAAGTAGAAACTAAAAAACTAAGCAAACTAAATCAAACCATCACCATTTACACCACATTGCACGTAAGTGACCAAATACAAAATTAAAAAAGTATATTTATACAGGTAAACATCAGTACATTCGATTCAACTCTAGATTCGAATCGGTGGTGAGAATCGACTGCCGCGTGGATCGATTCGGTTCCAGTAATAATATAAATTTATATAGCGCCTTTCACCCGAGGGTCACTTATGCCACCGAGCCGCCCATGATTGCTACAACGTTTGAAAAATCTGCACAAAGGGCAGTCAAGAGGGGTGAAATCGTTGAAGTCGCGATATTTCCAATTTTAACAGAACACTACGTACGATTTAATTTGATTAAAGTAATAAAACAATTGTTGTTATTCTCGGGATAGCCGTATCCAACGCTCGGCACGGCTATCCCGAAAGAGCAGCTCTCGAGAGCAGTGCTCAAACAGCGAGCCGTGAAAACCAACATCGATAAAGCAATCAGAAACATAACCGCGCAGTGACATCGGGTGAATTCCACCACGCCGGTAACGGCACTACATTCCGTCGTTGTTGACGTGTCGTTCTCTCCGCAGCTTTGTGCAGCGCTTTCTGACCCTCGGGTAAAAGGCGCTATAAAAATGCTATTATTATTACTTGGAGCCCGTCCCGTAACCCGTAATCTCCACACAGAAAAGCACCCGAGCCGAGCTTCGAACCAGGGTCCCTCCTGCTGTGAGGCGGAAGCGATCCTCGCTGCGCCACCGTGCCCCCCATATAAAAAAAAAATGCATAGGTTAATTGGCCTGCGGACTAAATTACCGGTGCCCTGTGATGGACTGGCGTACCATACTGGGCATAGCCCTGCCTTGCGCCCTGTGTCTGCCGGGATAGGCTCCGGCTCACCGCAACCCTGTACAGGATTAAGCGGTTTCTGACAATGACACGAGACGAGAAACTGGCGCAATATCTCCAGCCAAGATTCCCGAGAGCGAGAGCACGCTGTGGTGGAAACTCGGCTAACCCCTCCACTCTGGCCGAGGAGCGGGCACTTGAGAAACTTGGGTCATCGTTTGATCTGCCTCCTCAGCAGACCGGGAGTTGAACCGGTGCGACGTGGTGACCCGGTACGCGGCGGCGGCATCCGCGAGCGACTCAGCGGGCCGCTCCGAAATCCACGCATCTAAGATTGATCGCATTTATCTCGCGCCCAAAATTTGCCAACCTAAAGAGCCGCTCGCTCCCCGCTGATAGGCCTGTGAACACACAACTGCAATAAATGGCGGTAATTTAATTTTGAAATAAATGGTTAAGACTTCAAATGCATTGTCTGAGAATAATAATAAATATATATCTTTAAAGACCCAATGGTGCGAAGTTGTGTGCACGTCCGTTTTAAACGTTAACTGCGCCAAACGACTTTTAATTACGCAAATTAGGACCGTCTTCACGGGATAAAACTTGGCGCTCGTGTAAAGAAAAAAAAATCTAATTTTTTTGTTCATCCTTTACAAGAGTGTTCGACGAAATTACGATCATCGCAAACGCAAGCATTTATCAATTGTCTACACATTGTTAGGATCCTTTTTGCACATACAGATGAGAAACGATATTACGTAATGGTGTGATATATATTTAGAACGAGGTTTTAATGTAACCCGCTTAATGTACTTCTGGGACTTTGAAAGATTACAGCTGGATGTGTTGTAAGGTGTTCCCTAACTAACCTTGCATTCAGTTAAGTCTATTACGCTTATGACAATGGCCCTGTAAGCCCTAACCATGGCAGAAAACAGCAAATATCACGATTAATTTGGAGCTGCTAAATCCATGCCTGCTGCGGTTTGTGAGTGTGTGGAGCAGTGGCTCAGTGGTTAGCGTGCTGCACTGGGAACCCAGCCACCCGAGTTCGATTCCCGCTCACAGCCAACACCAAGTGGCGGTTATCTGAACCGGTTCTTGGCCTCCCCTATGTCGACTCGGTGGCACAGTGAGTAGCGCTGCCGTCTCAAAGCAAGAATATCCTGGGTTCGATTCCCGGCTCGGGTGCCTCTCTGTGTGGAGTCTGCGCGTTCTCCCCGTGTCCGCGCGGTTTTCGCCGGGTACTCCGGTTTCCTCCCACAGTCCAAAAACATTCTGTCTCGGTTAATTATCCTGACAAAATTGCCCCCGTTGCTCTGAGATGTTGAAACTTGCTTACCCTTCCCCTCTGAACAACTGTTAATAAGAGCTATAAAGCTCAACGGCTCCTTCCAAGTTAAATAAAAACTGACTGACTCAACCTGACTGGAGACAAAGGCGGCCGGGCGTGGTGCTGGCCGGGCACCCCTCGTGTGCTGCTCCCTAACGGCTGTTCGCGCTATACGTCAGGTCTTTGTTTTTGTATACAGGGAACGGGAGTGTAGCGGCTAGCGGACTGTGTTACAAACCCAGCCTCCCAAGTTCGATTCCCGTTCAGGGCCAACATCGCAGCAGGAGTGCCAAATATCTAAATTGACCCTGGGCCTCCCTTAGATCGACCCAGCCTCGAATGAGTTCAACCGCTTATCCGCAAGCGCCACGTTTCCCCCCCCCCCTTCCCATTAACCGCCTCGACCGCCAATCGACGCCGGAGCCGCTGCGACGGCGAGGGGACGTTGAGAAAAATAAAATCATCCGTGCTCCGACACGTCCCACACAAAGCGGCGCCCCGACGAATCGGTCGCAACGTAGACCTGCGTCGCCGCGGCACGCAAGCACGCACACGCGCCGTTACTCCGAAAGAGAAAAAAAAAACACCCATCAACAACAAAACTCCGAGTCGACAAAAACCCGGCGAACGCGTTGACCCCGCATGACCCCCGCCCGAGCGCGGAAACCGGCGGGCCGCTAGCAAAACACGACCGTCGGAGGTGCGGCGAGGCCGGATCAAACGCCGCCGCCGCGTTAGAGGAGCGGCGACAAAGCGTGGAGAGAGCGGCAGCGGGGGACAACCGCGACGCGCGCGTTAAACGGCGGAGGCCTCCTCGGGCCGCGGAGAGACGGACCTCCCGTTAACGCGACGGGGGACGAACGGGGGCCGGTTTACGCGGTTTACGGCCGCTGTTGTGGGTAATAACCATTCGCGATGCCGTCCGCTGGGCCGCGGGGACGGAGTTACCTAATGACCGCGCGCGCGCGCCAGCGACAGAGAGCGCTTTACGGAGCTCCACGGAGCTCCGCGTTAATCGCCGCGCGCCGTTAAGGAGGTCTTCTTCTTTGCGATTCTTCGAAGCGCGATGAAAGTCGTTTACTGCGCGACGTTGTTTTAACGCCGTCGACCCACGTCACTTTAGACGCAGAATGAGACGACCTTACGTCGTTTCAAAGGCCGCGTTAGTTCCGAGGTTAGCGTGCGAGTTCAACATCGCGGCTCCGGCCCACTTTGGGGCACGAACGGTGGTTGTCCTGCGGATAAACCGGCTGCTTTTGAAGAAATGTGGAGTTTCGACCCAGGGTGTGGGTCCAATGACGAGTGCTGCCCCATCGCCTCTCGAGCAAATGGGGGACCCTCAAGAGTTGACTTTTAAACGTTTTTACGGTTATTACTCTGGTTGAATAAGCATAAATGTCCTCATTACTATAAGACGCACGTTTGAGTTTTAAAGACTACTCCGTTGAAAATGGGGACAGTTGGCACGCTTTACTTGACATCATATTAACAGTTTTTATTTTATTGACACACACACTGCGTTCGTTGTCAACTTCGACGCGAGCCGAGGGGATGCTGTGTGTGACGCGCTAAGCGAGCGATCGTTAAACACAACCCCAGCGGTGAGCGACGCGCTCGTTCTACGCAACGTCGCGCCACGCAGCGGCCACACGCCCGCTGTCGTCGCGCTCCCCCCCAAACCCGGCGGCGTCCGAGTTCGACTCCCGGTCACGGCGAGCGGCTCGGTCTCAACCCCCCCGCCGGGACCTATTCCTCAAACCCGCACTGAGCCGCGACGGTGAAGCACGGTCCGACAACCCCCGTGACGCGGCGTGGCGAGGCACTCCGTTCGGCCATTACATTATGAAGCGACGTCGCCAGAAGGCGTCACACGCTCGGAACGCGATGGCCCGTGCGGCGGGCACTCTGCTAGTCTCACCGGTGGTGTCCTCGTGCAGAGAACCGGCCGAGTGGCCTCCCGTAAGCGCGGCCTCCCTCGTTCCCCGGCCTGGCAGGCCGCGCGCACACGAGCCGCATCGCTAAATCAATTTTGCGCGCGCGTAATTTTGCGCGCGTGTAATTGTTTTAGTTGATTCCATTGCGCGGGAGAGACACTAAATCAATGGCACGGTCAGGCGCGGCGAACGAGACGTTAAATGTTTGCGAGACTAAGTACACAAGACGTGATTGGGAACTATTCCCTGTACGGACAAACGGCGGCTCAGACAAGAGCGGTGTTTTATATAGGTTTGTATATATTTGTAAAAGAAAATGAAAATAAATAGATAATGATAAATAGCAGAAGCAAATCTAGTACATGTGTCGGTTGCATGCCTTGAATGCGATTCGTAGGTTGGGGCGGCACAGCAAGAAAGTTTCACGGGTTCGATTCCCGACTCAAGTGCCTTTTTGTGAGTTTGCGCGTTCTCCCCCGTGTCTGTGTGGGTTTTTTCCGGGTACTCCGGTTTTCTCCCACCGTCTAAAGACATGCTGCCTAGGTTATTTCGCTTGCCGGCTAAATTGCCCCTTTTGCCTTGTAAATAGACTGGTGTCCCATCCGAGCTGTAGCCCTGCCTTGCGCCCTGCATCTGCCGGGATTGGCTCCGGCTTACCACACCCTACGCTGGATTAAGCGGGCGCCAATCATGACCTATAATAATAATAGCTTCATAGGCCGTAACAACACGCGCGACCAGGGCGCAAACACAACGAACGTCACGCAAAAAACCCCCGCGTGAAAGGAAAGCAATTCCTCGCACGCATTCTGGCATCGCGTCTCTCCCCCCCTGCTTCGAGAGGAACGAATTCGCCACGACGAGACCCCGCGTTCCCCGCATTAGCGGCAGCTTCTTCGCCGCCACGAGCTGACGGCCGCTGACGAACGGCGCTATCGGCGCCAGCCCTCGGGGGCGCCGAGCGGAGCGCTGCCGCGGGTGACCCCCGCGGGGTCAAGCGGCGGGTGAAGCCGCCGCGCGATGGGCATCCTCCCAAGAAGCCATTACCGGCGCGTTCTCCTCCAATTATCGAATTAAGCCACCTGCGTGCACCGCCGCGATTGGGGGGAGGGTGCTTCTTTCGGAAAGCGACTTGTGTCGGAGGTAATGCGGCGCCCCGCTCGCGCTGGCGCGGGGCGGTGGAACTCATTCAGGTTGTGTCAACGGGGCCTGATGAGGCTGGCGACGGGTATCGGCGAACCGGCGTGGTCTGGGATCGCTCTCCAACACACCCGCCTGCTGAAGTAGCGAAGAATGAACAACACGTTTTGTTCACGTGATCAAACTTAACTGATTGGCTGTGTCGGGCGGAGGCCGGTATCCTTTTCCGTGACCCAATCCAAAAGTGCTTTATATAGCGTAATGCTGTTCGCGAAAGCCGTCACGTTAAACCGGGTGGTGGAAAGTCCGCATTACTGCGATGGGCATCAATCTACACGTTGTATCCGCACGGTGCCATGATGCGGATACGACTGTGACGGGACGAGGCACCGATTGGCATCTCTCGCCGAGCCACCCGGCACGACACAGACCGCGCCGAGGAAGAGTACATCGCAGAGCTACCTGTGTAAACGTCACGACGGCACGTGACGGTTACAAGTGATATTGGCGATCATTTTCAGAAAGCATAAGACCTAATAATTATAATTATTATTTTCCTGAGCTCAGCCCCAGACAGCTCCAGTTGAAATCAAGCCCCCGGAATAAAAAATAGAGAATGTATTCGTAACGACGCAAGCGCGCACTCCGCTGCATGCATTTCCTGCAAGCGTGAAACCGGTCAAACGCTAACAGCGACACGGGGATCTGAAACGTACACATCGACCGCGCGGTACAAATATATATGTACGCGACGAAGCACGAGAGCAAGGACAGGAATTGCTCGTTATCCCGCCGAACATCTCTCAAAGTTTTCCGCGTCAACTCCTGTGAACTAGACGTTGTGGGCTCGCGTTGTTACGAGTGCGGCACGCAACATCACACGCGCAACACCGGAACGCGCTCGCAAAGAATCCATCACTCGAATCGCATTAAGTGCCTGATCTGGCAGTCACTCGATGTCCTGTTGCGGCGCTTGCGAGTAATGAGAGCCGTTTTGAAAGAAACCTCCCCCCCCCGCCCCTGCCCGCCGCAGTTGTGCCGAGCACGGCGTCTCGCGAACATTAACAACAAAACACCTGCGGCAGCGACGCGGTGGCTGTTAGCGAGCGCGCCACCGGCAAATTAACCGCCGATCCGAACGCGCGGCGCGTCCTGGGCGAGAGGCGCCGCCGCTCACGCGCTCGACGCGCAATCACCAGGACGTGGGTTCAAACCGCCGGCAATCGTCGTCGTCGTCGTCGCCGCAATCATCTCCCTGGGCCTTGATAAATGAGTATTGCTTGACGAGAAGTAAACATCCATACATTTTTAGAGCGACACTCATCCCGGTGAGGGTCGCGGCGGGAGCGTGCCGACCATGGCGGAGCGGACCTCCCGCTCCCTAGAGACGGACTCCGGCTTCTCCTGGGGCATTCCAAGACATTCCCAGTGTAGACACAGTCACACCAGCGTGTCCTCGAGACAGTCTGGAGAGACACAGTCTCGCCAGGGTGTCCTCGAGACAGACTCCAGCTCCTCCTGCGGGATTCCCAAGCGCTCCCAGGCCAGCCGAGAGACAGAGGTCTGTCTTCCTGTCTCTGTGTCCCTATGTCTCCCCCTCCCTCCCTGTCTCCCTCCGTGTTTGTCTTTAAGGAAGTGACGGCCATCTTTGGGGACGCTGGCAGATTTTTGCCGCTCTTAAGAGTGCCAGTTTCACGACCTTTCAGTATATTCGAAGCAGCCTTAATCATTTAATTTTGTTTGTTCCTTTGGTTTTTTATTTATTTACTTTTCGTTGTTGACATGCCGCTCTTTTCGCGGCCCATGTGCACCGCTTTGTGACCCTCGGGTGAAAGGCGCTATATAAAACGCTATTATTATATTATATAGAGGTCGTCAAATGTTGGGGAGCTGGCCGCTGCCATTAGATTGCGGAATGTCCGTCGCTGGGCTGAAGGCTACCGACGCGAACATGCGTTGCTACGTTTCCGGTTTGAAATCAGAGATGCTTTGGTGGCGGCTGCACACATGGGCTCGGTGCCAGGGCGGTGGAGGCGGATCACCACACACGCTCGCTGTGAAACTCCCTTCGCACAGGCGCCGAGGGGCTGAAGATTTTTCTTGAAAATTAAGAAAACATCTTAAAATAAAAACCCAAATGCAGCAGGACCCTCCTGAAAAAGACTCCTGGGTCTCGGTGTTGCTTTACTGGAGAAATACGTGAAAAATAAGTCACGTGTATTCTCGTTGGGACAGAAGGAAGGCAATATTGGGTGACGGTGGCATTTGTTTTGATTCCTAGGAATCGCTCGTGCCAAAGCTTCCAAGCGAGCCTTCTTCCTACCGCCAATTGCCATGTTCGTTATTAAAAAAGGACCGTTCTCCAAATGAAGTGCACACTTTTCCACTGTAGCAGCGTAATCAACGCACAAATCAGATTGCAGTGGATTCTGATTTTAGTCTAGGGTTGATTAGGATCATCATCTTTCATCGTCCATAAATTGAGTCCCAACTTGCAGGATATCAACAGTCACTGTCCGAAAAGATGCTCTAACGCCCCTGCCATTGGAACGTGGAATTTCCTCAGAAGCTAAGTATAGTGTTGCCAACTCTGAACGTAGCGGTCAATTAAAATCTCCCGGATTGCTTTTAACAATCACCGCGAGACCGACACCGATTCCGGGAGATTCCCGGCCGATCTGGAAGGTTTGGCACCAACAGCTGAGTGCCACAGGGGCGCCAGTTGTAACATCCGCGCCTCACAGAAAGAAAGCCTTGCCCGAGGCCGTTCAATTCCTGCCTCGGGTGCCTTTCTGCGTGGAGTTTGTCTGTTCTCTCCATGTTCTGCTTGAGTTTCCGCCTGGTTCTCCGGTTTCCTCCCACATAGGATGCAGTGTCTGGCAAATGTTGGTGCCGGCTAACCGCGTGGCTGCCTTCCCCCCTCCCTGCCTCTCTGCGGTTTCCTCGCGCCTCTGAGTCGTTCTCTTTTCAAATGATTACCTCCAACATTGAATAAATAAGTGTGCGTTATAAATAGTATTTATTTATTGTTATTATAATGTGAGAGCTGGCCTCAGGGCACTGCATTCACAACTTAATCAATAAACAAGTCACCTGGATACTGAACAGACCACCTGTGACAACAAGACGATGAGTCGATAACCAACACGATCGATAGGTCAACCGCACATTGAACATTTCAGCAGGCGTTCGAACGCATCGCCAACACGACGAATTTCGGTGACCCAAGCTCTTGAGTCAACGGCCAAAAGGTCAGCGGCGGAACCCTGACCAGGTCACCAGGGTATCGTAAACGATCAACGCCGATCGGCGGAGAGAGTCGGTTTGAAGAACGACCGGCGAGCGCGTCAGCCATCGCGCGGTCTCTCTTGCGCGCAAACGCCAATCAAAGCGAATTCAAAAGAACTCATCTCGCCGGAGTGTATTGCACGTCTCCTTGATGTTGCCTAAACGTCGAATCTACAGATTTCGGTCCACGTCAAAGAAGCATGGTCTGATGTCAAATGGGAAATTTAAAAAGGGAGGCGGTGGGGACTCCCCCGTAGTTCGGCCCGGAATCGGGGAGAGAGAGACGCCGGTTTTTTCACGCGCGCACCCTTAACCCTTGATTGTCCGCGGGCGCGTTATTCGGGTTGCGAGAGACGACGGTGGCGGTTAACGCAGGTGCTTTATCAGATATACAAAAAAACACGCGTATATCACAAAAATACCAGAATAAATAACACATTGCGATGCGGAACTAAGTGGGGTTCATTAGCTTTTCAGTTGAGCACCACTCATACTTTGCTCATGACGATCTGGACATTTTCTCAATCCACTGCTGGATGAGGACCTCTCCAATGCTGTGCGTGTTGCAGAGTTCAATGAAAATGCAAGGGGCTGTGTAAGAAAATGGGAAACTGTAATTTAACATCGCGCTTCGAAGAATCGCAAAGAAGAAGATGAAGGAGGTTTGACGGTACTTCACCATGCCGGTGGTGGGGAGGCCCACAAGCAGTTCAGACATCAGCCGTGGATGGGAATCGAACTCGGGTCTCTGTGCTCGCTGTGCCATCGCTCCGGATGCAGAGTTTACGAGCGAATAGTTTGAAAGGCAATAATGTCCGCGTATCAATCGTAATATCGCCAGCACTGCAGGGTATACATGGCCTGAGATGTCAATTGGAACTCGAGCGTGTGGGAGGGATGTTTGTTGCCACGGTTACAAGGCCCACGGCTTAATAAAAGCGCGTGTCACACGTTTCAAAGGCAACATTTGACCTCTGTTCCAGCAAATTTAGTTTGTTCCTGTGAACACCTCATTTCAGAGCCGCCTTTCTCCAGTCAACATTCATTGTCACTTGCCCACAGGGATCCAATTAAAAACTTTGAATCCGGTAAAAAAAAAAAGACAACTATATTTTCTTTATTCTCCGCTCAAACACGCAGCCCGAAATGGGGCAGCCATTTTAATATTTAAGCTCCAAATTTAATAATAAAAAAATCTACTTTCCTCTTTGTGACCGTATAAACAGCGCGATTGAACGCGCGTGGCTTAGCAAACCTTTCCGCTGATAACCGACGCAGTAAACCGTTTGCCCGAACGCCTGGCGGCCCTGCCAAAGCCTCCCAACATCTGCGCGCGGGTACACGCGCGCAGATGTTCCCACGGATGAAGTCTGTGGGAACGGGACATGCCGCAGTAGTGACACGCCATTCTATCCTACGCTCGTGTACGGCGATGTGTTCAGGAACTGAATGCTAATGTCGGGGTCCGCTAGCTGTGAAGAGAGAGAGGCAAGAGTTGGAGTTTACTAGCAGAGCACCCGCCCGATGGGAGTTCTTGTTCCGAGCGTGAAACACGGTCTTTTTACGTCTCTGGTTGGTGAAGTTTATTGCCGACGTGACTGATCTGACCTGGATATCTTCCTGTTTAATTATTAAATAGATGTTGATTATTACAGCAGAAAAATACCCAGTGAGCTTGCAAGCTATTTACGGGATTCCTGCATTGACAACAAACATGCGAATTGACCCAACATGAATAAATAAACAAATAAAAATAACAAATTTACCAAACAAAAACAGAACACAATTACACACAGCATCCATCCATCCATCCATTTTCAGAAACCGCTTAATCCTGTACAGGGTCGCGGTGAGCCGGAGCCTATCCCGGCATACACAGGGCACAAGGCAGGGGAACACCGAGGATGGGACGCCAGTCCATCGCAAGGCGACAGGGGAAATTTAGTCAGTACGCCAATGAACCTGGCAGCATGTCTTTGGACGGTGGGAGGAAACCGGAGTGCCCGGTGAAAACCCACGCGGACACGGGGAGAACATGCAAACTCCACACAGAAAGGTCCCCGAGCCGAGATTCGAACCCGGGACCTTCTTGCTGCGAGGCGGCCGCAATACCCACTACGCCACCATGCCGCCCCCTACACACAGCAGCATTGCACATAATTGATCAAATGAACAAATAAAAACACAGTTATCTATCCATTGCTATGGGAAAACAAAAACAAGTTAATTACACGCCGGAGGGATTACATCCTTCGGCTGGCCTGGGAACGCCTGGGAATCCCCCCTCAGGAAGAGCTGGAATCTGTTGCTGAGGAAAGGGATGTCTGGTCCACTCTCCTTGGACTGCTGCCACCGCGACCCTCGCCAGGACAAGCGTTTTAGAAAATGGACGGATGGGTAGCTTATTCACCTTTGAGAGGCGAGGTAGCCCAGCGGGGGGTTGGGGCGTGCGGGGGGGGCCTGACCGCCGCCTCACCTGCTGAATCATGACGTTCTGCTGCTGCTGCAGGAGCGCTTGCAGCTGCTGCGGCGGCAGCACCTGCTGCTGGAGCAGCTGCTGCATCTGCTGCGGGGTGATCACCTGCGGCGTCATCATGGCCATCGACACGGGCACCTGCGGAGGACACGCGGCTTCCGTCAGCGGGGCGGCGGCGGCGGCGGCTGACGCGACGCGGAGCGCGGGCGCGCTAGCGCCCGCGAGCGTCGGCACCACGGGAGAGTGGGCCAGGCAGAGAGGAAAGGAAGCCGGTGCGGTCCGAAACGGGGTACCGCTAGCAAAGTGGCCGAAGCGTTCAGTGGCGTTGCGATAACGATTGTTATTTATTGCTGTTTTCAATTATTTAGTAGACGGCCTTGTAACCTGCTTACTCCTCCTCACTTACAACCTGCTTAGCCCTCCCCGCTGGACAACCGTTAATAAGAACTACATAGCTCAACGGTAGATAAACACTACGACCGTTCCGGTGAGAGATTAAAGTTACTTTCTCCCGTGGCGCCGGGCGATGGGACTCGTGACCCGCGCCGCGGTGTAAATCGCGACCCGCGCCGCGACTCACATCCGCACCACGTGGCCGGGCAGGGGAGGTGTGTGAGGATCGTGAAGCGACACCGTAAACGTTGAGAGTTTAAATCGTAACGGTGGCCTACGACTTACGGCGCCACGCGCGGTATTCGTTCGCTCTCACAGAGACGGAGAACGACTCGGAGGCGCAAGGAACCGCAGCGAGGCAGGGGAGCAGGAAGCCAGCCACGCGGTAAGCAGGCGCCAACATTTGCCAGACACTGCAT
>JAZEWU010000013.1:644929-658973 GCA_036362915.1 Geotria australis
GCTTTGTCCTAGGACCAAGCTCCCGCTTCACTACCACGGACCGGTACAGTGCCCGCATCACTGCCGACGCTGCTGCAATCCGCTGGCCAACCTCACGGATACGAGCGGCAGAAATGAGGTCTCATCTCCGCAGGGTTGCTGGGCTCACTCTCTCGTGACGGGGTGAGGAGCGCAGCAATTCGGGAGAGCCTCGGATTAGAGTCGCTGATTCTTCGGATTGAGAGGAGCCAGTTGAGGTGGTTCGGGCATCTGGTAAGGATGCCCCCTGGAAGGCTCCCCCGGGAAGTCTACCGGGCACGGCCCACTGGGCGGACACCTAGAGGCCGACCCAGGACGCGCCGGAGGGATTACATCCTTCGGCTGGCCTGGGAACGCCTGGCCTGGGAACGCCTGGCCTGGGAACGCCTGGCCTGGGAACGCCTGGCCAGCCAATGTGGGAAGGACGGCAAGTTTACTGCCGTTGTGCGGGTGGTCGATGCAGGTTATTCCATAGGAATGTGGAATTTCCATCGATGACTCTGGGTCCCGCCTGTGCAGCTGTGCACGGCCCCGGGCTCATTTAAGCGGCCAGACACTTTCACCTTTGACATCATCCGGGAGAAGCCTCTTTCAATCTCAAGCCGGAGAACCATCAACGAGATACTTCGACACACATATGTAATCAGACACGCGTAAGGAAATATCTACGCATGTATTGCGTTTCACGCGTTAAAAGTTAGGAAATTTCTTGACGCAATCACACGCGGTCGATTGTTTCTGTTTAACATCTGGTAATTTGATTCAAAATGAGTTTATTTTGGATTGGATCGTGCAGGTTACTGTCGATGTGTAAACTGTATCCCTTGCGCCAGCTGACAGCCAATCAGATTGCGCTGTAAGCGTCGTGGCCAACTTGTCAACAGATTTCGTTTTCGGCCAAACCGGTGGAGTCTCGAAAAGCGAGCGACTCGATTCGATTGTCTCCATCGCGTTCTGGAGGGTTACAGTTAAACTACTCACATTATATCGACACGACGACCTGATGTGCCATTCACGAATCACAACCATTGGTCGAGAACGCTATGTATACAATCTGGCCACTTCTCTTAATTCCATCATCATTAATATATTACCAGTCCCCACTTAATCCAGTACACGGTCACGGGGGGGACCGGAGCCTATCCCTGCAAACACAGGGTGCAAAACAGGGCTATTCCAAGGATCGGATACCAGTCCATCACAGGGCATCGGGGGCAATTAAGGCAGCAGACAAACTAACCTAGTCAGCAGCAGCAGAAGGACAGAGGAGAAACGCTCACCACCGATATCCCGAAAAAGCAGCTGTTGAGATCGATTGTCAAACCCCGTTGTGGTCTGGTTCCTCCGTCTGGCTGGAGGGACCAGGAACAGCGAGCTTGTCGCGCACATACAAAAAATGCACGGAGAATAAACTTCAAAACAAACAAAAGAATGCCTTTGGCTGGGAACATTGGGGCACGTGCAAAACCTGGATACCAGTAAACATTTCAATCATTTTTGGAATAGTTGAAAACAAAGTGGAGATTGAGGCAGGGCTGAGAACAAACCCCCCACCCAAATTAAACGAGAGCGAGGGAGGGGTGCGCAGAAGCCAACATTCTTTTGCTTTAAAAAATAATCCAGATTTAGTTGGAGCGCATAAGTGATCGTCCCCGCCCAGGCATAGAGGTAACGAGTTGGAAATGACGTGTGTGAGTGCGGGGCGGCACGGTGGCATAACGGTGAGAAGCGCTGCCTCCTCACAGCAAGAAGTTCCCGGGTTCGAATCCCGGCTCGGGTGCCTTTCTGTGTGGAGTTTGCATGTTCTCCCCGTGTCAGCGTGGGTTTTCGCCGGGCACTCCGGTTTCCTCCCACAGCCCAAAGACATGCTGCTGCATAGGTTAATTGGCCGGCTGACTACATTCCCCCCGGTACCCTGTGATGGACTAGCGTGCCCATCCGGGGTATAACCCTGCGCCCTGTGTCTGCCGGGATAGGTTTCAGCTCACCGCGACCCCCATACAGGAATAAGCGGTTTCTGATGCGCGATAAGCGGCGCCGTGTCTCACTTTACGAGACGCTGGCCCCCGAGGCCCCGCGGCCACCCCTCCGACTCGGCCACCTCGTCATGACATACGGCCGCCCACACAAAGACAAAGATCCCCCGTACAGCCTTAGCGTCAAGCGCCGTTAGCGAGTAGCACCTATGAAGGCCGACCCGGCACACGAGCGGGTGGGTGGACAGCACCACGCCCGAAAACACACAGACACACACACACACACAGACGCGCGCACAAGCGCCAACACACAAAGAACACAATTGTTGAGCCCCACGGGCCCGGCGCGGCCTGGGGCCTTAATTGACAATAGGCATCCTTATGTTCGCCAGGTGCGATGTAAGCCGTAATTTTCTAAGTTATTATCAGCAGGAATCATAAGCAGTTACTGATTGATACTGCCTCGAATTAGGATTACATTTCATGCAATAAATCTGAAACAGTCGCTTTAACTGCGGTGCTATTAATGAACGTTTTTTTTCCATTCTCTCGTTACCCCCCCCCAACCTCTTTCACTTCTTTTTTTATGTATTTACAACTTCCGGACACAACTTTCAACAAAACGTATTTCGACGCAGCTGAGGAGACTCGAGTTACAAGATTGTCGTATACTTTTCCCCACATTCAGACAGGAAAGGATTTAGCTGTCTGTGATGGAGGAAATTACATCAGCCACTAAATAAAACAAAACACGAGGGCGGCGCGGCGCACGTGACCGTCCGACGGACGGACTTCGCGTCGTTTCGCGAGCCCGCTCCCGATCAGGCCGGCACGGTTGCGCAGCGGTAACACTCGCGCCTCACAGCAAAAAAACCCTCGGTTCGATTCCTGGCTAAGGGCGCCTTTCTCCGTGGAGTTTGCGTGTTTTCTCGCTGGCCGCGTGCGGTTTTCACAGGGTACTCTGGTGTGCGGCCATAGCCCCCAAAAAAAAAAAACCGCTCACTCTGTGGCCGATAACATCTTAATATATAAGGGATGTAGCCTCGGGTAAATGTTGGTGCCGGCTTACCGCGTGGCTGTCTTCCACCTCCCCCGCCTCTCTGTGGATTCCTCGCGCGTCCGAGTCGTTTTCTCTTTCTCTGTTTCTCGGAGAAGTGAGCAAACACTACGCTGTGCGTTCTAAGCGGTGAATTATTACTAATGTTGCTGCCGAGTTCACGAGAATCGTCGGGATTGTTTTCACGCTTTGCGACACAAAACTCAAACGCCTAGCGCCGCGTTTGCACACGCACGCACGCACGCGCGCGCGAATAACTTTTTTTTCCCAACTTTCGACTCTCGCCGCGACCGGGCAGCGAGTGCGGTCGGCGAGATTTGTAACGAATGCTAGAATCGGCGTCCTGCACAACGTTTGGCCAGCTGCACGGCCATCCCTCTTGTGTCACCGGATGATTGTCAACCAAGCCAATTATTCCATCTATCCATTTTCACAAACCGCTTAATCCTGTCCAGGGTTGCGGTGAACCGGAGCCTATCCCAGCAGACACAGGTGGCAAGGCAGGGGAGCCCCGAGGATGGGACGCCAGTCCCTTGCAGGGCGCCTGGAGAAATTTAGTCCGCCAACGATTATTCGACTCACAAACTGCGATCGATTGCATTAAAAAGTTCCTCGGTGATCGCTCGGGCACCTTTCAAAATGCTGACCGGCCTCCCCGCGTCCCGCCAGCCGAAGGAGGGAAACCCCCGGCGTAGCCACGCCCGGCGAGGCGCGGCAGGTGTGCCGATAACGTCGCTCACGATTCCCGCCAAGACACCCTCCCGGCCGGCGGCACACGTGCGATGATATCCGATCGGTCGAGCGATTAAACAGGCGATCGGTAGAGCAAACGGTTTCTTAAAAAACAATCTGACAACGCAGCTGCTGTCTCGGTGCGAGCGCGAGGGAGACAAAGCAGGCCAGGTGTGGTGTTACCCAGACTGCCCCGATCCCCTCTCACACCACGCTGGGATTAATAGGTGCTCGCTAACACCACTTACAACACCATCTAAGGCTAAACGAGGGTGAGACAGTTCTGAGTTAAAATCTACTGTATATATTGAAAGAGAGAAACAAACAGCTATTTTTTTTCCTCAGTCTTCTTTAATTCTTTTTCTTCACTTTATTAATATATCTCGCGCCGTGGCTGGCTTGCCGGAGTGTTTGTGGAAACTTGAAATACAACCCTAAAGAGGCTAATGCGTTTTCCACACAAACGCCGGCTGGACTCGGGCGCTGCAACAAAAACCACACCGTGCATTCTTTTGCACTTAGAATGTGGTCGGAGAGCTCGGCCTGTTTTTGAAAGATGATCGCAATAAAGCTCTTGAGATGGTTACTGCGAGCAGACTTTTATAATATCAAAAACAGCAAACACAAGTATTTGCTTTCCCAACAGAGACATTTTCAGCCGAATTGACCACGATCGTCCCCCGCCCCGATACATCTTGTGCACTTTTGAAATAAAAATTCCTCGTAGATTTTTGCAACTCTGAATAAATATATATGTTTTATCTTTCGCTTTGAAGTCACAGCAGATGCAGGGTACATCTGGATATGTAGATACTGTCGTTCTGACAACACACGGGGCGGCCCCTGCATCCCCAACACACCGGCGTGTTTCCACGACACGCCACTTACAAGCCTACCGATGTGAGTTCAAGCAAGACATTTGTTCTAGCGTTGTACAATTGTCATCGCCGAAAGTGGATTCCATCTCAAACAGTAATGCGGTGTTGCTCACGTCCTGTTTAGGTGCCCGCAGATAGTGGTGGGAATTCTACATTCCACAGGCAAGGGAACGTCACTAAATCATCAGCCTTGCTCAATCCACTGCTGAAGCTGTCGGTAAGCTGTTGCCAGCTCTCTTGTTTCTGTTTACGCATCAATCATCTGGCTCCTGCACACACGCTCCTGTCATTGCGTCATCGCCATTGGGGATGTCCTCAAAGGAGGACACGCGGCCTCCTTGGGTGACCGACCCTCACCCACGAGCTGATCCACGATGATCACGGAGTGACTCATCCCTGGCACAGGAATGTGGAGTTCTTGCATCAGTTCCAGGCCACACAATCAGCAATGAGCAGCAATCCGCGCTCTTGAGCTGGAATCAATCCATCCATTGTCAGAAATCGCTCAATCCTGTACAGGGTCGCGGTGGGCTGGAGCCTATCCTGGCAGACACAGGGCGCAAGGCGGGCTATAACCAGGATGGAACACCAGTCCATCACAGGGGACCGGGAGGAAATTTAGTCAGCAGGCCAATTAACTTATCCAGCAGCATGTCTTTGGAGTGTGGAATGAAACCGGAGTGCCCGGCAATGAGCTGTAATCCACTGTCACTAATGAGAACTGTACAAAATAACGGCTGCCATTCCTGTTAGTCTTGAGCACTGGCCATCACCCTGACTAACGGATGTGTCTTGCTCGGCTTACGTTTATTTACGGACAATATGAGTCACTCCAGAGCACAACCAATTATAACCTCCCACAATGTGGTACGCGTTTTATTGACCGGCAAGGGATGAATGGTTGAGTCATCTCCCCCAACCAGGATGTGAACTCGTAACCTCTCCATTGCCAGCTGCATACTCTAGGCAGTATGCCACCGGAGCCGCATATTATATATATATATTTCCTGCGTAACTCTTTTCTTATGTAAAGCTTCTGCAACTCTTTGTTAGCAGGTTACAAATGAGCAGCTACCAATTACAAGTCGCTCTCTGCAGCCATCATCCCTCCTTTGTGCCAGAAGATGGGGGGCTCTGCCAATCACAATCGCGATACCACCTTTGTGAATAACACAGCTGTACCGCTAGGTTCAATGTCACTGCAGGCCAACTATATAATCAACGTTCTATTCGGAAACACTTTGACTCATTACGACCTCACTATCGAGAACTGTTGACCCTGGAAACTGTGTTGCTTTGAATCTCGTACGAGCAAAGGATTTCCCTTCAAATCGGGAGGCTGTGGGCTTTAGGGTAGCTTTCAACCGGAGAAGGGGAGAAGGAAGCACCGGGTTGGGAGGGCAGCCGGGGGAGGTAGAGTTTGGGGGGGGGGGACCGTGGAAGGCCTGTTTAAGTTACAAGTTTAAATTAAAAGCAAACATTGCTTTTGTTTGATTCGCAGAGAATATTGCGTGCGGTGAGAGACACCTGCAAAGTGTGCGCGGTCACACAATACCCCGGCTCTCTTCGCATTTATTAGATCATAGGTGTTACGGTATCAGGGCACATCTGCCATTCATTTAGATGCCTGCGAAATAAATAACTAACCCGCCGCAGCGGTCGAAACGTATCGCGCGCCGCGCATTTAGGACGCGCGAAGCAGTAAAGAAAAAAAACCAAGGGAAATTATGCGGCCGCAGGTTTAGAGCTTTGTGTACGAGTGGCGTGTCGCGCGTTAATAATAATAATAGCATTTTATATAGCGCCTTTCACCCGAGGGTCACAAAGCGCTGCACAACGGCCGCGGAGAGAACGGCATGTCAACAACGATAGAAAAAAACGACTAATAAAAACCAAAACAACAAAAATGAAATGATTAAGGCTGCTTCGAATACATTGAAAGGTCGTGAAACTGGCAATCTTAAGAGCGGCAACATTCTGCCAGCGTCCCCTAAGATGGCCGTCACTTCCTTAAAGACAAACACGGAGGGAGACAGGGAGGGAGGGTGAGCGACAGGGGGAGACATAGGGACACAGACAGGAAGACAGAGACAGACATGAGGGGGAAACAACGCCAATCTAAATTCAACAATTAACATTGACGCACAATAACATATACATAGACACACGCAACAGTAAAGAATAAACGCAGCTATTTATAACAACAAAAACCTAACTTTTACACGCGACACCTGGGCCACACCACGAGGCGAGTCGCGGCGTGTGATCGTTTCACAACGCGGACTGTATTTACCATCACAAGGTACTGTATTTACCATCACAAGGTACTGTATTTACCATCACAAGGTACTGTATTTACCATCACAAGGTACTGTATTCACCATCGGAACGCGACGTGCCAACGATGACACCCGTGTTAGCAACACCACTAACCGTTTATAGGCATTCTGCAACAGCTTGTGTGCGCTCAATATTCTGACATTCCCAGACGGCTCGGGTGCCTTTCTGTGTGGAGTTTGCATGTTCTACCCGTGGGTTTTGGCCGGGCGCTCCGGTTTCCTCCCACAGCCCAAAGACATGCTGCGGCAGAGGTTAATTGGGCTGCGGAAGAAATTGCCCCCGGGTGTCCTTTGATGGACTGGCGTCCCAACCTGGGTTTAACCCTGCCATACAACGGATCGATGGATTGATACGCATAACAAATATTTCTATGTATGGGCTTCAGTTAAGTAGACTTTTTAAGGGTAGATCTTGTGTTGCATTTAGATTTTGCACGTGATCTTGTGTTTGAAAAAGGTTGGAGACCACTGCTTGACGCGGTGGAAAGTCGTGCTGCGCATGTGGCATTGCTCCAAACAGAAGTATTTAAATACACACAACCGTAGGCACGTATCGTTTAAGCCCTCCATCAAAATCTCACAAAAAGCACATTTATCTGGAGAATGAACGTCACGCGGCAAAGGCTCGCGCATTTGTCACATATTTATGTAGAGGCGTGTATATTTGTACTCTTTTGGTAGTTTTTTTCTCTCTCTACCGCGCAAAGGTGGGGTATGAGCATAAAAAAAAACAATGAACAACAGCCAACTCCTCGGGGTAAACCTGTTACGAGTGCGTTACACTCGGCAGGGCTGCGTATAAACAGCTTATTGTAAACACGTGCAAAGTACCGGACTGCTAATCAAATGCTAAACACATCGACCATTCACGCGAATACGCTCCCTAATGCTAAGCAACAACAGCGTGTTAACAAATTAATTTGCATTTTCAGAAGCGGTTATTTTTGTTTACGTCCCACTCTTTAACAATCCTGCACGTGTGCGTGTGTCGCGTGTTCGTTGTGTCGCAGGAATCCTGTAAAGAGCTTGCAAGCTCACTGGGTATTTTTCTTAATAATAAACATCTATCTATCTATCTGTTGCCGGTGTAGACGGCCGCTATCCAGGTTGCCCCCCAATGGTGCGGGTGTTGGAGCAGAATGTTGCGGCCGGGTGGCCTTCCTGATGCCAACCTCCTTTTAGTCGGCGGGTCTTTGGTTCGTTATTTGCGTGGAAACACCCCCCGAGACCTGTACACCAAGGGAGACCCTAGCAGGAGTGCTAGACTCCAGACCTGTTCACCAAGGGAGATCCCGAGCAGTGGCACCAGACTGCAGGTGACACAGCTCCGGGGCTCAGAAGAACACGCAAACCCCTCCTGCAGCACGGTACGGTTACGATGCGTGCATGCGTGCCGAAAACAAACAGCCTCAGTTTAGCCTTTGTCGACCTCTTCACCAAAGTGCTGTAAGTAGTACAATCCGAAAACTACCAATCATATACAATAATGAATAAACTGTCGTCTCTCAGCCTCTAACAGACTGCTGGGGCAGGCCGTGTTGGCGTGAAGGCCGGCACAGAACATGAGGGTTTGTGCGACTGGCAAAAACACTGCGTCCCTCGGCGTCCTCGGTGGAGATGCTCACACTGGGCACCAGGTACTCGTTTAAGGCTGAGTCGACCTAGAGTTCCCTTGCACCGACGCTACTCATGGCTGGTACTCGCATTCAGATTTGCGGTACCGTAGCGCATTGTGATACCCACGACTCCCTCGTACCCGCGCTATAGTATACACAAACACACGGAGACATACACAGACATTTTGTTAAATGCGTACATAACCAAAGTTGTGTTTGCTATATATGTACAGATTCATTTTCACACGTGGGAATTGCCATTAATTTATTTTAATGTATGTCCATACTTACCTAATTGAACATTGGATGTGGGCCACACACCGCCTCTCTCCCTCTCTCTAGCCATCTCACAAAAGGCCCATTCTTGGAACATTTCAAATTAACGCGCAATTTGCACCATTTTAATAATGCAGGCGAATCTACAAGATCTTATGTTTAGGGTGGTATTCAACATCACTGGAATATCAAGTGAGGCTGAGAGTGTTCATCTGTTTAGTCATTTATGTTTTAATTAATGCACATTTCACCCATCACAACCAAACAGCTAAGATAATAGGGCTTCCCCACTTTAAACCACCTATTCCTTGCGGGTCTCAAACAGACCATTGTTCGCTGCTTTTCCCAAAAAAAATAGCACATTCTCTCATCTTTTATATATTAAAAAAAGCATATTTTTTTCCGACGACATCCACAGCAGCAATTAAAAGTCCATACTTTCATTGCGCTAAAAACCAAAAATTTAATTGTACTTTTTTTTTTTCCCCCACCGACATCTGATAATTACAACTCATATTTAATGCATGGCCGCAGCGTCCTGCCATACTTAACCCTCGCAGTGACCCTGCGCCGGCGCGCGCGCCTCCGCGTCGCGAACCGCGGTCCGTGCGTGGGCTGCGTCGTCTCGCTCGGCCCGACGCAGCCCGACCAGACACCCCGACCAGGCACCCTGACCAGGGACCCCGACCAGTCACACCGTCCACGCGAATCTCGGACGGCACACCCGCGTGCAGAGCGCGCGTCGCGATCTAACGAGGTGTCACAGAGTCGCCCGCACGCCGGGGGCAACTCCGACGTCTAAACGGTTAACGGATAATTACAAAGAAATACATTTGCGGTCTCGCGTAGAATAATGTGCTTAAGTAGAGCGCGGAGTGCATTTAAGACAATGGCGTGCTTGGACTTGGCTCGTCAGTTGCCGTCCGAATTAACAAAGGGTGGGTGGCAGGCCGGAGAGTTTCACTCGGCTGCGAACTCCTCCTCGCGTTCAGCGCGTCGCCCAAGAAACAGTTAAAATCAATGCACGGTCTCAAATTGCCATTGAGATTATGCGGACACTTAAAATGTCATGCTTTAATTTACAGCAGTATTTTATATTTTCTTGTTTTGTTTTACTTTTGTTGAAACAGGAGGAAGCGACTGAAATGTTTGACCGCACGAATTCGACCGGTCACGTTTGTGAACCACCGGAGAATATCGTCACCGGGTCCGAGCCTCTATTATGTCGACTCAAGCTCTAAAGAGTACTCGCGAGGCAAGGTGTTGTGCTGGCTACCCACCTCCTCGTGTGCCGTGCCGGCCTTCAAAGGTGCTCGCTGACAGCACTCGCCCGTAAAGTCTGCTAAGGCTACACGAGGGATCTTTGTTTTGTTTCATGGGCATTTGTGGGAGCAAATTGAGTAAAACACTCCTTCGCATTTACCGCGATGAAAAAGAAGCAGGTAGGTTTTACTAGCGACTAAAACCGCCAGCGAAGTTGAAAACAGTCCAAGGATGCCTCCCTTTAAAAAAACATATTGCTGCTGAGAAACATGATCTGAATCTGGAAGAAGGAAACTGAGAGACTGAATAATCGACTGAAAGTTAAATCAGATGTAGAATGCATTCATTCATTACCCGTACCTGCTTCATCCTGTAGAGGGGCTCGGCGGGTTAGAGCCTATACCGGGAAACACACGGCACAAGGCAGGACTAAACCCAGAACGGGACGCCAGTTCATCTCAGGGCACCGGGGCGAATTTAGTCATCAAGCCAATTAGCCTATGCAGCAGCATGTCAGCCACTGCAATGAGCTGTCATACCGTGTGGCCTGGTCGCCACTGAAAACGAGTTCATAGCCAAAAAAAATTGCTTACTTTAGAATTTGCTAAACCAAGCAAAAAATTGCACATTAATAGCAAAATACAGACACAGACGGGCAGATAAATGCCGAAACGTGATACGTATCGCTACGGATATTCTTAAACAAATAAACACACGAGAGATAAATACCGGGATTGGCACCGAGGAGAGTGTTACGATTCACAGGGTGTTTTCTTGTGACACACATACTGTACATAGAGTCCCATGACCTGACTTACACTGCAAAGTTGAGAGTGTTTCTCGTTCTCTTATGCTAACGGAACAAAGACAACTTGTTCGCGTTATTAGGAAAAATAAATTGGTCTCGAGCACACTGGAATCCCGGGGTGCAGTTTGTAAAAAAAAAACCGATCAAGACTTTTAGCTGCGATAATTATCTGGGATTTAAGTCGGAATAATTGAGAAGAAAAAAAAAGACCCATCAGTCATTGTTATTATTTCATAGTTATCATCACGCGCGAAAATGAGGTGCAAAAGTAAGGTCCGTTTGTACGGTGCCACGATTTTTCACACCAATATTTTGAAGAACGTTGCAAGACAATAGGGGTTACTCGGGAGTTAGCAAAGTGGTCGTGATTATCAGCTTAACCAATGTGTGGTTAACTCAAGACTAAGCGACTGCAAAGGTCAAAATGTTAAGGCGCAGTCCTGCAGCTGCTAAGGCAGTGCTTATGTAAGCTGGCAGGAACCGTTGGGCTATGTAGTTCTTTTCAACAGTTTTTCAGCGGGGAGGGGTAAGCAAGTTACAACATCTCAGGGCATCGGGGGTAATGTAGTTAGCAGGCCAATTAACCCGGCACATGCAGACACTGGAGGTACAAGCGGAAGAGTAAACCGTCTCCGGCACTGTGCTGCTGGGATCACGCGGCACAGGAGCGCGGAGCGACTCGAAGTCCGATCATTCACAAATAGGAGCCATCGCTGCTCCTGATGCGATCATCTCGCTCAACCTAGGCAACTTGAACTCATCGCTGCGGCTCAACATCACGTGAGCCAGATGTCATCTAGAGTAACCCAGAACGAAATCAAACGACTTTACTTTCTAACTACCAAATACGGATTTAAGTTACGTACGGAATCTCGAGTTATCTGTAATCGGATGCTGATTATCTCTTCAAACTGGACCCTCCGGGCGGCAGGAGGTGATCGGGCGCAGTGTACGCTTAAGCCCGTCGACTCTCGCGCCCGCATTCTCATATTTCGCCGCTGCTTACACAACGATCCGTTTTCTGTGATGATGTTATTCCTGGGGCGGCACGGTGGCGTAGTGGGTAGCGCTTCCGCCTCGCAGCAAGAAGGTCCCGGGTTCGAATCTCGGCTCCGGGTGCCTTTCTGTGTGGAGTTTGCATGTTCTCCCCGTGTCCGCGTGGGTTTTCGCCACCGGGCACTCCGGTTTCCTCCCACCGTCCAAAGACATGCTGCCAGGTTAATTGGCGTACTTACTAAATTTCCCCAGGCGCCCTGCGATGGACTGGCGTCCCATCCTTGGTGTTCCCCTGCCTTGCGCCCTGTGTCTGCCGGGATGGGCTCCGGCTCACCGCGACCCTGTACAGGATTAAGCGGTTTCTGAAAATGGATGGATGGATGTTATTCCTTGCACTGAGAGGCGAGCGATAGGGCCGCCTTTATCTCCATTGTTTTAAACTGATAACGGCACCTCCGGACATTTGTTTATGCTGCGTCCCGCATATTTGTTCCCGTATTTAGATTACGTTTCTGTACAATACTTGGGCGTTATCGCTCGGCGGGTCTTACATCACAATCGCAGGCCACCGAGCTTCACAAACTGTCACGATTTGACAGGCGAATCCGCGGAACCAAATAAAATAAAATATAAAAAAACCCCCACCCTCCCTGCTCCGCTCGCTTGAAGTTATCTCGCGGCCGATAACATTTTCGCCAGTCACTTTTAACTGATGTTATTATCGTGCTCAAATACAATGAGCAAAGCGGGAGCCAAGGAGTTCACCAACTAATATTATGTGAAAGTGACCCTTCCCAGGACTGGCCACAGGCACTAAATAAACAAATCGGAGCAAGAAAAACAGACGGGGAAGAGGAGCGACCTCCAGCCAGCGCGCCTCCCGAAATAACCGGCTTTACAAAAGCGACTGTCTGGCCCGACGAGTCCGCTCTGCCGGACGAGAGAAAGCGGCCGTTGACAATTACACGAAACACGGGCGACGGAGCGAGGGAGGACGACACGTTAATGGGCGACACGGTCAGGCGGCCCACAACCCGTCTCTCCCACAACGAGTGTCTCTCACGACGCGTGTCTCCCACTGCGCGGAGTGTTTGGGATTGGCCGCCGATCGTCTCCGGACGAGGCCCACTGGGCTCACCGTCTCTGCGTGTGTGACCTCCCGTCACATTGCCCGCGTGAGAATTGGTCTCGAGAACTAAATCAACGAGCCTGACGGCGCATCCACCGTGAGGAGTGCTCGACACGGCTATCCCGAAAGAGCAGCTCTTGACAGGGATTCTCAGACTTCGCTCGTTCGCTCGACTAGGCCACGTTTTCCCCGCGTGCTCCGAGCCCGTTCGGAACGAAATATCGCTGTCGATTACGCGTCGCAGGGTCATCGACTCCACCTTCACGCGTAAACCATCTTCCCGGCTTCCTACACACATCTAACGGTCCACACACACACACACGCAAAAAAAAGGACAAAGATCCCCCGTATATTCTTAACAGACTGTCGGGTCAAGTGTCGTTCGCGAGCACCTATGAAGGTCAACAAGGCACACGAGGAGGTGGGTGGCAAGCACCACGCCCGGCTGCCTTTGTCTCCCTCGTGCCAATGTTTACACACCCCACTAAGTACTCCTTTCAGGCTGAGTCGACCTAGGGGAAGCCCAATGACCGGTTCAGAAAATCGTCACTGCTGTTGGCCGCGAGCGGGATTCGAACTCGGGTCATAGCCAGGTTTGTAGCCCGGCACGCTCACCACTGAACTTGCTCAGACACGCAACAAGACAAAATTCAAAGATCCCCGTATAGCCTCAACAGACTGTAGGGTCAAGTGCCGTGAGCGCACACACACGCACACACGCGCACACTCACGTGCACTCACGATGCAAGGCCATTACGAATTCAGACGGACGCGGCGCGCGGAATTCTTTGGGTCGATACAATTTATTTACGGAGCACATTCCCACCGGCCGGTGTCAGTCACTCGGCGATCAAAGAGGGCGGCGTTCGAACTCCTGGCATCAATTTAAATGCTTTGCTTTTAAGCGCTCTTAAACGTTATCTTTTGTTTAACTATACCAAAGCTGTTTTCATTCG
>JAZEWU010000013.1:669756-702836 GCA_036362915.1 Geotria australis
TGCTGTTAGCGAGCACCTATGAAGGTCGACACGGCACACGAGGGGGTGGATGACTCAGCATCACGCCCGGCCGCCTTTGTCTCCCTAGTGGCAATGTTTACACACTGCACCAGGTACTCACGTGAGGCTGAGTCGACCTAGGGGAGGGCCAGGACCGTTTGAGAAAATCGTCACCGGTGTTGGCCGTGAGCGGGATTCGAACTCGGGTAACAGCCAGGTTTGTAGCCCAGCATAGCGCTAACCACTGGGCTACTACACACACACGCGCACACGCGCGCACATAGACGCGAGGGCCACGCCATCACGGGACAAGCGGCGCACGCAGGGAGGTGAGACGCGTGGGCGCGCGTCTCGCCGCTCACGGGCACCGCGAAGGTCCAAGCGCGCCTTGTGAAGGCCCGGCGCGCGCCGCCCGCCAGCGCCGCCGATCAGAGTGAGCGAGAGGTGAGTTTCAACCGAACCGCTCCGCACTTGACCCCGCGCGTGACACCCCCGGAGAGGAGGGCAGTAATGATGCAAAATAATTGGCCGCGATGCGTATATACTGTGACCGACGGTTACGGTAGTCATAATAGGACACGGCGCCTTCGACGTCCCGGCCGACGGCCCTTAAGGACGCTCTGAGAGGCGAACAGAATCAAAATGCCCCCCACCCACCCACCCACCCACCCACCCACCCACCCCGTCCGTGAGACGGTTCGGAACCAGCGGCGTAAACTCCATGTTCCTGTGGTCGGGGATAACGCGGCGGCGAGGGGAATTACAAACTGTAAGCGAGCCTGAAGGACGGATTAAAGCGGTTTAGCGCTTTCCTTTTGTTTTGTTGCAAGACTCTCATTAGGAGCGCATTCTCAAATGTTGACAGTTGTGCGCGAGTATTTTCTGCTCCAGGAGAGGAGTTAATTGCCTTTTATTTTAGCCGCCGCTTAAGCAAGCGCTCGCAACAGCGGTCACAAGCGCGACGCTTCAGCGGCAACGTTAGGAGGCGAGCCTCCGTTTGTCGGTAAAGCTTTAAGTACAAGAGCCCTCAAGGCCAAGACTGGTTTGAACTACAGCACTGGCTCAGTGTGATTTATGCCGTATGGCAGTTGTCTACAACCTTCTTAAACACAATTACAATCGAAACCCAACACAAGATCTACCCTTACAAACTCCGCTTTACTAAAACCCCATAAAATTGTACACTGCAAAACACTCACCTGTTCTTAGTGTGGCACCTGTGCTTGCTGCACACTATCTGTGAATGCTGCACACTATCTCCGTCAGCTTGCATCTGCGACCCATGGCCACCACAGATTTAAATACAACCACCGTACTGAAATGTCAAGATCGACTGTTTAAGACCCCTGCTGAACGATAAATGTAACGGTGATTCCTCGAAAACATTCGCAATCCACAAACGGCCACGTGTGTACACCAATGCACACAAGCACACATGCACACAGACGAACGTAAACAATGCTTCCATTTTATCAGACAAGGAATAAACCCTGTCCGAGAAAGAGTTTGGTGAGGCGACTGAGCGACGAATTCAACTCGTGTGCAGGCGCTAAGTTGATTTTGACATTGCAGGATCGCTAGTAGCTGACGATGGAATGGGGAGGCCTTCATCCAGCAGTGGATTGGTCAAGGCTGATGATGATGATGCTGTTGATGATATAAGGCAACCATAGTGGGATAAACGTCTGAGTTTGTCACTGACTTGGTGTCGAACTTGCAACCGGCCAAACTGCGCCGTGCGGGCTAGCCACTCCGTCTGTCAGCTGGGTTAAGGCGGACAGAGTACATTTTATTTTCATCCAAACTTTTCAAAAGGGTATTTTTAAAATGGAAAATGTACTTCATTACAAAAAAGTAGCAACTTCAGTAGCATTGGCGTGGTTTTTAGGGTTTTTTGTTTAAATATGTGCGCACGTATATGCAAAATATGTACACGTTATTCTTATCACAATAAAAATAAAATCTCCCTTCATATTAAACGCTATGCATAATGAATCACAACGCTTTACCAGACGCCATAACGTATTTTGAAACTGCTCGAGGCGAAATGCTGCCTCTCCAGTGATAGAAGACAACATTTTTTAAAATTGTAATAATTTTGAAGCGGGAAATAAAACAAGAAATGTAAAAAATAATAATCTCAAAGGCAATATAACGCGAGTTTGCAAAGGCACCCGAAGAGCCATTGTGATGCTTATCGTTTAGAAAATATTAGGATGAGAATTAGATGGTGGTGGTGGTGGTGATGATGGTGGTGGTAGGGGCGGTGGCGGCGGTGGTCGCACGAATGCTTGAGACCCATGACGCTGTCCAAACAACGCCGATCCTCCAGATATCGTGAGCGTGCACAACTGCCGGGCCTTGAAGTCGCGGTTACAAGCACTCACACGGCTAAAGGGCACTCTCACGCGCATTACTGCGTTTAATAGTCGCAAGCCAACGTCAGCACGCAACTCGGCAAAGGTCAGGAGGTCGCAACAACAACCACCGCGAGTCGTCCAGCCGCCTCGCGGCTCCCCTTGCCGCCGCTCGCCGCCACACGCGGTCAACGGTGACCTCGGCAATCGCTCTCCGGCGCGTACGGGGGGTCGAGCGAGAGTTCGCGCCGCTCGCTTTCGTCGCGAAGGTCAAGAGACGTTCCTGAGCGACGACATCCGGCCCGCGCGTGCGTGCGTGTCGTCAGCAGAGGTGACAGTAAGCCGGTGCGGTGCGGTCTCGCGATCTCGCGGCCGGGAAGCGGCCGAAGCATTCGTTACGGTACGGGAATCCTAGCAGAGGGCCTCCCACGACGCGGCCATGTGCTGTAGGACACTGGTGGTGTGATGGGTTGAGTCGACACAACGCGGCATCAATAGGTGCTCGCTAACACGACTCGTTTCGGCGCAAACATCCTATACGCGCATGCAAACTCAAGCAAATGTTAACGAAGTTCTCCCCAGTAGCCCTGAGAGACTGTTGCCATTAGCAAGCAGCTAAGGTCAGCACGACACACGAAGGGGTGGGTCACCAGCATCACGCCTGGCCGTCTTTGTCTCCCTAGTGACGATGTTTACACACCGCACCAGGTACCCATTTGAGGCTGAGTCGACCTAGGGAAGGCTCAGTACCGATTCGGATAAACGTCACCGATGGTTTGCCGTTACATAGAGCGGCGCGCTAACCACTACGCTACCGCTCCACCACCACTGTCCACGCAAACACACACGTGCGCGCACACACACGCACGATGACTCCCAGTATAGTCACACACACACTGTCGAGACAAACGCTGTCAGCGAGCACCTTGTAAGGGCATCAAGGTACCACGACGGGTGGCGGAAGTATGACCAGCACCAGGCACACGCGCACGAGCCGATGCTCACACACGACTCCGGGTCCTCGTTAAAGGCTCAGCCGACCTAGAGGTGGCCCAGATCCTCGTCCTTCCATTGCCGAGAATTACTTCCTGGATCAGTGGACTTGAAGCCAGGTGCAATAAACCATCAACCACCGCTCCCCACAGACGTAAACAATGAAAAATATCGCCTCTACAACCTTAATAAGTATAAATGGGATCTTTATAGATCTGTGGGTTAAGGGCTCTTAGCGAGCACCTATTAAGGCTGACATGGCACACAAGGGGAATGGGAGTCTAGCACCGTTGGGGCAAGTGCCGTTTGCCAGCTACGAAGGCCGGCACGGCACCTGGGCCGATGTTAAGACGCTCTAACAGGTAGCCATTTACGGCCGTTCGGCCTCGGAGAAACCAGCAACTTGCTTGGGTTATGACTCGTCGATTTGGCGAAGAATCGCAAATCGGGTTTCCAGGCCCGAAGCGCGGTGCGCTAACCGCTGCACCACCACTCCGCACAGACACAAACACAGGCAAGACGCAGGCGAGGGGGCCGGCTGCGTGTGTTGTGAGAACGCGGCCGGAGCTATTTATCACGACTCGTGGCAGTTGTCTACATTTCGTAGATCAAAGGCGATGCGCCACTCGCGACATGTGTTTCGGGTCGGAGGCAGGGCTCGGCAGCATCTGTGCACTTCCGAATGTTTCTAAACATGACCTTGCCTTCGATGTGTTGTTTGCGGCTTGAAATACACATGCGGCGCAGTGCACCGCCCTGGACCGCATTGTACCTGCGCCTTGCCTTAAACAAGCAACGGCAAACGTCAAAGATGGGATGGAAATAGTTTTGGGAAGTAGCGCTGCCGCCTCACAGCAAGAAGAATCCAGGTTTGATTCCCGGCTCGGGTGCCTGTCTGTGTGGAGTTAACGTGTTCAGTCCGTGTGGGTTTCCGCCGGGCACTCTGGCTTCCTCCCACAGTCCAAAGAAATGCTGCTGCATAGGTTAATTGGCCCGCTAACTAAATTACCCCCCAGTACCCTGTGGTGAACTGGCGTCCTATCCTGGGTAAAGCCCTACCTTGTGCCCTGCGCCTGCGGGGATAGGCTCTGCCTCACCGCGACCCTGTACAACCAAATACATCCAAATTTCTAAAATACTAACAAGATGAGAAAAAAACACATTCAGAGCAACCCAGAAACATAACACATTGTGTCACTTCATATTTCTCGTATAAATAAGTAACGGTCTGTAACACAACGTTTTTGTTTTTGAACTTGACCATATACAACCACGAGCGAAAACATTTCCCACCCAATTACCAACTCATAGAATCCAAATTAGACTTTCAGTGGCAAAGGCAACAGGTGTTACGATCCGATCTCATTCCATACGGCGGAGACATCACACTCTAAACGCTCGTGACAAAATGTTAGACTGAACTTTGTAATAGCGCACGCATAGACAAAGCATATCTCACATCTCAAGGATTCCATCACGGCCCCAAGCACACTTGGCAAAGGGAAAGATTACGTATAAATAATGGAACTCTTCTTGTCAGGCGCCCGCGCCGCGCGCTCTTACTCTCCGAGACGGGAGAACGCGGCGCGGGTCTCAGGCGGGCGACAACATCGCCGGGCGAAACGAGGGCCGGTGGGCGACACCCGTGACCAGCGGCGATGATAGATAGATATTTATTATCACAGCAGAAAACTACCCGGTGAGCTTGCAAGCTCGTTACGGGATTCCGACGATGCAACACCGGCTCCTGTCTCTAACACTGGCTCCTCTCTGAAACACTGATAGATAGATGCTTATTTATTGTTACAGCAGAAAAATACCCGGTGAGCTTGCAAGCTCGTTACGGGATTCCTGCGACACAACAAACGCGCTGGTGCGCCACCCCCGCCGCATCCATCTCCGATCACGTTACCAGAACTCTCAGAGTTCCCTTCGAGGGGTTCAACGCTGACGTGAAAATTTTTGCGACAACTTTATCAACAGCTGATGCTTAACACCTGAAAGGCGTCCAATAGGAAATACGGTTTAATTGCTCGAACTTGTGGCACGTCGTTAGATTTTAAAGCGGCGTTGTAAATCGCTGTTGCTAATCGCGTAAGCAGAGTTCCATTAACCGTTGACCCACATTTGGAGCTTTCACCACAACGATGTCCAGAGGCTGACCATCGTGCTTTGAAGAATCGCAAAGAAGAAGACCACAATTCCATCTCACGGAATAAATAAGGGTGTTTGCTTTTTTTTCTTCAAATTTACAAATTCTAAACCTCTCAGGTTTAAAATCATCACTATTGGCCATGGTCGATCCACTGCTGAGTGAAGCCTCCCACCAAAGTTGCTGCCATCTGCCACTAACCCACCAGTCACTGGAGCAAGATACGCAACAGCCATACTTCACCACACTGGGTCACTTAAGACACCTGACCTTTGCACTGTGGGTGTGCAACTAAGGCTACTTCCTCCTGGTTTTCCCATAGGGTTGCCCTCTTCTGAGCACACTGTCCTGGTAAATCTGTAAATCTATTCGGGGGGAGACAACGGCAGCCAAGCCAGGCAGGTGTGGGACCAGTCAGTCACACCACCACCCCGTGCCACCGTGCCACCTTACCATGCCACCGTGCCACCTTACCAGGCGCTCGCTAGCAGCACTCACTCCGACAGGCTGCAGGGCCCCGCGTCGCCACCTCCGTCCCATCTGTCGACCCACTGGAACCTCCCTCTCTGATAAACGGCGTCGAGGCGGCGAGCGAGGCCGCCCAGGGCCGGCGCTGCTCAGCACGCCATTGATTTTCTGCTCGGTGCCAAAAAAACATCCACTGCGATCCCACGTCTCCCGCCGCAATCATATGGTTTACTGCGCCTGCAACGGTTTCGCGAGCGGCGTCGCTCTGCAAGTAAACCGCCGCCGCTTTAATTGGGCCCACGCAACGTCTCGCTGGGCGTTGATTGCGCGCGTTTACAACGAGGCCCCCCATCCGGGCGGCCTCCTCCTCCTCCTTCTCCCCCGTACAGACCCACACCAGCCCCGCTCGCCACCCGCTCACGACCGCACTCATAATCGTGCGCTTGTGAGCGGGCGACGTACGTGCGCTACTCTGCGGGAAGTCGACGGCGGATGTCATTATCCCCCTGCCGCACGAACGTGGAGTTTAAAGCCAGTAGTTGAGCGCCGCGAGCTGCGGATGAGCATCGCGCTGAGCTGATTGTAAACGATCGTGCTTTACGTCTGAGCGCCTTGCCGGACCGGTTTGCGGGTTTGAATATCCGATTCGCTGGGTTTGCCTTAGTTCGCGCGTTTGCCGAACCGGTTTTCCCAGGAGAGACGTACACGCGTGCTTTAGCGTCGTGTGAAGCGAGTGCAAGGGAAGTGAGTTGGGGAGTGAGTGTGAGACCTCAACTACAGACGTCTGACTTACGGGGAAGTCATCCGCTACCTGCTCCGAACCGGGGCGTGACTGCGGATGAAATGAAACCGTTACAAACCGGCTCCGCGTGTCTCTCATGCTCCAGCGCACATTGGCGGTTTCCTACACCTTACCTCATAGTTTTCAAGAGGTGGCCTGGTGAATCGGGAGCTCGTTATTCCACTGTCAGGGCACGTGGCCCTGGTGGCGATGATAACTTAAGTTTGGCACATGTTTGGCCACAAGCGTTAAAGCCATGTGCTGAGAGATTGAGAGTCTTTGTCCGGTCATGAATGATTGCGCGCATAATTCGTGAAACATTTTTTTAAAATTAATTTATCCTAGTCCAGGTGTGGCAATAAAACAAATCTGGAAATGAAAATGTATGATCCACTCTTTAAAAAGCTAAATGAGGACACCTCGACCATCGAGCGGTCGTTCCCAGCAGAGAGAGCGAGATGGGGGACACATCTCTCTCTCTGCTATGAAAAAGTGTCATTCCCTGAAACGTCACCTATTACGTAAGTTTCCCTTCTCGAGCCACTGACGGATGTGTTGAGTTTTCATCCAGCTTTGGGAGAGCGGCCAACTGAAGTAACTCGTATTCAAGGGGATCGGTTTCCAGACCCATTACCTGACGTAATGGCTCGCTAGATTAAGTACAAAAGGAGTAGAGAAATCACTACTCGAGACGACGTTGCAACTTACATTGATATATAATGTGGAACAAATGAAAACCACCCGTAGGTTAGATCCGCGAGCGCGCGTGCGCCTGCTTAGCTTACAAACAAACGTTGTAACGCGCATCTTAATAATAATAATTTTACATTTAAACGCGTGGCACATATTCATTCAATGTCGAAGGTGTTCATTCGACGAGAGAACGACTCGGAGGCGTAGCGAGGAAAGCGCAGAGAGGCGGAGGAGGCGGATTCCCGGCGCATCTCGCGTTCCCGCCACACGAGCACACGTGCATATTCTGTCCGGCCGATGAATGTATCCGCGAGGAATCTGAGCTAACATCGGAGCAGTCATTCGTGAGTGATGCCAGGCACGGGCTTCGTGAGCACGGGCCAGTGGCACTTTACCTTTAAGGTCGTCAGATCTAGCAAAGCCCAGCGAGCTTTCACAGATGTTTGGCATGCGGCGTATGGCGCGATGGATCCTGGACAATGTCACGTTTACCGTGCCACCGTGCGCGCCGACCGGGAATGCGACCATTGCGCGTGTCCGTGTGTCCGTGTGTGTTTGGGGGAACGGTGGCCCAGTGGTTAGTGCACTGCGCTGTGAACCCGGCGACCCGAGTTTGAATCCCGCTCGCAGCCACCAACACCGGTGACGAATTTCTGAACCGGTCCTGGGCCTCCCCGTAGGGCCACTCAGCCTCGAATTAGTAAAAGGTGCAGTGTGTGAACATCGCCACTGGGGAGACAAAGGCGGTCTGGCGTGTTGCTGGCCACTTACCCCTTCACGTGCCGTGTCGGCCTTAATAGGTGCTCGCTAAACGCACTTGACCCTAACGTTTGTTAAGGCTATATGAGGGATCTTTGTCTTTGTATGAGCGTGCGTGCTTGGGTGGGGGGGGGGAGCCATAGTGCTGCGGTTAGCGCGCTGCGCTGTGAACCCGGCGACCCGAGTTCGACTCCCGCTCGCGGCCACCAACACCAGTGACGATTTTCTGAACCGGTCCTGGGCCTCTCCAGAGTGTCGATTCAGCGTGAAATGAGTACCCACCTCCGCGTGTGCCCCACTGCCCTATATAGGTGCGCGCTAACAATACTCGACTCTGCAGCCTGCCAAGGCTATAGGGGGGATCTGTGACTGTGTGTGAGCGTGTGTGGGCGCGGAGTGAATGCCACTGCACTCCCTATGTCACGGCCTTGACAACATAAAGCGGTGGTGTTACCTCTAAGTGGGGCCGATGGCACGGTGTTTACTTGTGAGAATGGTGTTTACACGAAGAGCACATTAGGCGTGGCTCATCTACAGGCTTGCGGTGAGCCGGAACCTATCCCGGCAGACACAGGGCGCAAGGCAGGGCTATACCCACTATCGGACGCCAGTCCATCACAGGTCACCGGGGGAAATTTAGTCAGCAGGCCAGTTAACCTACACAGCAGCATGTATTTGGACTGTGGGAGGAAACCGGAGTGCCCGGCAAAAACCCACGCGGAAACGGGGAGAACATGTAAACTCCACACAGAAAGGCCCCCGAGCCGGTCATGTCTCGCATCCGCGCGCCAGCCGGGCGGAGGAGGTGCTCGCCAACAGCACTTGCTCCCTCGGACTTTGAGGCTAAATGGGCGATCTTTGTTTTAGCCGTTGTGCGTACGTGCGTGTGTGTGTGTGCGTGTGTGTGCACAGCGCGCGCCCTTGCGCCCATCAGATTGAGGGACGTGAAATTTGGGTGGCATTACTCTCGGTACGCTCAATTTCACCGTAAATAAAGAGACACCCTCGAGCAGCGAATGCGTTTGACCCCGGACGATGTTCCTGGGTCACGGAGCAAACAATCCGGCTCGTGGCCCCCGAAGAAATGACGTCCTGTACAGATAGCGAGCGGCACTCGCCCTCCGCGCGTCCATCTGTCGCTCGATGCAGCGGTTTAGCAACTTACAGATAGATGTTTATTATTACCACAGAACAATACCCGGTGAGCTTGGACGCTCTTAACGGGATTCCTGCGACACAACAAACACGCGAACTCACAGCAAGAAGCCCCCAGGTTCGAATCCCGGCTCGGGTGCCTTTCTGTAATCCTGTACAGGGTTGCGGTGAGCCGGAACCCTATCCCGACAGATACAGGGCGCAAGACAGGGCTATACCCATGATGGGACTCCAGTCCATCACAGGGCACCGCGGACAATTTAATCAGCAGGCCAATTAACCCATGCAGCAGCACGTCTTTGGACTGTGGCAGGAAACCGGAGTGCCCGGCGGCGAAAACCCACGCGGACACGGGGAGAGAGAACGTGCAAACTCCACACAGAAAGGCGGCACCCGAGCCGGGATTCGAACCCGGGTGCTTCTTGGTGTGAGGCGGCGGCGCTACTGACCGCTAGGCCCCCGTGCCACCGGCCGTTGTTTGTCTCGTCTCTTTTCGAAGCAAGCGCCGGTTTGCGTTTCGCAAGATTAATGGCCCCGGCGTTTACACTTAACCTCCAGTGACGCAGTCGTGGCTGCGTCGTCGGCACCCGGAGGCAAGCTGGGGGGGGGACCTGTGTGTTTCTGAGCACAATGGCTCCCTCAACAAGTTGTCGATCGCAATCTCGCCGCACACTTTGATTTGTTTGCTGTTGTCTTTGTGTCCCAGTGTAGCGGTGTGTGTGTGTGTGTGTGGTGGGGGTTATTTGCATTAAGGCCAGCCTTGACCAGTCCGCCTGACTGCTATTTATTCTCTCACACTGGTATTTACTCTGGTCTCTGAAACAAAGTCACCGAAGCCGTCACGTTACTGTTTATACAAGCTGTCTCCTTCCTTCATGCCAGATCCCCCTTTTTTTTTCCTCTCTTCACTTCAATTTTGTAACTCCCCAGAAAATTAATCTCCCTCCCCATGTGTGCACAGCGCGGTCCTTGACAGGATCAGACCACGGTCTGTAACTTATCCTGTTGTCCCCCACAGACACGAGACACCCAGAGAGAGAGAGCGAGCGAGCGAGAGCCTCAATGGAAACCTGTTGTGTCTGCAGGCAGATTTAGGAGGAGCCATTTAAATGCGGTGCATTCCAGGGCGCCTCGCTGGATGACCAATTGAACTGAGGAAGATTATAACCTGAGGGGAGGAAAAGGGGAAAAAATTCACCGCATGCACACGCGTGTGTGTGTGTGTGCGTGGAGTGCGTAGGTGTCTGTGTGTTGTGTGTGTTGGGGAGGGGTGACTCAGTGTGTTAGCGCTACGCTGGGCTACAAACCTGGCTATGACCCGAGTTCGAATTCCGCTCACGGCTAATAGCAGTGATGATTTTCCGAAACGGTCCTGAGCCTCCGCTAGGTCGACTCAGCCTCGAATAAGTACCTAGTGCTGTGGGTAAACATCGCCGCTAGGGAGAAAAAGGCGGCCGGGCGTGGTGCTGGTCACTCACCTCCTCGTGTGCCATGTCGACCTTCATGGGTGCTCGCTAACGGCACTTGAACCTACAGTCTGTTAAGGCTATATAGGGGATCTTCATCTTTGTGTGAGTGCTCGTTAACAGCACTTTCTCCAAAACGTTCTTAATTATTTGGTATACGTAGGAGTAGAGAGCGGTGGTGCAGCGGTTAGCGCACCGCGCTACGAACCCAGTCGCCTGAGTGCGATTCCCGCTCATGGCCAACATCGGTAACAAATATATGAACCCAGTCCTGGGCGTCCGCCGCTAGGTCGGCTCAGCCTTAAATCACTACCTGGGTGCAGTGTGTAAAAGTCAGTGCTGGTGAGACAAAGGCGGCCGGGCGTGGTGCTAGCCACTTCACGCGCTCGCGTGCCGCTCCTTCGAGCAAAACACGTGGATAGTAAACGCGCGCGTGTTTTTAGTGTGTGTGTGTGTGTGGGGGGTCACGGTGCGCGTGGCGCGCGGACCGCCACCGGAACTCGGCTGGAACCCGCGGCATTGTATCGCGCGATCGATACTAATCGCATCGCGCTGTCGGCCAATTCCAACTTTGTTCGCGCGCATCATTGTCTGCTTATATTTAATAGAAACGTCAATAACTACAGTTCCATGAGACCTAACCTTTAGTCCGCGATGCATCTTGGACGGCATCCAAATAGCGCGGAATAAATAAATGAGTACAATACGCTAATACGGTTGGGGTTTTTTTTTTACCGAATGCACATGTTGAGTGATCGTATGTGAAGGCTGCCACGCGAATGCCTTCAAAGTGTCTCCCTGCTCAAGCGAGCCGAGCGCGGAGCGAGTCTCTCCGCTCGCTGACCCTGCGACAACGCCGGAAATTCCACGATCCTCTGGCGGAAGCCAGCGCATCGATGTGGGTTTTCACATCTCGGTGTGTGAGAGTTGCTCTGAAGAGGCGCTCTTTCGGGATAACCACGGTGATTCAGAGCCATCCCAACAGATACAGGGCGCAAGGAAGACCTATACCCAGGGTGAGATGGCAGTCCATCGCAGAGCACCTAGAGAAATTAGGCAGCAGGTCAATTAACTGTCGTTGGACTGTGTGGTCGGAAACCGGAGTACCCGGCTAAAACCCACGCGGACACGGTGACAACGCACAGAAAGGTGGCCCCACAGCCGGGAATCGAACCCGGGAAATTCTCGCCGTGAGGCGGCAGCGCTGCTCACCGCGCCCCCGTGCCGGCCCGGTCTCGTCACGGCCGAGCACAGCTCGACTCCCATCGCTCCACGGCCACGAGGTGGTATGCAGGCCACGGCCACCTCGGCCAGGTGGGGCCAGTCGCGGTGAAGCCCCGTCGCCTGGGCCACAACCCACAGGCGCTCGCTCCACAGCGTCCGTGGGAACCGGCGGTGGGGAGACGCGGCGAATGGAATCACGGCCGTAATTGGCGCTGGATTTAGGTCACGGGAAATGAAACGGTGTCTTCTGAAAAAAAACAGTGAGAGTGATTTCTATAATACATCGCCAGTTAATTAATGGGTTTCCAACAAAAAGGTATGGGGTTTCTTTGTTTGTTATTAAAGGCCATTATTATGTCGGATAAAAGCTCGGTAGAGTTAACGTTCCTTAATAAAGCAGCGCTGTTTACGCAGCGGTTATTTATTTATTTCGCGTAGCTCGGGCTTAAAAATAAAATGCTTGGGAACGTAATTAGTTCCTCTTGAAATCCCCGCAGACCGATGTGCCAAACATCATCGCCTGAAATTACAAGGGTGTCTTATTTTGCAAATACGCGGCGCTATTTTTACATCCGCGCTGCGTAGAAACACGTTTGCAGCCGAGTGCGCGTAACAGTAGATTGCAGTTCGTGTTCACCTGTCCACGTCGTGACAGTTGATTGTAGTTTGTGTTCACCTGTCCACATCGCAGACACACTCAGCGTCTCCCGGCGAGTCTCACCGTCACGCGACACAGGGCCACGCTCGTGCTGCCCTACGGCTGATGTCGTCACTCAGTCACTTTGCATTTAAGCCGGAATAAAGCATAGCGTAGCTCTATCTATGAGTTCGGTCACGTAGGAATTATTGTCGTAAACCCTCCTCCACTCGACACAGCTAATTAGTAAAGGGTTGTCACGTGAGCAAAACGTGCCGATTCGTTACCACTTCAGCATCACACCGGTATGCTGGGGAGCGAACCAACAACGTTCAACATAAAAATACGACTTTTGCGCTGATAGTTGAACTATGTAGCAATTTTAACAGTTGTCCAGCGGGGAGGGGTAAGCAAGTTACAGCATCTTAGTGCACCGGGGACAATTTAGTCAGGACAATTAAGGTAAGACAGCAGCTTGTCTTTTGACAAAGCTCAGACTCGGGGCACTAAGAGTAATTCCACATTCCCAGGACAGGCACCGTCCATCCGCTTTCAGAGCACACCTGTTCCTGGTGGGGGTCACCTCGACCCCTCTGGGGGGGACAGTCTCCCCGCCACATGACGACTACCCGCGACTTGCCACCGAGAGCATCACGAATTGGTTCTCATGTCACCGACCTCACAGGGGTCATCATAATGGGATTTACGCAAATACACACACGCACGCAGGCGGCAGGGGGGGTGCTGCGGATTGCGCAATGCACTACGAACCTGTCACCGTGAGTTTGATTCCCAGCCAGGGCTCACATGAGCGATGAGTGACAGCTCAATCGATCTCCCCCCACGTCCATCTCCACCAACCCTCGTTGGCCAGCATGGGGAAGCATGGTCAAACAATCCCCAAAGACGACACGACGTGGGGAGGACTTCGGTCAGCAGTGTGTGGATTGACAACGCGCAGAGAGTGATGATGGTGACGATGACTGATGGTTGCTCTTACAGAGCTGTTCTTTCGGGATAGCCGTGCCCAGCAATCTCCCTCTCTCCCTCGCGGCTATCCCGAAAGAACAACTCTATAGAGCAACCGTCATGAATCTAGCCGTCAAAACCTAAATCAGTACGATGATGATTATAATAGGCGCCGAAATACTGATCTCACAGCACATGGTAAGGATGTGAGCTCGTTACTGACCGGAGTGTTTCATTAGAGCACTCCTCCCATGCTCGTCGGCTAAAACAATTCCTCCTCTCTCTCTCTGCCGGCGTTTGAGGCTCTTAATTTGTGGCGTTATAAATGGACTGCGGGTTTCCGAGTCGTAAAATTGTCACTAGCGCACAATCGCTGAGGTAAACTGTATACTTTACTCGCTCCCATTACTCCCATATTTACACAAACAAGCCACCAATAAAACGCGTGGGATCTGGCTAATATAATGGTTAATATAAATACATTCACGCGTTTGCTCGTCAGTTAATGTTTCTTGCAAGTTTTAAATCTTTAAGGTAGAAATCGAAAAAAAACAACCCTGCATTGTTGCGTGTGTTTACGGACGGGCCTCTTTCCCAGCTCGTTGTGGTTTAAAAAAAACCCAAAACCCCTTTATGTTTTATTTCTGTTGCATTAATAAAAAAAACACAGCCTGGTAATTTGCCGATGTTTTCGCTGCGGAGAGTGCGGCGTGAGTAAAAATGTAAAAGCACACGACACTCCTAGACGCGCTAAACTGCGCACGAGAGTTTTCGGGCACCGCTAACCGCGTGTCTTGGTGTTCGCGGCTCGCCGGACGAGCTCGGATCGCTCCTGAGAGCTGCTCTTTCATGTTTTCTGTGGCGAGCGTATTTCTATTTTCCTTCGCGACGTTTCACCTCCTTCCTTTGGAGGCATCAGCTGTTCTAAAAGAACAGCGATTCTCATTCGTTACCCTAGCTAGGATCACGGTTAGGGTGAGATTTGTAACCCTGGCAAGGACCACGGTTAACGGTGAGATTCAATGAAAATGCTCGCGAAGGCCCGCTCCAGAATGCCGCTCACTGCTCTGCGCCCTTAATCTCTTTACTGTTATTATTGCCAAAAGTTGGGCCAAGCATAGCAAACTAAACACTTGCGGCGAGCGGCAAAGGACACCCGTGAAATGCAGACTAACGGCTCATTGGGCTCTCCCTGCCGAAATAAAACACAAGTCTAATAAAAAAAAGGAGTGGCCTGTGATGACACCTGTGTAAATTCGTTACGTTATATAAATGGCCGCGAAAATCCGATGCCGTTCCGTCTGAGCGTAATTTTCTGTTTTTGTGGAAACTTGTGAATATTGAAAAATGTTATAATCGTCACACCAATAAGCGTAACAATAATAACGTGTGGCCACCTGTCAATGGACGATTGGATGAAGGCCTCCCCGCAGATTGTCCATCGTGGGACCTACACGTTGGAGAGCATCTGGGTTGGTGAGTTCGGAACCGCAGCCATTGGTATTCAAACCCAGGTTCATATCGCCGTGGTCAAACCGCTGCACCACCCAACATTTGTGGAAAAAACAAAATCACAGCCGTACATTGGCATAATAAGGCCGCCGAAAACGTTAAAAAGTAAACTTTTTGTCTCAAAATTCACGGAGGTGACCATCGTCGGCGATCACGCGCGAGCCCGAGTCGCCCCCGCAGCGTCGCACTTTTAAATCGGTCACCAGATTGATTCCTTGTTTTCACCGTCTGCCCGGCTTTCCATCGGAGCCGAATTTTCCTGTCCCGGGACGGGGCTCCTCGCTAGTAAATCATTAAAATTCCTCCGTGTCAGAAACTCCCCCCAAAAAACCAAAAAGGCGCACTCACACGGAAAGTATGTTGCATTATGTCACCGGCTGCTCGTTTAACGCTGCCAGCTTCGGCGCTAAATTATTTTCGCGACCCCTCGATTCCCGCGTCGCACGCCACTCAATAAACCGGGGGGGGGGTTGGGGGTGGCTGTCAAAACCAATGCTCTTTGCACTGAACAAAAAGCCGCTCCTCCTCCCGTAATATTCATTCACGCAGCAGCGTCTGTGCCAAGTCAACGGGAGTGGGGGGGGGGCGCTGAGAAGGAGGAGGAGAGAGGGGGTAGGAGGCGGAGTGTCGTTGGTCCGCGGCGGAGCGAGGGGTGCCCGGGGCGCGACGTTACCGCAGGTGAACGCCGGCCGGCTGGGCTCGGCCCCGGGTCCTCGCGACCGAGCCGACCGACCGACGCGCTTCCTATTGAATTATTCAATTTGGCTGAGTGGACGCGGCGAGGAAAGCTGTCAGCCGGCATTTCATAACCTGTCCGTACGGCGAGCCGCGAGCCCCCTTTAGAATGTCGATGCAGCGGCGGAGGGAGCCTGATGATGAAGTCAGCATGTATGGAGATGCGGTGTGTGTGTGGTGTGTGTGTGTGTGTGCGCGGAGGGGTGCTGGCCGGAAAAAAAAATACACACGCAAGCGAGCAGATGTGCGGATGTAGGGCGTTTGTTGTTCGGTCTGAAGCATACGCCCGACACGATCGAAATCAAATTATTCACGTGACGCGGTCATAATCTGCATTAAAAAAAAAACTGCGGAGACGCGTTCGAAATGTCCTGGGAGTGTAAACTAAACGCGGCGGATGCATTATTTATGTGTACCCGCGTTGACGGAACGAACACTTTTTTTTTTCTCTCCCACAAGTGTCTTTCAACGCGGCACTCCTGCCACTTTACAGGAGAGAGAAGCCAGACGAGCCAGGGCCGAGACGGCCTCTTACACGCTGTGAATATCCGAGCTGGCGTGCCATTAACCCCGCCACTTTCCGCTCCCCTGTGACAGAACACAATCTTCTGCCACCATAAGCACTTTATTGAGGTGCCCTGATCAAACCAGGTGAGGAGGCCTCACCGCGGCGCGTGATTTTATTTGCATTCTACCGTCAGTACGGTCGGTGTTATTTGAACTTGGGTTGATTGTCAGCCGCTGCTGACATCGGTGATGATTCCTATTCGAACTGGTTCCGAACCCCCTGGATCGGAACCGTATCGTGGTTGAGGGGTCTGCGTGTTTCAATGAACCCCAGAGCTATGTCGCCTGGAGTCTAGCGCTCCTGCTAGGGTCTCTCTTGGTGACAGGTCTGGAGTCGAGCACTCCTGCTAGGGTCTCTCTTGGTGACAGGTTTGGGGAAAGGACCCAGACAAATAACGATCCAAAGACCCTCCAACTCAAGGAGGTTAGCGTCAGGAAGGGCATCTGGCCACAAAATTCTGCTCCAATATCCCAACCATGGGGGCGACTGGTGAACCCGGGTCGACCTGGGCAGCTGCCGTTTACACCGGCAACAACGACCTGCACCCAACCTCTGTCCCCGCCACCTCCTCTCCCCCTCTAACCGCGATTGAACCTGTGCGGTGAAGTATGATCAAACGACGCCCATGACCAACGCAGCACGGGCAAGCCTCTGGTGAGAAATGAGATGTTAAAAAAGCGAGCCGTAAATGATCATGGTCACACATTCGCATCCGAGGGCGATAAAATCTGTGCCGTTTGTTAAACGTAACATCGGTGGCCAGAAACACCACTCGTGCTCCCGTGACACACGGCGACGCGCAATTCTGACGACTGGCTCAGAGCCACCTACACACACACACAGAGATAAGTGCCACAGAAGCATTTGCTTCAGCGGAGAGCGACACTTTTTTGACGTCTGACTTGACTTTCGACAAATTGACTAAGACGCGGTGTCGCTCCGAGCGGAGGCGGTCAGGGCGCCGCGCGCAACTCGCTCCCCCGCACGAATCCCGCTCCTCCGCACGAATCCGTCAGGGGCCGCGGGGCACGTGCGCGCCACAGACGCGTCTGCGTGTATCGGCGCGGTTCCAATCACCGTCGCTTAGAAAGAACGGCCGGTTGGGGCTCAATACGCTGGCTGGCCGCCCACTGAGCGAGCCGACAAAGCTCGGCGGCAGACGCGGGGACCGAACCCCCGATTGCCTGTCCGGAGGCCATCGCCGTCGCGGCTAGAGGCGCCGCGGCCCGCGACGCGGAAGCGTTAACGCACGGAGCCCTGTCGATGGAGGGTTTCTTTCAGCTCAACCGTTCGTTCGACCGGCGACGTCTCGAACGCGAAGAGGAGAGGAGTGGGCGACGCTCAGTGACGCGGCTATCCCAAAAGAGCGTCTCTGGAGAGCGAAGTTACCGCCTCGCCCGCTTGCCGGCGGCGGCCGAGCGCGAGCCGAGGATGAGGTTTCGTATCGGGCACCGAGCCCACGCTTGGATTTCCTGGCCTAATAGCGGACGCGTGAAAAAAAAGAGAAATGCTTATATATTATTATTATACTATAAGCCCCCGTGGCGGAGTATCTGGCACGGCTGCTTGACCGCACACGCGCGTTGTTAGTGCGCGAACGCGCGGCGGGGACGAGCGAGCCGGCGGCGCTGGCGGGGAAAACGGCCCCCGCGACAAATGCCACGCGTTTCGATAAATACAAATAAAGAGAATCCAACTACTCGCGCGCGGCCCGCGACGCGCACACGCGGGGAAATAATGTTCCGTCTCGCTCGCTCGCTCGCTCCCCACACACACACACGCACACCCCTCAAACAAAACGCAACACACACACACAGAGAGCGAGAGAGCGAACGATCCCACAAAATTCCCGTAAATAGGAGGCGAGTTTTGTTCATTGTCATTCAGACAGGGGCCCCGGCAGCTCTCGGCTGCGGGATGCACAAATTTACCACCTTTTTTTTTCCCCTTCTCTGTTTAAACAAAACATAATTTAACTGCGGCAAACACCAAATGCAGAACTATTCAGCAAGACAAATAGCAGTCGGGGCACGGCGTCATCCCCGTGGCCTTATCCCCGCACTACCAACACGCGGCGCAGCCCGTGTCCGTACCAGGCGGCGACAAGCCGCGCTGTGTGCCGTGCGTGGAGCGGCCGACAATCCGTGTTTACAGAGCGGCGGCGCGCTGTTTGGACACTGCTCCCTTTCTCCCGCCATCGCCCCGACAACAGCATTCCACGCGGCCGAAGCCCCAAATAAGGAAAGCGAGGAGAAGGGGGCGACGGGAGGCTGAGAGGCGGGGGAAGAGAAATCGTGAGGCGAGCGAACGGTGCGTACCTACAGCTGGCCTGCCGAGCAACGGCAGGAATATTTGGAACGAGGCAGAAACACGGAGAGGACCGCGTCGTGTCACGCAGCGAGTGTCCGTGTGTGTGAGTGTGTGTCCGCACTGAGCGTACCGGGTTCGACGCTTGTCGTAAGTTCAAATTGTGTCGGCGCAACACCGAAGGCTTCTTTGTGTCTTACTTCAGATTGACTTTCCCGCTCATTGATGACTCCTCCGAAACTTGAGGGAGCCACCAATGTTAAGCCAAAAAAGGACATCGGGAAGAAATCCATGTAATAGCATTTCACGTCGCCAGGACACGTCAGAACAACGTGTGACACGCTTGGAACAGGGTCGCCGGTGGGGAGGGTACTTCACTACCAAGTTCAATTTGCCCAGGTTGAATCCTGGGTAAAATCTCGGCTAAAATCTCGGGTGAAAGCCCAGGTTTAGGCCAACTGAGAGTCAGCTATACACAGCAACGGCTGATCTCTCGGCTCGGAGCTGATGGCATCATCGCGATCAGGCGGTGCTTGTGAGAAACAAACCTGGCCCAGAGATACATAGAGGCACATACTCGTAGAGATATATAGAGACTCACGGAGACACATAGCGACTCATAGAGATGAGCAGAGACTCGCAGAGATAGGAGCCAGCGTTAGCGATAGGTGCCAGCGTTAGAGAGAGGAGCCAGTATTAGAGATAGGAGCCAGCGTTAGAGATAGGATCCGGTGCTATAGACATGAGACAGAGATCGGAGCCAGAGTGTTAGAGAGAGGAACCAGTGTTAGAGATGGGAGCCAAAATGCTAGACACAGGAGCCAGTGTTGTATGGCAGGAATCCCAGATCCAGAGCTTACAAGCTCACTGGGAATGTTTTGCTCTAATAATAAAACCTACATCAGTACAATCAACCTCTATCTACGTAGCTCTTGAGACCAAATTGTGCCACATGGGGCCGTGAAAACCGACACCCATACTTTGTGAGGGGGGTGCAGAGCTCGGCACCGATGATCGGCCGAAAACAAAATCGTGAGCGAGGGTGCCGTCAAAGTGAAAGCCGCGGGAAAGGTTTACTTGGGGCCACACATTAAAGCCGTTTGTTTGTATCCAGGTGGGGACAAGGCCATAACCATTCCACACGTTAGAGAAACAAAACAACCGCTGCTAATGCGGAACAGAGCTCAGCTGTCTGCGCGCGCGGGGGGGAAAAAAAAGACCCGAAAAAAACACGCACACAACCCCTCACTTCAAATCTCCCCGGCGGAACGACAAAAAAGATAAATAAAAGAATCACACACTCGCACTAATTGTGCCTCTTTGTTCAGATGTTGTAGGGAATGCGCTTTTTATCTTGACACGACACAAAGCCTCGCACACTGAAAAACAATCCGAGAGCAGTGTTTCCGTAATTGGTGTTACAATCTGCAAAAGAGGCGCTGGGTATAGCGGAGAGGACACCGCTCTTGGCGTAGTTGTATCACATAAAAGCCACGTGGGGGGGGNNGAGAGGAGAGGATCTGGGTGGGGGGTAGAAGCTTTTTTTTGCGTAGGGAACAATGCGCAGTGCCTCTCTCTGTATTTTGACAGCCAATTACGTGCCTTGGTTGAGAAAGGCAGTTGTGACGATAAAATGCCTGCCTTGTGTCAGGGACATTAGGCGAGAGGCGCCGCCGGTGTGACGAGATTAGGGGGGCCGCGCGGTACCCCCACAAACAGGGCTATAGCCAAGATGGGACGCCAGTCCATCACAGGGCACCGGGGCAATTTAGTCAGCATCTCCCCAAACATATAGACGTGCGTCATGGCAAGCCTCACGGCAACAAGCTCCGAGTCCGATTCCCGGCTCGCGTGCCTTTCTGTGTGGAGTTTGCGTGTTCGCTCTCCCCGTGTCCGCGTGGTTTCTTCACACCGTTCGAAGATTCGCTGCTGCTGTCTAGGTTAATTGGCCTGCTGACTAATTTGCTCCCGGTGTCCTGCGATGGACTGGTGTCCCGTCATGGGTATAGCCCTGTCTTGGGCCCTGTGTCCGCCGGGATAGACTACGGCTCACCGCAACCGTGTACAGAAATAAGCCGTTTATGACAATGAATTAATGTACCGATGTAGGTTTGTCACGGCTCGATGTGTGATGAGAATTGCTCGCCAATGCTGTTCTTTCCGGATAGCCGTGTCGAGCAATCTCCCTCTCTCTTTCGCTCCTTTCACCTCCGGCTATTTCCGAAAGAACAGCCTTTAACCTTCCTTTTATATCATGTATGAAGTGCTGACTTAAAACGCAACGGCCACCTTCGTATGACTCGTGTACACAAAACGTGAGCGCTCCGCTTCGCATAAAAGAGTTGGACAATTATTCAAGTATAACACGACCACAATATCTTTGAAAACGCTCCGTGAAATCCCCTTCGCGTCGCCCTCTTTACAGTTCTCCCTCGCCGCATCACTCCGGCTGGGTGTTCGGATTACATAACGCCAGTGTGTCAAAATGAATATTTACGCAATCTGCAACTTTAAGCATTGTAAATAAATGATCACAGAGCTACAGATTGTTGGCACTCGGGGAGTCGCGGGGAGAGCAGGGGTGGGGAGAGTGACAGACAGGCCGAGAATAAATTTGAAACACCGAGGGCCGGGGGGGGGGTGGGGATGCATCCCGCTGGCTCACGGGGAGATTTGTAGCAGGAGAGACGCGACGGGGACTCTGTTACCTGGACTCCCTTCATGCCAGAGCCCAGAGGGACCCCACGCCGAATGGGAGCGTGCAGTCTCGAAAAGGCACACTCGCTCGCTCGCTCACTCACCGCATCACCCACTCTGCCAAGGCTCTCTCCCCTCGGCCAGCCTTGTCCTCCCGCTCGCCTCTGCAACTCATTAACCTACTTGGCCGGTGTCGAGTTTCGGCACGTTGGCGGCTTCCTCGCGTCTTGTGCAACACATGCGGCCCCGCAGTGGGTAGGAGGGTTACGACGTATTAGATCTCTCTCTCTCGCTCTCTGTTCGGTGGCTGCGGGACGGAATCGTTCACTTGGCGAGGCCTGTCAGGCAGCTGCCGCTGCTCTTACAAAGTGGGAAATGACTCGACTATCAGCATCGCTTACATCGGAGTCTGCGTTTGGAATAAAATAATGTAAAAAAAAAACACGCACACAGACACACGGTGCGCTGAATGCTCAGGACAACCCGCGTGTGCCCTGCGTGTTGAACCCCGACTCTCCGCAGCGCTTCCATGCCCATCGCACTCATACAAACACAAAGATTCCCTGTATAGCATTTAACTGGCTTTGGGGGGTAAGTGCTGTTGGCGAGCACCTAGGTTGGTACGTGGCGGGGTGTGTGGGTGGCCGGTACCACGCCCGGCTGCATGTCTCCCATGTGCTTATGTTTACACATCGCATCAAGGTACTCATTTAAGGCTCAATCGACCTAGAGGAGGCCCAGGACCAGTTCAGATATTCGACACCCGATTTTGGTCGTAAGCCGTGGGTATCAAAATCGGGTAGCTGGGTTTGGCGCGCAGATGCGCTAACCGCTGCGCCACCGCTCCCCACCGTTAATTACAGTATTCAGTATTTAACTGAATACTGTAATTAAGTAACGTATATCTCGTGTAATCAGTTAACTTGTATCTCATGAACAAAATCTTTTGTATCCACGAGGAGGCCTGGCACCCACAACCTGGAACAGCCTGCCACACCTATTGCGTCAAACACAGTCCCCCACAGCCTTCAAAAACCTTTAAAAACTCTTGCTGATTATCCGTGCTCTGTCGTTGTCGACATGTCGTTCTCTCTGCAGCTTTGTGCAGCGCTTTGTGACCCTCGGGTGAAAGGCGCTATATAAATGCTATTATTATTATTAACTTACAACAAACCAACTGAGCAGGCCTCCGCGCCTCCGAATCAACTGGTGCAAAGCGCCCGGAGAAAATGCGCGCGTTACAAAAGTAGATTATTATTATTCCAGCAATGATCTAGGGCTGAATAATGTTGCTCTCCGTTTTAATAACAAAAGTCCGCTCCACAAGGAATCCTGGAGCGAGTCTCAAGCGAACTTTTCAGGAGCGTCCTGAATGGGGATTTCTCACCAGTTCATTGCGGAATCATTCTGTGAGCGATGATGACAAGCAATGGGGTGATTTTACTTCGAAACATAAAATACAGCCTCCTGCCATTAAATTCTGGTGAAGGTCTCCGCTGGCGTGACAGTCAAACATCGGTGGTCAATGTGGGTTGGTAAGAAACGTGCCAATTATGTTAACCACGGCCGGGATTCGAACTCGGGTTGCCGGGTTTGTAGCACGGTGCACTAACCCACTGCGACACCACTCCACCCAATGTCAAACAGAAGTCAGGATGTAACGCACGTTTTGACATTTAAATATCCATGACATCCGATAAATTATCACGATGTAAAGATGTTCACGTTGCAACCAGATAATTTGCCTCCAGACCGAATTGTTTAGCTTGCCTTATTTGTAAATTACACGCTCACTTACAAACAGCAAATCACAACAGTGAGTTTTGTTTATTTCACAACGGTGTGTACGAGCCGTGCGCGCGTGCAATTACTTACAAACACGGCGCGAAGAGCGTTTTATCCGAGAGACAGGAATTTAATCAATACTTGTAAACGGTGGCACTAATTCCGCAAAAGCTCATTACACGCAAATTTTAAGACGTCCAATTAAAGAGACAAATTACTTAAAACAAGCTAAATTGCTTTCTAATAATAACAATAATAACGTAAACAAGATTGCTGTTAGCACATACCGATACGTAAGTGGACGCCTAATAGGGCTCACGGTGGTTTAGGTCAATTACGCATTTTCAGGAACGAGCGTTTTCTCGCTAAATACGTTACCAACGTTGTCATCAACACGCGGCGCTCGATTGCAAAACCCCCCGCACAAGCAGCGAATGTTTCAGGCAATGGATTGACGTTAAGGGAAACATTCGAGGTGTGAGATGACTCGATTAGGCGTATGAAACGTATATATGTGTATTGGCGCGTTTGACACCGCGCCGTCGGTCCAATGGCAGATCTGTCGTCAGACTGCTGTTTGTTGACAGTTTGGCTCGGAACGCCCCACGTTACAAAACGAGCGCATTCAAATAAAAATAGAAAATCTTCTGCAGAAGATCTCCACTTGGGCTGGAGTAGGGCCACTATCCAACCAACGCATTCGCTTATTTTATAAAAAATAAAAAAAACATATTTTAAAAACACAAGGCGATCCGTTTATAGATGTCCCACTAAAGTTACACGGAGCGCCAACATTACATTTAAATGCAACCGGCCTCACTGCGCCTACGACGCATTTGTAACTCGCCTGCGTAAGGCAGCGAGCCGTCGATTTCGGAGTATTCGACCAACGGGCCGTTTTGGAGAAAGCACGCTGACCGTTGGAAGTCGGTGTGGTATCTACGGATGGATCGCGCCGTGTACATATTTCAGGAGTGTTTGCGTAGCTAAGCTGTTCCGCGGTGGGCTTCCGCAGATGGGAATATAAGCGAGGGTGACCAGGCAGTGCACGGCCTGACTTAGAACGCGCGGAACTACAGCGCGCCGTACACGGACCGTCAGCGCTCAATCGCGTCAAGGAAAAAACAACAAATTACGCACGAATGTTATCCATAGCATATCCCTTTTTACGGGTTAGGTCACGTAAAAAATATGAGTGTCGTAAACCCGCCTCCGACATACCGGTGTGCTGAGGTAGTGAGGAATTGGCACGTTTTGTTCACGTGACAAACTTTACTAAATGGCTGTGTCGGGTGGAGGCGGTTTACGACACATACTTTTTACGTGACCTAACCCTTAAAAAGGGATATACTATGGACAACATTGGTTACGAAAGCCTTCGTGTTAAATATACAGAAATGTGTGAAAGTTGACACGATTTAAAGGGTCGCGAAGTCGTCTCGTTCGCGCGCTAATCCAACACGCGAGAAATATGCTGAAACATTTAGAAGAAGACAATACAACAATTTGAAAACTGAGAATTGCTCTCCACGACTGTTATTTCATGAAAACCGCATCGAGCGTTCCTCCTCTTCCTTTGGCGACATTTCACCTCCCAAATTAGAGGCGTCATCGGGCTCCCCCAACGCCGGAAGGGAAACGTCGCGAAGCAGAGAGGAGGAACGCACGACACGGCTATTCTGAAAGAGCATCTCTCGAGACCAATTCTCATCCATCGAGGCGTGCAAACCGACATTAACACAATCTGAAAGCACCCGTGAAAAATCTGCATAAAACCCAGAGACACGACCACTCGCCCCACCCAGTGCCTTCCACGCGATTCCACGCGATTCCACAGACACAGGAATCACCTGCGCGAAGAATATTAGATTTTATCCAGTGACGATAAACCGCCGTGTGGTGTGATACTACGCGTGGTTGAGGTGCAACATTAACGAACCAGGGGCACCGCACTTCCAAGTCGACCGCGCAGCAGTAAAAAAAAAAATACAACAGCTTTTTTGTTATCAAGGTCGCTCATCGCGTCGGACATGAGGACTTTTTCGCGCGCGTTGTTGTTGCCAGCGCCCACAAAGCCACAACAAATTGCTACCCCCCGCGGCCGCGTAAAAATCTCACTTCCACGCAACGTTAAACCTCGGCGAGGGTTCGGCGCGCGGGAGGCTTCAGGGTGCCGGCAAAATGGCCTCGAGTGCGTCGCCGCACCGCGCAGAATTTTAAAAGAAAAATGCAGAAATGATTTGCAGGCAGCTAATATGACCTCGCGGTGAGGGGCAGGCGTTCCTACAGTGAGCGCCTCCTTCCTTGTTTGCACTTCGCCTGCAGACAATTTTACAAAGACCTCGATTTGGCTGCTAATAATGCAGGACAAACAAGAATGCCGTGTGTACATTTCCCCTTCAGATGAAAATTTTTATTAGCTCCTTGCCAAGGTAAACAAAGCTGCCACGGCTTAACCCGTTCCGCCGCCGCAGCCGCCGTCTTTTCGCGAACTCGTCGGGAAAAAGAAGTCGGACGCGGGGAGCCGCGCCGGGCACGTTGGCCGCACGGGTGCAGGCTCGCCGGAGTGGCGCCGCGGCCAACGTGCCGGGGCCCACCGGCGGCGGCGACGTGGGCGGCGGGGGCGTCTCGCGCCGCGAGCCAGCGCTCGGGGCCGAGGGCTGGCCCGAGGGAAGGCCGGCCCGCTCGCTGCGGCCGGACGCGAGAGCGTTAATGTCGCAGGCGCATTGCGTATGAATTCGAGGCTCGCGCGGCACAGAGGAGCATTCACCTCAGCTCAGGGGAGAAATGTCCGCGGCAACTAGCGACGCGCCCTCCTCCTCCTCCTCGCGAGACTCTCGAAGTAAAAAAAAAATCTCGAAGCCATTTGGGTCTGCCTACGCGCAAAATCCAAAGCAAACACATTGGCCACTGGACGGTTGCACGAAGAAAAAAAGAAGAAAAAAAAAACCCCGCCGCGCGCGCACGCGCGCGCACACACGGACGCGCTCGGAGCGCGGACACTGCTCGCCTGTGTCCAAGGTAAACACGCCCGGCCGCTGAGAGGGCCGCGGCTATCAATGCAGCTGCGAATTCTGCCACTTCCAAGGCAATTTCGTAAAGCTGTGCGAAAAGCTCTCAAAACAACAGCTGCATTTGTGGGCCACGGCTCGGAGCGATCGCGCAGCCAGAGGAGATTCTGGGGACACGGAGCGAGCTCGGCGACGAAGGCCCGCTCGAGTCAATAAACGCGTTGCGCGCGCGCGGCGACAACCGACGCTTTTGATGAGGCGCAGAAATTAACGGAGGGGGGGGAGACAAACACGAACGGCGCGTCCCTCCGATGCTACGGGGGGAAATTAGCGGGACGTTACGAACAGAGGCAAAGCGCCGATGGAAGCGCGGGGCGAAAATAAAAAAACAGTCGATTTGAAATGCACCGGTCTTTTTTTTAGAGGGCCCTTCACGACGCACTTGTGATGCCGCGTGGAGTTATTCCGTAACGATCTCAGGGGCATTTACCGGCGGCGTGATTGCTGTGGAGCATGCGGTCCATAAACAGGTAAGGGTCGCCATTGATACAACGGCACTATCCCTCGTGCGTGTGGGTGTTTATTGTCGATGGAATTACGATGTGCGTCTTTGGTGAGATCAGGGCATCTGCTAAATGGTAAATAACAATAACAGTGATTTATCGGGACAAAAAGAAAGGGCCTGCATTGGGATGTTATGCCATTTTCCCTTCAAAAACGATTTGGAGGAAAATGAAGAAAACTCCTTGAAAGAGAGGGGATTAACTCTCAACTCAGACGTGTTCATGAACCCACTCGCGAGCTCCTGCAAGCCAGTGGGTTTGCGGGAGTTTCACAAATCCGCATCATCGTCCAACGCTTGCTTCCAAAGAAACGGGTTTCGAGGCATTGGCCATCCCACATTCATTCACTCATTATGATGACCCACTTAATCCTGTAGAGGGTCATGGGGGGCCGGAGCCTATCCTGGCAAACACAGGGCGTAAGGCAGGCCTATACCCGACATGAGACACCAGTCCATCGCAGGGCACTGGGGACGATTGTAGTCAACCTAGGCAGCATCATGTCTTCGGACCGTGGGAGGAAGACGGAGTACCCAGCGGAAACCATATAGACACGGGGAGAACGCGCAAACTCCAGACAGGAAGGCACCCGAGGCAGGAATCCAAGTCAGGTCGTTCTCGTTGTGAGGCGGCGGCGCGACCCGCTGCGCCATCGTGCCGCCCCGGCTTCTATTCATACAATTTATTTTTACTTGATACCGGCAAATATCATCTCCCTGCAACCACAATGACCACGGGAAGTTTATATGACAAGAGAATCAGTTGATTGACCTTAGCCTTTGTAAGAACAGAAGATTTATGAATGCACGTAATTAACTAAGCAATCAACAAAGCCCCATTTAAGCCATCGCCGTTCTTTTTCATTGACTCCTCGGTTTGAATGTTAAGCCTTTCTCGCGCTGGAACGAATTTACACTTAGCACTTCCCGGTGAAACTACTCGCAGCCTCAAGATGTCTTCAACGAAGGAGGCTAAAGGCTGCAAAAAAAACACGCTCCCCGCGGGCAGCACGACAGGGCAGCTCTCGAGAGCAGCTCTCACACGGCGAGCGGTGAACACCCACCTCGAGCCTACACTACTCCGCACAACAGGCACACGCGCTAACGTTCACACAACAACCGCCATCCGCCACTGAGTGGCGGCGACGTCACCACGGCGCTTGTGCCAGGCCAAATGCACCCCGAAGGCAACTTGAAGTGTGGAAGGCTTGCCGATCTCACACGAAGATGAAGACACCCCGTATAGCCTTAACAGACTATAGGATCAAGTGCCGCCAGCGAGCACCTATAAAGGTTGACACGGCACACGAGGAGGTGGGTGACCAGCACCACGCCCGGCCGCCTTTGTCTCCCTAGTGGAAATGTTTACACACCGCCGCACTAGGTCCTCATATAAGGACCGGTTCAGAAAATCGTCACTGGTGTTGGCCGTGAGCGGGATTCGAACTCGGATCGCCAGGTTTGTAGCCCAGTGCGCTAACCACTGAGCCACCGCTCCCCACGTGCACACACGGCCTATGGACGAGACTGGGTAAGGAATGGCAGCAAAACACATCGGAGAGGACGGTCACCGTGGAGACAGAGTGTAGGGTCAGCGCTGTCCCCCTCTTGTTTGTGGATTCTTTTTTTTCCTTGGGAACTGGAGTTTCTTCCCACACGAAACAAAAACATTTAAACAGAACCGGTCAAACAACCGGCATTAGGTCACATTCAAAATGTGTTCACGCTCAAACGCGCCACGCGGCAGCACCCGTCCCAACTCGGAAGCCTCGGGGCCGGCGATGGGAATTCCACATTCCTAGGGCAGGAATGAGTGTTTCGACCGGACGGTTGAAATCAGAGACCTCCAGCAAAGCATATAGCCTGACGCGGTTTTTTTTTCTGCTCGTACAAAAACATTTACTTCTTATTAAAACAAAAAGCTCAAGGAAAAAAAAATCGGAAGGAAAACTAACCAGCCCTTGAATTCCCACGTCGCTAATTATATTTGAGATGCGGCGATTTAGCACAAAATATTGCGCTTCTCAGCGAGCAACAGTGGATGTAACAACGGGGTTTCTCGTCTGCAGAACACGTGGCCCGCGCTCCTCGTCGGACCCCAAATAAACTGCCCCAGGAAGTAAATTCAGTGAGAGCGTTGCCCAATAAAGTATCCGCGCGGTGCTCCAGATCAGGGCAAAAGGGGGCAACGCGCGGAGCTTGCGTGCCGTTTGTGTTTTTGTTCTCTCAACGCGACGCTAATCAAACTTGATTGTCCATTGTCACCCCCTGTCATTAAGCACGCGCTGCCTGATTGCTGAAGTGTAAACAACACGATGGACTGCGCGAGGGACCTTTGTTCATAAGGAGGTGAGTGACAGAGTGAGGGCTCGCCCACAACAAGTCTCCCTGGCGATGGAGACGGGACGGAATAGTTTGAACGCGTAACTGCCGGATTGGTGGTACCGTGCAGTTAATAACAACAAACGTCACGAAATTAAGATCGGTTTAAAAAAGTTGCAGAAATGAACGGAAATCATACGGGCAATAATCATAACAGGAGGAAAAAAAGTTTTGCTGGCTGGCTGGACCGCTGGCCCTGTATCCCTGCGCCGCCGAAGCCCGGCCAGCTCAGGTTTTCAGCGGATTCATTTTCCCCGCGCACCCCGCCAGGGCCCTCCCCCGGGTGGACTCAGCCCAAAGTAAGTGTGCGCTGTCGGGAATGCGGCACCGGCCAGAGTGAGAGAATAGAAAATAATGCAGTCGGACGCCGTGAACAGAAAACGAAACGCGGCCACCACTTAAGTTCCACCGTGCAATAAAGATACGCAGCGGCACAACTTCTCCGTTTAAGTGAGCGCTTTGTTGCCGAGTTACTCTCTCGCCGCATGATCGGGAAAAAACGGAGCGTCCTTCTAGCGATTCTTGTGGCCATTGGGCAGCAGCAGCGGCTACTCCCATCTGTTTATGGTTTAATTAAAGCCGCGCGATGTCTTATTCATCTGTCTGGGTGGCCCTGTGGCTACAAGCGATGCTGACTCACATCGTGAAGGGTGCCGGTTCGAATCCTGCCAAGGGTTGTTTGCTCGAGCCCGTCGTCCTTGTAGGTTCAATAACATGCCGACCGCTTCGTGGCTGGTCAACGGTAGTTGTTCCTTGGGAGAGACTGGTCCGCCACCAGAGGAATGTGGAATTTCCGTAACTGGCTCGGGGCTGCGAAGGGAGACGAGTGAAGCCCGAATGCTCACGAGAGGAGGAAAATGATTTCGTGGAAATTTCTCACCGTGAAAAAGATCTCTTATTTGACATGTTACAGTTTGTCGTGTTTACGCGCTGAATGTTGGTATCACCAATACACGCAATTTATTTTTATGTTCCGCGCTGGCCTTGTAAGCTCTCGTCCGGTCTCACCTGGCACCAAAACCTCTAAACAGATCCACACTGAGTCCAAGGGCTAATTGAGAATTGCTCCCCGTGTACTGACGTAGGTTTTCACGTCTCGATGCATGAGAATTCCTCCCCGTAGCTGCTCTTTCGCGATAACCGTGCCGAGCGTTCCTGCTCGCCTCTTCGCGACGTTTCACCTCCCACGTTGGAGGCATCGCCGGGCGTTCTGATTGGTTAACTGTCGCTCGGTCGGACTCTTCCCATTCAGTCGCTCTCCCCACGTCGCTCGCGAACGGCGCTCGGCAGAGCTGCCTGCCTCTCTCACGGACCACGACGAGGAACAGGAGGAGAGTGCTGAGCGTGTCTCGGAGGGAAGCTCGCTTTGCTCGGATGAAGCGGCTCAATGGGCCGACCGTAACGGCGTAATCGCCGGCGCTGTCCGCCACGGCCGCATCCACGGCGGGGGAACGAGCCGCACCTTTCATACATTTTTCAAGCAACCTCGTTCGTACGAGAAGCGTGCGCACACACACACAAGCACGTGCGCGGCCGCAGAGCGCCTCCCGACGAACGCAAGTCCATTCCGGCCGGCAAGTGCCGCGCTCTCCGCGCCAGTTACCCTGGCGGCCTCCGACGCCGAAATCCTAATCGGATCCTTCAGCTCGCGGGGTCAGCCTCCCACCCCAGGTCACCCCGGAGCCTCGAACGAGCAGCGCCGGGCACGCGGGCCTCCGCGAGCGCTGCCCCGGTGTTGCAGGCAAACCCCACTCCCCCGCTGGAAATAGCGCGTATCATCAATAGAGCACCTTATCGCGCGTCCACGCGGAGTTATTGGTCAGCCGCCCGTACGGCACGAACGCCGCTTTGTAAGCGGCCGCCCTTGGCCCGCTGCTTTTCGTGTCGCGCCGAGCGGCTGAGATCGCGGCGGCGGGAACCCCCCAGACCGCCGTCGCTCCCGCTCCCCGGCCACCTCGCCGCGACCCCGCGGCACGCTCGCCGATGTTTGTCCGGCGCTCCGGTGAATGACAATACGTGGCTCATTTCCCTGAAGCGAACCGGAAACCAACTTTTCAGTCTCGATGACCTGCAGGCTTGTACTTTATGTTTTTTCATAATTCTCCCTCGGTTATTCCCCCCCCCCAAACCCTCCGCCTCTCGCCTCTCAGCAGTGGGCCGGCTTCCTGAGGAAACCATCAAGGCTGCGCTATTTAGTGGATCCAGATTGTGAAAATACACGTCCCAGGCGCCGCTCGCTACCGAAATTCCTCGCCCCCGAAACGAATGCGGCCCGCCCATCTCCGCCGCTGTGGGCACCGCGCGCCCGGTAACCGATACACGCTTCCTCGGAGCCAAAGCCGCCGTGACAAATGTGCCGCACGTTTACGGAAGAAAAAAAAAAACCTGGCGAAAGAAAAAAGCGGCGCGCGTGGGTGTGGGGATGAGGGCACGGGAGCTCGGGTAAATAATATAACAATGTATTGCTAAACATGACTGTTTGCCGTACATCTTGAGGAATTTGTACGAGAAAACGAATTGAAACCGCTGGGGCCCTCATATGATGTCTGAAGGTCGACCAGAAAATGGATTTAACCGATTTGGCCTGATAGGTTATGGCTAAGCGGTGATGGAATAAGACAGCGTGGAGACCCGCGGGACAGGCCCCAATGTAAAATACAGATGTGAGAGGTTTTGTGTTGATAGTACGAGGTGCTGCGAAGGCGCTGGAAAGTATGTGTGGACTAAAAAAACAGTGAGTTATGGAACTTGTAACCGCAGCTTCAAGAGCAGCTGAAATCACACGCTCACCCATTCTCCTCTCAAACGATCACACAATCCCCGAAACTATCTTCGTAAAGATACTTCCAAAGCCAACGCTTCAACCCTTAATTATCTCACAAATACGCACAGGTAAATGTGAACGCATACGATGAAGCAGAAATAAAGAGAGGATTACGAAAGCGATGGACACACGACTACACACTCGCACGGGTGTGTGTGCGAGCGCCCTTTCATCCGCGAGCTTGGATTACCTTTAGATAATTACGACGACGCTTAATAAACAGTAGCCCTGTGTGTTAAAGTGCTGATAAAAAAAAAATTACAAACGCATTCGGCACAATTAAAGAACAGCGGTGTCGCTTTCATATCGATATTTGATTTTAAATGAGCACGTAACGCGTGAAAAGCGATCGCCACTTTATCCTCAAAAGGAGGGCACTCCACTCAGACTCCTCCCGACACAACAGACGTTGCGGGTTTATTGAAATATGTTTTGTGATTAGTGTTAGTTCATGCACATTATTATTATATTTCACCCGCCCCCCCCCCTTTCCCCCCCCCTCGTAATGACTGCCGCTCGGCTATCGGGCGTCGGAGATCCCACAAGGGCCGCTCGCTGTCATCCGCCGCGCGGGAAGGAGACGCGGCGGCTGGTGAGCGCGCGGCGATGCGTGCTGACTATTAACACTGCGCTTGATTACAGCCAGCCCCAATTGCGCTTTAGGGAAAATTACAATTTGCATGAGCGGGTGTCACTTGACGAGCGCGATCTTTGTCAAGACAACAGGCAGCAACACCTCGTTTCATTTACTCCTCTAAGCCCAAAGGACAACCGAACGCGCGGCGAATTGCGGAGAAACGGGATTAGCCTTCCTCCGCGTCGTAGTGTGCGCGCGCGCGCGCGGTGTTTTATTTTTTCTCTCCCTTCGTCTCCCCCCGCCGAGGAACTATCAGTCGAACAATGTAATTTCTTAACAGACATTAATTAAAAAGTCCCTCCGGTGAAACGCGCTCCTCAATAAACACGACAAATAACGCGTCGCGCGTGAGGAGCACCATTAGCGAACGGGAGCGCGCGCGCGCCATCTCGAGCGCCGTAATGCG
>JAZEWU010000013.1:711817-730547 GCA_036362915.1 Geotria australis
CATTTTCTCCTTTTGTATCGCGCGTGGGGTTTTTTTTTTCCAGCGCCACATTTTGCGCGACGTAAATCACACAACACTAATCTCTTGAGAGAAAGAAAGAAAAGGGAGAGAAAAGGAGCAACCGGGATATCTTGCTCCTTTCATCCGCGGTAAAACATTTCCACACTTTATTTAAAGAGCTTGATTGCCTCTTCATTTCTTAGAAACGCATTCAAATGTTACAAAATGCACTCTGATGTTTTTGAAATATTCCATTTCCCAACATGTTGCTGTGCCACTGTCTGGCAAATCATTAATTTAAGACAGTAAACGCATTTCCGCGCAAGAAGGCCTCAAATTTGACAATCGCCCCCTTATATAGCATTTCCTCAATCGCGTTTGAAGCCACAGTTATGATTTCCAGCGAGTTTATCTATTTCCACATCGCTACGTTTTATTGTTTGTCAAATCAAGCGGCCAGATTGTTGCGCGCTAAATCGCGAGTATTAATACCATCTGTAATCGTTTACTTGTTTACACACTAAGGCCTCATTGAATTATCGAAGCTACTTTGGCCAATTTATTTTGAGTGTTGTTATTGAGTGTGGGAAGAGACCCGAATGCTCACAGACAAGCCACGTGTAATTCGTTCAGCGGAGTCCTTGACCACCTTCAAATCTCGTCTCAAGACCCACTTGTTCCCTAAAGATTTCGAGTCCTCCGGCTAGGACTACTGATGCGGCTCAATGCTGTCATGCCAGGATGTTGGCTCTTTTCCTACCTGCGCCTTCATGGGAACATTTATTCCTTCCTCTGGCTTGGACTGTTGGTGCGGGTCAGTGGTGCCGTGCCGAAACGTTGGCTCTCTTTCTCTCTTTCTCCCGATCTGTGTCTGCTCCAGAACATCTGTTCCCACCTTGCTTGTTGGAGAATTATTAATATTTTTCCTGCTGTCTTTATGTCCTATGACCTATTATTTGTCGATGCTGCTTGGCTCTCAGTTGGTCTGTCTTGATGTTGTTGACATGCCGTTCTCTCCACAGCCTTGTGCAGTGCTTTGCGACCCTTGGGTAAAAGGCGCTCTATAAATGCTATTATTACTATTATTAAGATGAGATAAGAGAGTAATAGCTACTTGCTGGGCGGAACCGTGGCGCGGTGAGTAGCGCTGCCGTCTCACAGCAAGAAGGACCCGGGTTCGAATCCCGGTCCGGGGGCCTCTCTGTGTGGCATTTGCATGTTCTCCCAGTGTCCGCGTGGGTTTTTGCGGGGCACTCTGGTTATGGATGTACGATAACATCATGATAAATAGGACGCAGTGTCTGGCAAATGTTGGTGCCGGCTAGCGCCGCTGCTCCTCCTCCACCCTTCCTTGCGGTCTCGCGCCTCTGAGTCATTCTCTCTTGGAACGAATACCTTTGACATTGAATGAACATATGCGCGTTCAAAATAGTAGGCATTTATTATTTGTTTATAAGAGTTTACGGAAAGCAATTGTCCACTGACATTTCCCGTAACTGCGGCAGTGAGTACTTTCTTCAGTGATGCTGTCCACGGCAGCTGGTGGCTTTACCGGTTCAACCGCGTGTGGATTATTCCTGTACACACCGGGTATAAACTCCCAAACCGGACGTGTTCCGTGACACCAAATTAATTACCGTAAGTGAAACACTTCAGGAAATAGATTCAAGTGAAACGAGAGCGGGGGCGGCACGCTGGCGCCTCACAGCAAGAAGGTCCCGCGTTCGAATCTCGGCTCGGGGGCCTTTCTGTGTGGAGTATGCACGTTCTCCCCGTGTCCGCGTGGGTTTTCGCCGGGCACTCCGGTTTCCTCCCACCGTCCAAAGACATGCTGCCAGGTTAATTGGTCTACTGAGTAAAATTGCCCCAGGTGCCCTGCGATGGAATGGCGTCCCATCCTCGGTATCCCCCTGCCTTGCGCCCTGTGTCTGCCGGGATTGGCTCCGGCTCACCGCGACCCTGTACGGGATTAAGCGGTTTCAGAAAATGGACGGACGAATTTAAACGAGAGCGTCCATTTTTGTGATGACCCCCTATTATTGGGCAACGCGGTTACACTACGGGGAAGGCAGCCAGGAAACAGGTAAATAAATGACTCCTCGACTTTATCCACTAAATATCGCGAACAATTCAGCCGTCCCGTTCGCGACACATACACGGCTCCCGGACAAATGCGAGAAAAGCCGCCGCCACTTCAGAACGCCGTGTTGAAATTGCCCCTACAAGAGGCCTTTTTTCATCTAATTATCAATGAGCTCCGTCGGTAATTGGACACTTATAAGGCATTAATAATTAATGCCCATTTGTTTTCATGATCATTTTCCGCGGGGTGCAGGGGGCCGCGCGGCTCGAGCGAGCGCGGCCCCGGCCTTCGTTCGAGGTTAACGGCGCGATCATTTTGCGCGACTGGACTCTGGGGGCCGCGTCTGATTGGGTTAACACAACCTTGGGAGCCGAGCGACGGGGAAGGGGGGGGGTGAAAAACATTGTTATTGCCGTAACACGCATCAAGCCGCGCCGATCGGCGGTCGGATTGTCAGATCACCGGGCGGCGGCGCTGAGAGTTCTCGCGCGGCGACGCGACGTCCGAGTCGACGCGCCGGACCTCACTTGAGGCCGAGTCGACCCAGGGTAGGCCCAGGACCGGTTTTAGAAACCCATCACTGGTATAGCCCATGAGCAGGAATCGAACTCGGGTGGCCAGTTTTGTAGCCCGGCGCGCTAACCACTGAGCTACCGCTCCGGCACGCATGCGCACACAACCACAACAACAACCGCCATTTGCCAAGTGGCGTCAACACAGCGCCTGTGCCAGGTCAGGCGCACCTTGAGGCCACACAGAGTGTCAAAGGCTCGCCGACAGGAGGTTACGGGACAGACCCAGGTGCCGCGGGCTGACTGACTTCAGATGACCGTGGTGTTAATACCACACACGCACAAAGGTGACTTGAATGAACTTCTGGGAAACACAGCACCCTGCCGCATCCCCTCACGATGTAGCAGCTGCGTCGCCCCCCGTGTCGCCCTGCGTCGCCCACGTCCCCCGCCCACCATCGGCCCACGCGCCCGCGTTTCCCGAGCCAGGATAATTCCCGCAGCCGCACGTCCGTGAACGGGGCCGCGATGAAATTGAATTACTGCGGGATCCCTCGCTCGCTTGTTTTGATAACGGAGGCTCTACGTTAATACGCGGCTATTAAATAAAGCCGGGCGCTCCGAGGAGCCTCCGCAAAACGATGGGCGCATAAACAGCCTCATTATGTGCTTCCCAGAATTGTCCAAAGCCCCTTTTTGATTTATTAAGAATTTCGGGTCCCTACCAATGGGCAATAATACGGCGAGCGCTCCTCGGTAAGTGCTTTCTCGTTGCAGCTCGGCGACGGGACCCTTTGTCCTTCCCGCGTCTCATTACGAGCCGCTGTTTATCGCGCAAAACACCCCGCGACGCGCGGGAGGCCGCGGGAACCCGCGAGGGAGCGCGCGGAGGCTCGGACGCCCGACACGAGGGACGGCCGCCCTCCCGATCGTTTGCACGGTCCAGATCGACCCGTTCGCGGCCCGGCGGTTTGACGCGCTCGTCAAGACGGACGGACGGGGGGGGCAAGCAAGTGGCGAGTCGGCGAGTCGGCCCGACGATCGGAGCGCGGGGCCTCCGTGGGAGCGCAATAGGGATGAATAGAGAGATTAGCGCACGCGGTGCGACGGGTTCGCAGAGTAGACCGGCGCCCGTGGGTGTGCAGGACCCCAACAGAGATGAATGGGAACTCGCGGCCGGAGCGCGATACTCGGTGGAGTCGACCGGAGCGGGAGCGCGCGTGGCTCACGTCGAACCCGATCGGGACGAGCGGAGCTCGGCGGCGCGTCACTCGCCGCTCGGCGCGGGGTCGATCGGCGCGCGCGGCGCCGCGCGGCCCGGTGGAGATGAACGGAGGGTGAGGAGACGGCACGCGGCTCCGTGCCGTCCAATGGAGATGAACGGAGCGCGAGGCGCGGAGGCGGGCGGAGGCGGGCGGAGGAGCTTCGAGTGAAATTAACACGGGGCGGCGGCGAGCTGACGAACGAACGCGCGGCTCGATGGAGACGAACATCGGCACGCGCCGCTCGCTCGCTCGCGACCAATCAACGGAGACGGACAATCAGTGCGTGCGCGCGGCCCCCGTGACCGTGTCGAGTGGGAGATGATCGGCGCGTACGCGCGCGATGTGGAATTCAGATGAGACTAATAATCGGAGGGTATGTATCCCCCACCTTCCGGTGGAAGTGAATGTAGCTAATCAGCGGCACGGCGCGGCTGAACGTAATTGAATAGGCATTCGACACGTCGCCGGACGCGATCGATCGAGTCGAACGCGGGCGATTAAGGGCTCGCGCGGCGTACGGCGGTTCACGGCCGCTCGCTCGCCGGTGCCGCGCAATTAGCGCGAGCAGCCGGATAGAATTCAGTCGAGCTTCGTGACCAGCGCACCCAGCCTAGCTCTAAATTAAGCCGTCGGCTCGAAAGCTGATCAGCAGCCTCGCTGCAGTCAAACGCAGGGGGGGTAAGAGAGTCAATTAATAACTGTCCCGCCGAATGCTAAGCACGACTTCAAACGATCACCGGCTTCTCGGGCTTGGCACGGCGAACTAAGCGCGCCGTGCCCGACCTCCATTGTAGACGCGCAGCTCTCTCGTCGTTAGTTCGTTGGGCATCGATTAATTGCGCATATATTATAGAGCTCAACCGCGATTGCACCACTGTCCACGTAGCGGTGCAAACGGGTTCACCACAGTCGGTGAAAGGGCAGGTCGCGTGTGGTGGGGTGAATTGTGGGTCGTCCCGGCCAGGGGGTGGAAGTGACTGGAATCTCCTACCGGTTACGGTCGGATCACAAACCCGCTTCCCACCTCTACCGCCACTTTTTCACCGGCATGCCTTACCAGACCGTACTGGCTTACTTTCACCTCAGATTAACTATTTAAACTACCTTGTATTGTTTATTTATTATTTATTTTGTCACTTATGTGCAATGCTGTGTTGTAAGTGATTCTTTTTTTGGTTTTCATTTGGTTATTTTTGTTTTAAATATTGTTACTAACTTTAATAAATACGCGCGTTTGTTGCGTCGCAGCAATACCCTAAAGAGCTTGCAAGCTCACTGGGTATTTTTCGGCTCTCTAGGGCTCCCTCACGCGGAGGATCTTCCGTCAACAAGCGGCCCAAGCGAGCCGTTTCAGGGCTGCGCCTTTACCTCTGGCGCGCATATTCACGCCGCTTCGCGCGTGGGCAGCGGCAGCAGCAGGAGCGGCGATGACAACAGTGAACACGACTCGGGTTTTAGATATGGCCCTGAAAATGGGTCGCAATGTAGTACCATCCTCTGTTTGAGATGAGATAAGGCCGGGGCATATTCAAGATTTCTTTGCATGGAAAAAGATTAACACGTGGCCGGGTAGCGTGCGCGCACCGTGCATGCCCCGAACAATATGCTTAGAGATGTGTGTAGCACACATTTCGCACCTACACATACATACATATAAAACATGAAATAATAACAATGTAATATTTTCCCCACCGAGACCCCGACTTTTGATCAAGGTTTTTGTTGCCCGCGTGCGTCGTGGGAAATGACTTATTAAGATGCCGGGCATCGCCGCTCGGCCAGCGCTACGCCTGCGTATTACATTCTGGGCAGAAATAATAAATAGCGATGACTTTGGAAATCCTGCGCACCTGTGGAGCCGTGTTAAATCTAAAAGACAGATCACCTGACCGCCAGACGCAGCCGGCAGACAGGGCGGAGCACCGGCTCGCTTAAAAAAAAAACGAAATGTCCGCGCGGATGCGACCGGAGTTAATTGATTCATTCAGTTGCTGGGCAGGTGGATATTTGCCCGGCGTGCATCCGTGAAGACGCGATGAATGTCAACGCTGACCACCGAAGCCTCTTTCCCACTTTGCGAATCGAACGCGTTTGTGTGTCGACGCACAAACGCGTAAGAACACAAACAGCGGTTCGTGCGCGGTGACGTCGGCTGTCGTCGTGTTGTCCGTGCCAGGCTAGGTGCGTCGCGAGACGACACAGCGCAGCGTAGGCTCGCCGATAGTAAATAACAAACATCGTAGATCATAAACGAGACTCCCTGCAAAGTGCCGCGTGAGCAGCGCTCCGCGATGGCGCCGTACGCGCTCAGTTCACGTGTCGCGGTAGCGTCGATATTAGACACGTGGAGGTTTTACGTACACGACGGAAGACTGAGAGAGATCCCAACTCCACCAGGCAGTCGCTCGTTCCACAACAAGCGCCAGCAACATGCTTTTGTCTTTGTAGCGGCGATGTTTACACACCAAACCATGGAACTTATTTGAGGCCGAGTCGACTTAGGTGAGGTAGTCGAACTTGGAGCGCCGGGTTATTAGCACAGTGTGCTAACCACTGCACCACCGCTTCTCACAACAGATGGACTAACGTACAACAACACATACACACAGACAGGCACACGCACAACAACACAGACACACAAAGACAAAAATTCCCCGTGTAGCCATAACAGACTTTCGGATCAAGTGCCGTTAGCGAGCACCTATGAAGGTCAACACGGCACATGAAGAGGTGGGCGACCAGCACAACGCCCGGCCGCCTTTGTCTCCCTATTGGCAATGTTTAAACACTACACTAGGCACTCATTTGAGGCTGAGTCGACCTAGGGGAGGCCAAGGACCGGTTCAGAAAATCGTCACCGGCGTTCGCCGTGAGCGGGATTCAAACTCGGGTCGCCAGCTTTGTAGCCCAGCGCACTAACCACCGAGCCACCCGCTCCCCACGACACACGGACAGACACACGCAGAACAACAACACACACACACACACACACGCAGACACGCGTGTACCTGCTGTTGCTGCAGGTGCAGCAGCTCGGCGGCGGTGAGATCAAGCGCCGCCGCAGCCTCCCCGTTTATCCGGCTCTTGCAGACGGCATCGGGCTGCCCGCCGCTGCCTCCGTTGGCTCCCACCGGACTCGAGAGCACGCCGCTCGCAGCCTCGACCCCGCTGTCCTGCATCATGGCGTTTAATCTGCGCCGGGGGAACAAAGCGGCGGTGCTCACAGACGAGACGTTTCCCGCCGATGACTCACGCGAGCGCTAATTAAGGCATCCGAATGCTAATTGAACTCGGGCAAATGAGCCACCTTTCGCTGGCATACAATCATACAATCGCCCGTGCTGTTGGGTGTGTGTTTTTTTTTTTCGGGGAAATTATAATCTCGTGGAATGAATTTCTCACATCTCTGAGCGCCGACATGGGAATGTGTTTTTGAATTTCTCAGATGCCGGCCTTGGTCACATCGTGTTTGCTTACAATGTGTAAGCAGGAGGTGCTGGTAAATGTTTGAAAGGTATATAGGAAAGGCGCCGACGGGACTTATCGAGATGGTGATTGTTGGCTTCAATCTCGCGGCCGCATTTATTTAATTCTCGCAATAATGGCCTTGCGAAAAATGTGAACGGAAGGCTTGCATTGCCAGTGGTCGTTCATCAGAGATTATTAAAAATGCCATGATTAAATTAATCAGGTTTCTGTCAAAAATCACACCCTGCTCACCGATGGAAAAAAAAAGGGCTCGGGTATTATGCAGTAAATTTGATTCGCAAGACATCTTGAAGGTCACTTAGTTTAACCTCTCCATGATCGGTCGCGCGCCCGATTTGACGGAATCGCGACGGAGTCGGTCGCGATCCGCGGCGCGCCGCCGGCGCTGTCTCTGCCGCGTCTCCGGCCGGGTCTCGGCGCGTGACCCCGCGGACTCTAAACCGTCAAATATCCGCGCGAGTCTGCGTTCGGTCGTCGCCGACGGCGCGAGTCGGCTTCGTGAGCGAAGCGGCGTTTGAAACGCGAAAACCTGTCGCGAGCCGGAGGGGGTTAAAGGTATTCATGGAAATTATGATGATCATTACACAGCAAACTCCTACATCATCTGCTATGCTGATAAAGACAGGAGACAGCAGAAAGCACTTAGCCAGCACACAGTCACACGTACACACACGCATGCACGGCGATCCAACATCTTTACACGATGAATATTCAATATAAAACCATTTCCAAGCAGAGCAATTATGCTGCATTATCCAGGATGACTCAAATTAACACTCAATTAATTTTCTAATAACCAAACAAATGAAAACTATAAATCTCGGCCTTCCATTAATTTCACCATTATTTAGTGCCGCAATATCCACAGGAAATATGAAAATAATATTCGTCATGAATATCACCGAGCTCTATGCTAAAACAGCATAAATTATGCATATGGACCATCTTTAAAATCATGAATGTTTCATCATTTTTACTGCTGAGGGAAAAGGAGTGAGATGCATTTCTTAAATCTCTGAGGAACAACCACAATTTAAAAATTCTCATTGACAGCGTGGCACACCATACACATCTCACGGTAAGTAAAATGTGGGAGGCAGGAAAATAAGAGACGGATCCTTTCAGCCTAATATCTGTCTGAATGAGTTTCCCGAATTGCAATCAAGAAAGAATTTAATCGAGCGACTGATTCTATTTTTTGGTGGGTTTTTTTTTTTTTGGAAATCAATAGAACAAATACGAGATGTTCCACAATTTATGAGTGTCGCGTTACGAAATGTAGAAGTCGTCACTTCAAATTTGAGATTTGTTCCTACGTGCATTTCTGACCGCCTTTACTATTAATACTATATACACGAACCACATTCTTGAGCTTTTTTTCGTTTTAAATTTGCTTAAAATAAATCGTACGTTATAACATTTAGCGAGCACTGCCCATATTAATGTAGCTGTTCACGGCTCGATGTATGAGAATTGCTCTTAAGGGGTGCTGTATTGAGACAGCCGTGTCGAGTGATTCCTGGTCTCTCCTTCATAACATTTCATCAGACGTCTAAATTCAGAAGCAGTATGATGCCTCCAATGCGGGTGGTGAAATGTCACAAAGGAGAGAGGAGGAACGCTCGACACGGCTATCCCGAGAGAGCAGCTCTCAAAAGCGATTCTCACTCCCCGTCGTCTTGTAAGTAATTTTTTTTGCAAAACTAAGGGATTTAAAAATAAAAAATTACAGCACTTAATCATGATGGTTGCTCTTCGGAGCTGTTCTGAAGAGCAACCATCATGAATCGAGACGTGAAAACCTATATCAGTACAGCCCTTTATCAATCCACTGCTGGATGGTGGCCTCCCCTCCGCCTTTCAATCGTGGTGAAGGGGGTGGGGGGCGTCCTTGGATCATACTTCACCACGCTGGCCAGTGCAGGTTGGTGAATTGGGTGGGGGTAAGAGGAGGGGGGGCCAAGGTCAGTTCAAATGTCGCTCGCCACTGATGTTAGCCGTGGCTGGGAATCAAGCTCAGGTAGACGGTCTCACAGGCCAGCGCGTGAGTCAACGCGCCGCCTCCACCTCCGTACACGAATACGGATAACTGCCTCCAAGGGCGTTCTTCCTCTCTCTCGTTCTCTCGTGACGTTTTACCTGCCACGTTGGAGGCATTGTCCGGCCGGCTCTAACGTTAGCCCCGAGTTTCCAGAGAGAGAGAGAGAGAGATCAGCTTTAAAGAGCGATTATCACACATCGAGGCGTGAAAAGCTACACCAATACGGAGATGAACACGTTTCATTTTTAACAAAAAAAATCTCCTTCGCCTCTCCATCGCTTTAAAAATGAATGCGGTAAATCACGAAACTTTCGACTCATATTTTGTCTGATTCCTCGCCGCCCAAGTGATTTTTCCAGGCGGCTTCAGGTGATACCACTGAGCACCGGTGTCGGCAACGTGGGGGGATTTTGCCGAAACATTCAATGAGGGGGTGACGTTGCCGGAACATCCGTTAGCGGAGGGACTCGGCACGGCGCCGCGACAGACTCAGGGCGAGTAGGAAAAACAGACAATTTGCCAACGCCTTCCCTTTACATAAAAAACTAAACATACTCTAATGAGGGGCGGGCACGGTGTCGCGGCGAGTAGAGCTGTCGACTCTCAGCAAGAAGGACCCTGGTTCGCTTCCCGGCTCGGGTGCCTTTCTGCGTAGCGTTTGCATGTTCTCCCAGTGTCCGCGTGGGATTTTGCTAAGTGCGCCGGTTTCCTCCCACAGTCGAAAGGCACGCTGCTGCCGCCTAGGCTAATTGGCTCGCTGAATAAATTGCCCCCAGCGCCCTGCGATGGACTGGCGTCCCATCCTAGCTACAGACCCTCCACAGGGTTAAACGGGAACTCATAATAAATGAATGAATGATATTCTAACACTGAGTTGGAAGAGGTGCATTATTCCCACATGAGCACATTCAAAAATAACACGTATGTCACAGACAATTCACCAAACGTAACACAACATATCGCAGGATACATTCCGGATAAAGGGCACTGCCCGATAATAAATGTTTTATTTTCTGGGTTAGACTTATTGAGCTTCCTTTTATGTTATCATTTTCACCTACATCAGAATCGCGATTAAATGCTTTCTCCAAAATACACGGTACTGTATATGTTCCAAACCAGTTTGAGTTTTTAAAATCAACCAACATAACGTTATAAATACACATGTACTGAATTAACCTCCCACGTTAAAATGTGATGAACATTGTGCATTCGAACAAGAAAACTGTACAAAGAAAATTTAACGCTGATAATAACTGAAGAAATAACTCAAATGTGAAGAACATGTTGACAATAATTCGCTGCCGTACCTCAACAAGGTCTCAAAAAATCATTCTCACAAATCCCAACTAAATATTATTTTTACATTTTGCAAGTGAAAATATACGTCCAGAATATGAACTCAAAACATAATAATCTGCACAAATAATAAACAAAGACAAAGTTCCTCCATATATCCTTGACAGTATATAGGGTCAAGTGCTGTTAGCGAGCACCTATAAAGGCCAGCACGGCACACGAGGGGGTGGGTGGGTGGCCAGCACCACGCCCGGCCGCCTTTGACTCCCCAGTGACGATGTTTGGCACACTGCACCAGGTACTCATTTGAGGCTGAGGCGCATGACCCGTTCGGAAAATGGTCACTGGTGTTTCCGGTGAGCGGGAATCAAACTCGGGTCGCCGGGTTCACAGCGCAGCGCGCAAAGCGCTACGCCGCCGCTCCCCACGAATAATAAAATACATGCACACACACCTACGCGTTGGTTTGAAAGAATATAAATAATGTATATATAAAAACGCAAAAATTTAACCCACCAGAGAACAACCATCATCAGTGACTTAAATGTGCTTAGTCGGGGAAAATGTCGAGATTTGCAACTAAATATTTGCCCAATTTAAAGCGAGGTGGCTGATCAAAGTGACTCGACTGGCTCGTTAACACGTGGCTTTCAAGGGCTCATCACCATCCGAGCAGGGCGCTCTCCAAATTAGGGGCCAAATGAGAGAGACGGAAAAAAAACCACAAAAACCACAAAACCGCCGCTTTGGCGGCTCGGCTCGCGAGCCCGGCCGAGCGGGGTCGCGCGCAAGACCGCTCTCCCGCAGCCAAACCGGCTTCGGCAACAACACACAAACAACAACACTAGCTCACAAACAACAACACACAAAGAAAACAACGACGGCCGTTGGATGACGTGTGTGGTGGTGGTGAGGATGAATGAATGCTTCTTCCCTACGGCTGACACAGGTGTTAAGCAGCAGCTATAATAGAACGTTCAGGTGGAGCCAGGTGATTGTGTCAGGAGAAGCGGCGTGTATCGCTGTCCGGCCCTCCTTCACGCATTGACCAACCCAAAAAGATAAAGACAAAGATCCCCCGTATAGCCTTAACAGACTGTAGGGGCAAGTGCCGTTAGCGAGCGCCTACGAAGGTCGACACGGCACACGAGGGGGTGGGTGACCAGCACCACGCCCGGCCGCCTTTGTCTCCCTAGTGGCGATGTTTACACACCCCACTAGGTACTCATTTAAGGCTGAGTCGACCTAGGGGAGGCCCAGGACCGGTTTCAGAAATTCGTCACTGGTGTTGGCCGTGAGCGGGATTCGAACTCGGGTCGCCAGATTCGTAGCCCAGTGCGCTAACCACTGGGCTACCGCGACCAACCCACCCACCCACTCACACACCCATCCACCCACCCACGTACTCACACACCCACCCACTAACCCACTTACCCACCCACCACACCCACCTATGCAGCCATCCACCCACCCACTTAGACACCCACCGGTCTCCTCAACGCGGACATTCATACATGTATACATGCAAACACTTGCTCCATTATATACAGATTGAGGCACATAATGCCTTCTGATGAACAGCTTGCTTGTCACAGGATGCTAACATATTTATAAACCGCTTCATGTCTCTGCACAGCTGTCAATTGAAACACTTTCTTGTCGCTTTATTTACTACTTTCTCTGCTCCGGAGATCATTCTGAGGAATAATTTCCGCAACAGCGATTTCTTTATTTACGCAGATCAGCAACACGAGGTCTCGAGACGTAGTGTTTGCTGTTTATTCAGATAATTTCAAGTTACGTCTCAACACAATATTTCAAGAGATTGCCGCTCTGCGCGTTCGGGAAACACATGCGTAAAACGTCATTATAATTCCTTTTTGTGTCAGAAGGAACTCAAAGTGCCCGGAGAAAACCCACACATGCGCGGGCACCACCATTCAACTCTATAACTATAGGTCTCCGACCTAGTTGCTGTACTGGCCTCCAATCGACACATCTGTTGCCCTGTCGGTGCGCGTCTCGGGCCCGCGTTCCCCGTGTGATTTACCAACGCCGTGTCGGAATCGCGGCCGAATCCCGCGTGGCTAAGCAGTCAGGCGCCGAAACGCAGATGTCGGCGTTTTGCGCTAATAACGCGCCCGGCTCGCTCTATTGTTTCCAAGACAGAAAAGGGAAATGACTGCATCCTGGAGTTACGGCAACACCTGAGGTCAAGGTCAGGAGGTCAGGAGGTCACCGCGGCCAATCTTATGCCGTCAGAGCTTGACGATGGTTCTCTCCTCGCGTTGGAGTCCCTCTCGGCTGCTGTTCACTCGACACTCGGGTCTCATCGCGGTCATCGTCACCGCGACCTCCTGTGCCGCCCGGCTCCGGGTCTTCCCCGTGGTCACCGGCGCCTGGGTGCCACCACGGTGCCTGACTGGGTGGCCCCTGGGTGGCCCCTGAGTGGGTAACCCGCGCTCCTCCGCCCGGTTCGCATGGCAGTGCCCGCCGTCACAATCTCGTATTTTTATCTTGTTTTTTAAATTGCTCTTTTGGGATCGCTGTGTCGAGCGTTCCGCGTCTCTCCTTCGCGACGTTTCGCCTCCCGCGTCGGAGGAATCACCCGGCGTCTGATGAAATGTCTGATGCCGCCTGACGATGCCTCCAACGTGGGAGGTGAAACGTCGCGAAGGACAGAGGAGGGACGCTCGACACGGCTATCTCGAAAGGGCATCTCTTAAGAGCGATTCTCCAGCGCTGATCCGTGAAAACCCACGTCATTCCACCGGTGCGTCCATTGATATCGCCGGGCGATTCAGAGACAATGTGGAGCGAATGAACAAACTCGCACCGTCGATCCGACGACTTCTGCGCCGCCGGCGATGCCACTGAAGTAGCGAGCGCCGGACGGAGCGAGGTGTCGGGCGAGTTAGTCTTTCTCGCGGCTACACGCGCAGGACTTGGTCTCTGGCCGCGAGTCTAATCCGAACCCGCCGAGCGGAGCACGCTCGGCTCGCGTTGCCGTCCGACGCGATCCCCGCACGGTCTCACCTTCCCTCCCCCCGCCCGAACCACCCCCCCCCATCGCTTCGACGCAAAAGGTCAGCGTCTCCGTTTGTAGTTATTTTCTTAAAGTCCAGCTCTCTGACACAGAGGGGTGTCTGAGCAAACATGTTAATGCTGCAGTTTGGGAAGCCAGTGGGAACCGAGGGGAGCAGCAGGAGAATGTGAGTCAGGCATGAATTCATAATCACGATCCGGTGCGGATAAAACAGCGCGGACCCGCACGCCGGGTAAGGTCAGCGAGCACACTTCGGAAGTTTTCCTTTTATTTGCAAATGATTTAGCGATTTTATTTTTATTATTTTTTTTTGGGCCAGGAGTGTGAACGTATTAGATGAAGAGCAAATCAAATTCTATGAAACTTGCAGAATATACATTATGAAGGTCGGTAAGGTGAAACCTACAGTACTGTCAATAAGGGAGGCACACGCACGCACGCACACGCGCTCACACACGCGCGCGCGTAGCTAATATCGCAAAACTGGAGAGGTGTTACACACTCCGGCATGTATATATCGGAAACTAAATATGCTAAATGTATTTTTGAACGCTCAAAAAAATGACCCGCGTGTTTTGGTAAATCGACTGGTGCGATACATAATTGTGTACACACGTGGTGCCGCTGTCTCTCAGATTATGGTGAGAAGCTCTGTGTGAAGTTACTGACCCGGCCGGCACTGAATACAAGAGTTAAATTAAGGATTAAGAGTCTATATGTACACGAGAGGCTTTAAGAGTCTGTTATTTTCTTGATTTGTGAGTTTAATATGTTCGTACTTTTAGGGACCATTTAGTATTTTTTTTAGAATTTTCACCGGTTCAAATAATTGCCACCAATGTTAGCTGTGGCTGGGAATCTAACTCAGGTTGCCAGGGTTGGTAACATACAAAGGTCCCCCATATAGCCTTAACAGACTGTAGGGTCAAGTGCTGTTAGCGAGCAGCACCTATGAAAGCCGGCACGGCACACGAGGGGGGTGGGTGGCCAGCACCACGCCTGGCCGCCTTTGTCTCCTTAATAGCAATGTTTACACACCGCACCAGGGACCCGTTTGACGTTGGGTCAACCTAGGGGAGGCCCAGGACTGGTTCAGAAAATCGTCACTGGCGTTCGCTGTGAGTGGGAATCGAACTCGGGCGGCCGAGTTCATAGCGCAACACTACTGTATATCGGTGCCAGGACAGGTGCACCTTGAGGCCACCTGAAGTGTCCAAGGCTTGCTGACATATGAGATCACGGGACTGACCCAGATGCCATGGGTCACCCGACTGAGATGATCGAGATGACACTGAGATGAGATGACACGCAAAAACAGACGTCAAGACACGATCGCGGCTGTTGGTTTGCAGATATCACTCACCGCAAGTGGCACGCGCTGCGGTAAGTAGCATGGAGTCCTACACAGCTCAACGTAGCGTCATTGGGAGTCATGTAGACAATGAAAGTAGTGACCGTTAAAACCGGAAAGTGGGTTTTGAACGGATTAACTTTGGCGAAGATGTTTAATAGAAAACGACACGGGCCATAACTGATACGAAGCTATTTAGTATGTTAAGTGGAATAAACAGGAGCAAGTTGATGCCAAGGAAGGGTAATTAATTAACGCATTACAAAGCAATTAGCAGCACGGGCCACTTAACAACAAAAAAGAAGCCAGCTCCGTGTGGATTAAAACGGAACGAGAATTAAAAGTGAGTGGGTAAGGCGGTCGGAGGTGTTTTAGGACTCACGGCACCGCCTTGTATTGTAGAACGGTGTCGTTGACAATCGGTCGCCTAAAATTACGGCCCGTTGACTAAACCGCGAACGAAATCAACAACGAGAGAAAAGTCAGCGGTAAAACAAAAAACAAGTGGCCGTTTAAGACACGGGCCGTTTAATCAGCCGGCTTTCCGCGGAAACAATTTACTTTGCCGGCGGTCACTCTGACGAAGGTTCGCGAAGGTCGTCCGCTCGGCACGCCGCGGTCGAGAGAGGCGCCGCCACCGCTCCTCGTTCGCTCGACATACCCGCGCTTGTTTGTTTGTTCGTTCTACTTGACTTCAGAGGTGGCAGCTCTACACGAGATGACGCTGGTGGCGCAATTGCGATGGCTTCGGGGTAAAGATCGGCACGAGGATCCGACAGAATAAAAACATCTGCGCGTAAACAAATATTCAACTGAAGACGAGTCTCGGAGTCAGAAAAATCACAACGTGTCACGTTTCCGCGCCTCCGTATCCGTGTCTGGTTCCTGGCCATGCACGGAATTTTCACGCGTTATGAAATATATTATTACTATCATTAATGCTGCTGCTGCTGAGGTTAATCATCCTGCTGACTAAATTACCCCACTGCCCTGCGATGGACTGGCGTCCCATCCTCGGTACAGCCCTGCCGTGTGCCCTGTGTCCAGCCGGCATAGACTCCGGCACACCCCGACCCTGTACAGGATTAAGCTGGGACTGACAATTATTGAATGACCTGCACCATAGTTTCAACTGCCACGCTGGGAGAGGGACTCGAACCCATGAAGCACTGGATTGCAGGTCCAGCGCTATGACCGTTACACTGCGGCATCAACAGCATCCAAAATGAATCAGTTAAATTGTATATATATATTCCCTCCCCCCCCCCACCTTCCCTCCCCCTAAAGTTTAAGTGAAAAAGAGGGCATGGCGAGTTTAAAGCTCAGGGTGAAAAAAAGTTCTCATGATTAATTTAGTTCAGCCACATGAAAAGCCTATTTCATCATTAATTTTAAAGTGCTGCCCTGTAGGATTTTGTTATTTGCAGGGCACTGGCCAGATATGATGATAATGAGGGTGGCTATTGTGAAATTTTTGAGAAACCGTGGCAACTGTTCCTTTAAGCGTACACGTGCCTCACTAAGTCAATTGACTGCCGAGTTCATTATTTGGATAAGCAACACGCCCGTGCATACACACACACACGTACAAATATCACGCAAATACGCGTTCGCATAATGATACGACTTAGAAAAACACAGGACATCCTCGGATAGGCGACTCGCTGGCGACCGAGAGAGGGGCTCATTGGTTTGTGTTTGAAATGTTGCAAATGTTGCTCTCAATGTGCAATATGCTACCTATATTTATTTTCACATCGCAATGCTTATTTATTTATTTGGTCAATTATGTGGAATGCTGCGTGTAAATGGTTATTTTTTTGTTTTGTTTATTTGGTATTTTTCTATTATTTATTTCAATTTTTTTGTCAATTCACGTGTTTGTTGTGTCGCGTGAAGTAGACCCAATGACAACCCTGCGTGTGTTCTTCCAGCGATGGGGTAGCGGTTGGCGTGCTGCGCTACGAACGACCTGAGTTCGATTCCCGCTCGCGGCCAACACCAGTGATGATTTTCCGAACCGGTTGTGGGCCTCCGCTAGGTCGACTCAGCCGTGTAATTATTGCCACTCGGCAGATAAAGACGGTCGGGCGTGGTGCCGGCGACTTGCCCCCTGGTGTGGCGTGCTGGCCTCTATAGGTGCTCCTCACTCTTCTTTGACGCTGCGGTGTGACGAGGCTACCCGGGGAATCTTCGTTGTCCAGAGGTGAGGCCCACTTTTCGGCGAGACGTGACAAACAGCGCTCCTTCAAACCTGACAGGTCAACGCCATTGACTTGAGGGCCTGGCCACTCAAAACTGTCCTAACAGCATCCGTCTTGCCGGCGCAGGAACACGCGTTCATTTGATTCCATGGCACGGCGGCGCGGTGAGCAGCGCTGCCGCCTCACAGCAACAAGGTCCCGGGTTCGAAATCCGGCTCGGGTTACCTTTCTGTGAGGAGTTTGCACGTTCTCCCCGTGTCCACGTGGGTTTTCGCCGGGCACTTCGATTTCCTCCCACAGTCCAACGACACGCTGCCTAGGTTAATTGTCCTGCTGACTAAATCGCCCCCCCCGGTCTTCTGAAAAGTTGTAACTTTCTTACCCTCTCCCCGCTGGACAACTGTTAAAAAGAGCGACATAGCCCAACGGTTCCTTCCAGCTTCATTAGAAAACCTGGATACAGACGTGAGGATGAAACCGGTTGGGAGGCCACGGGGACGGATTTGAATTTTATTTTGCAACGTGAGACGAACCCTGCGTAGCGATGGCAGAATCCACGCGCGGTGCGTGTTGGGGGCGGCCGTGTTGTGGCTCCGGGGGCCGCGATGCCGCTACTTGTTCACGTAATGATGCGAGGGGCTTTATTAGCCTTCACTTAATTGCAAATACAGGGAAACCTCCTAAAGCAAGAATCTGAGGTAAAGCCAGAAGGTTATCTGAAATACGTTTCTTTTTTTTTCCTCAAATCCAAAAACTTCTCACCAGAGAGAACACTTTTCGCAGCCTAATTAAGCCGCGCGCAGAGAGGCAATGGCTCGCTAATGTGCGCTAGTGGTTCGAAAGCCGCCTACTTATGTGTTGTGTGGAATCCGGTGACCCCGTGCCCCTTGAACGCCACATGCAACGCTACAGTTCTCTCTCTCTCTCGGTGTGTACGATGGGCATCAATCCCGCTCCATCCTTGAAGCATTGCGGGGGGCCGGAGCCTATCCCGGCAGACACAAGGCTCAAAGCAGGGCTATACCCCTAATTGTACGCCAGTCCATCACAGGGCACCGGGTGCAATTTATTCCGCAGGCCAATTAACCTTTGCAGCAGCATGTCTTTGGACCGTGGGAGGAAACCGGAGTGCCCGGCGAAAACCCACGCGGACACGGGGGGAGAACATGCAAACTCCACACAGAAAGGAACTCGAACCGGGATACGAACCGGGGCGCTTCTTGCTGTGAGACGGCAGCGCTACTCACCGCTCTGCCCTCCTTCCAAATGAGTGTGGCTGCTCAAACATTCACAGCGCTGCACGTTGCTCGCGTCATTCACAAACAATCGTCTCCTCCTCACCCCGGAGTCCTGCTTGGGATGCAGGGATAATTGCTTAATGAGTGAGATTTGCTCTCAAAAGCTGTTCTTTCTGGATAGCCGTTTCAAACAAACCCCCCC
>JAZEWU010000013.1:730849-745748 GCA_036362915.1 Geotria australis
CCACCCACCCACCTCTCTGCTAGCTCCCTCCCTGCCCGCCTGCCCGCCTGCCCGCCTCCCACGCGCGGCCGAGGAGGAGGAGGAGGAGGCTTCACGCGTCTCGGCGTGATCCGCTAACCCTGCCTCTAAAGCGCCTCATTATGAGCCCCGCGTGTGGCCGCTCGCACGGCGCGACCTGCGGCGGCGCGCAATCCGGCTCGGTGACAAGCGCACTTAGCGCCAGCAGACTATCGCCGGGGCCAGACCCAGTCAACCGAGGCGGCGCGCGTTCAAACACCTAAATCCTTCCTCCAGTCGTGTCTCGCAGCGGAATCCCATTGCGGTCGAAAAAGAAGATGCAGCTGTCGTGCGATTTTCGCGTCTCTAACGCGCCGCCGCCGACGCCGAGCCGCGAGCGCTCTCGATAGACGCGAAGACACGACGATTGCCACAGAAATGGAAAAACCCGCGGAGCGAGTGTCGGATTTTCTCGCCCTAACTTTTTCCCCCCCAACCAATTCGAGTCGCGCTCTCACTCTGAAGAGGGGTATGTGATGGGCACGGGGAGGTGGAGGATGCGGCCTCTGCTCTCCCTGCGCTACAGGGGGCTCGACACGGGCCCCCTCTACAGTTACAGCAAGTCAAGTTTATTGATCACATGCACGTGAGATATAACATGGCAGTGACAGTGTATGAATCTTGGTGGAAGGCTTTGCTTGTCCAATGAGCCTCAGAGCTACGCCGGCTGGAGTCTAGTACTCCTGAGAGTGTCTCCCTTGGTGAACAGGTCTGGAGTCCAACACTCCTGCTAAGGTCTCCCTTGGTGAACAGGTCTGGAGTCTAGCACTCCTGCTAGGGTCTCCCTTGGTGAACAAATCTGGGGGGAGGTTTTAGACAGATCACGATCCGAAGACGCTCCGACTAAAGGAGGGTGGCGTCAGGAAGGGCATCCGGCCGTAACATTCTGCTCCGACACCCCCACGATTGGGGGCAACCGGGTCAAACTGTATATCGGCAACAAAAACCAGCTTGTGGCCACGGATCTTTTGGAGAAAAAGACGGCCACAGATATTCAGGCAGGCGAGAATGCTCGATCAAGAAGCAAACACTTCCCACGCAGTCGTTTGTCTAAAATACATAAACACGAAACTATAGTTTACTGCTGCGTCTCTGGGCACGTTTACTGAAACCTGCTTCAAGGCTTCTGGGAAACGGTAAGGAAATAGCGAGGCCTTTAGAATCTCTGCAGCAAAAAAACCCACGTATAAAATGTATCTGAAGCTGGAGTCAGTGCCACACACGGAGCGTCCTGTAGGGCAAGGTGTACGGTAGATCTCTTTGAACGATCGCTGTATATTTGGCAGTGAAAGGAGTTTGAACGCCTGCTACTACTGATCCTTTCATTCGACTTTTTTCTTGTCGGGCCACCGCCTGCCAAAGAGGAGGCTTCACAGTAAATGAGCAGCACGCAGTTTCTTACGGCCGGGGACACGGCGGTGATAAGCGTTGGTAGCGAGCACCTATTAAGGCCAGTGAGGCAAAACGTGGGCTGACGTGGAGAGCAATACCAAGCACCCCTCCCACGTCGGAAGAATTATTCACAACGCCTGATGATGCTTCCAACGTGGGAGACGAAACGTCGTCAGGGACAGAGGGAGAGCGCTCGGCACGACTATCCAGAAAGAACAGATCTGGAGAGCAACCGTCGTGAATCGAGCTGTGAAAACCTTCATGGAAGCAAGGCAGCCACGCAGCCTTCCCAGCCAGCTCGTGCCAACAATTGCTAGACACCTGCATCCTATATTTGATGATGCTATCAACCAATTGATCAATGAGTGTTTTATGTTTTATTTGTTGGAGGAAATCAGAGAACACGGAGGAAACCCACGCAGAACACAAACTCCGCAGAGAAAGGCGCTCGAGGTGTGAATCGAACCGCCTCGGATGGAACCTTTTTTCTGTGAGGCGCAGATGTAATCGCTGCGCCGCAATAAAGGGTATTTGTCTCGATTGTGAAATTAGCGGCGGGTAAAGCGCCTGGTGTTGCATCCGACGCCGCAGGCGAAACGTAGCGACAGACAGAACGGGAACTTGTCGACATGGCTATCCCAAAAGAGCGGCTCTGGAGAGCGACTCTCAGTCACTGTTACTCGCGACAAAGCAGTTCCCATTTCATTGACCTCAGAGGTGAAAATGGCTTGGCTCTACAACCCAACAAGGATTTAAACTTCCAATCTTTTAGATTAATAGTATTATACTAAGCCAACGTATGTGCTTGCCAGTGTTAGGCTTAGCTACTCAATCATAATGTTACGGTGCATCACAGCCATGAATCTGTGCCACTGGAAGTTTAGTGCACTGCACAGACCACTACACCACTGCTCACATCATTATCTACAGAGAACGATCCCCCGGATACACTTCACAGACGTTTTGAGCCAGTTCTGTTAACGAACATCTATGAAGGCTGGCGTGGCGCACCAACGGGTGGGTGGCCAGCACCCTGTCCGGCCGCCTTTGTCTCCCGAGTAACAATGATTACACATTGTACTGAGGTAGGTTTTCACGGCTCGATTCATGACGGTTGCTCCTCAGAGCTGGTTTTTCGGGAACCATCATTCTGATGATGCTTCCAACGTGGGAGGCGAAACGTCGCGATGGAGAGAGGAAGAGCGCTCGACACGGCTATCCCGAAAGAACAGCTCTGAAGAGCAGCCATCAATGCTTACACACTTGGCCAGGTACACATTTGTGGCTGAATCGAACCTAAGGGTAGGTCTCCAGGAGCGGTGCAGACAACCGTCGCCGGTGTTGGTGGCCGTGAGCGGGAATCGAACTGGGGTCGTAGCCGGGTTGGCGGCTGCGGCGCGCACCCCGCGTCCCGCGCGCCGAAGCGTGCGGAATACAAACAACAGCGACACCTCCGTTTTGCGAAATAAAACAAAGATTACGGAATGCGTTTCAACGAACACGCTGACACGACTTAACATTCTCATCCTTATTACGATACGGAACGAACCGCGTAATGACGGGAAAACCTGCGGGTGTGTTTCTCATATTATAATTGTGACATCTGACTGTGCTCGTGCATCAATGGCGCCTTCATGCATCAAAGCCACCTTCCGGAGAGTGCCTCGCACTCTGCCGCACAATTTCTCTCGTCCCACCGTGTGGGCATTACATTAGAAGATGCTCGATTCCCTTATAGCCCGAGATGGAGAGGAGACCGTGGAAAAGCAGGGGGGGGGAGACAGGGGGAATATGTATAATAATAATAATAATGAATTAAAAATAATAATAAAGCGAAGGAAAGAATTGCGCCGTGACAAAGATAACAGGTTATTTTTCATTTCCTGAACCTTAGCGCCAGAGCAATTATGTGGAAAATGAAGACATTTCTACGAGACAATTTCACACCAGTGACAGGAAGGAAAAGGGCACTCGTTTTGCTCCCCAGGGAGAGTGGGAGAGAGAGCGGGAGAGAGAGAGGGCGAATGGTGTGAGAATGATGAGAGAGAGTTAATAAAAATTAACTGTGAGACAAGACTGCTTGCCACTGCCGGATGCGATAGAAAGCCAACACAGACATCTGAGTGTGCGGCAGAAGTTCTCAAAACGGGGCCAACTCTCAGAAGCTTTGACCTCGCTGCACCGATACGCAAGTTCAAATGCACGAGACCCATCTATCAGCAATTAGGCCGTACCTCTACGAGACAATTATTACTCCCATCTGCAATTGAAACTTACAATTTCTGGCTGGTTTTGTAACACCCATTATTTATATGCCACCAATATTGGTTCAAGCAAGCCTGGCTGCTGATGAGGCACTGTATCGTCAAAACCGGTGCGCAGCTTTTTTTGTACTGAATACATTTTGCGGAAATTATGAGCTCCCAGAAGCCCGTGGGGCCGATGTGTTTCGTAAATTGTTTTTATCTGAGATTTTTTTTTCCTGGAGAAACGGTTATTTGACGGAGACATATTTTCTGCTTATCTCTTTTGTTATTTAAGGATTGGGTCGCTTTGAATCAGGTTCAAATTATATCACGGCACCACTTGTGTATAACTAATTCTAATCATTATGTATATATGGAAATGTCTGTTAACATTTGTGCAACGCGACTGATAACCTGCACCGTGCTGTTGCGATTTTAGTTCTTGCGCGAATTTCTAATGTTTTTATTTTTTTAATCGCCGACTTTTTAACGTCTACCTCCCACGTCTCACTTGGACGAGAAGCTAATTCTTTAAGTGTGTTCTTACATCAAAAATAAAGTTTTCAAATAAAAGCCACCGTACTGCCGATTGTAACGTGTTCTTTCCCCCATTAAACCCAAGAAATATTTGTTTTAAGATCGCGGACGGTAGACAAGGATCGCCACGGGCTGGACGAGCAACACGGTCAGAATGTTATTCCTTTCTGGTCACTGCCGTTTATTCCCACATGGGCAGGAAGGTCACGCGTAATTACGGGACTGGCAGCTGAGGAACGGAACGCGTCAGAGAGGGTGTCCTCTGGGGAGACGGAGCGGTGAAATCGGCCCACGGGAGCGTGCCGGGTGGATCGTCGCATCGCACGATCGCGGTGCTGGATTATTCGAGGCCTTCGCCCGGAGCGGATGGGCCACGGCCGCCGATCACAGTGGTGACGAAGACGACGCAGAGATGATAACGGTGAAATCTACCACTCGACGAACGGCAGGACCCACGTGGGAAATCGGCCTCGAGACTCGGCGAGGTTTCACTGAGTAGACAAATTACTGTCGTTATTACACAACGTGTTTTAGCATTAGCTATTTTTCACTTTTAGAAATCTTGTGGCTTCTTGTTTTGTCGTCTGTTCTCGTCCGTTTAGAATTTCTTTCTGCTGCGTTTTGAAATCCGCATTCGCGGCGACGGACCGGCTGCGCGCGGCGACCTTAGTAAAAAAAAAAGTAATTTCAGCTATTACAGAAACGCCTGTAACTTCATACAAAAACACACGCGCGAACTGCATAATTACTCCCGGGCCGCAACCGAAAGCATTTTCAAGCCGACGCTTTTAAGCATCAACGGTGTATATTTACAACCGAATTAGCCATTATTTGTAATTCGCGCCGCAGTTACGGAGCCGTAACATTAATACCGCGGGGCCCGGCGTGCTCCGCTGCCCCGTCGCGAGCCGCGGCCGCATCACGATCATTTCGCACCCACGGTGAACGCGGGGGGCGACGCTCGACCATTCTGACAGATGTTTCCGCAGAGAGAAAATGGAGTTGGAGTTTGAGAGCGCGAGGCTGCCCCGTCCTCCGTAATCCGGCGCCGGGCTCCGACGCGTTGCGTCGAGACGCCCGTAGTCATTGGATAAAGTGAAGTTGCTCATTATATTGGAACCTGATTTATGTTGCCAGAGCCCCTCGCTAAGCTCGCATCACTGGGTCTTAATGAATTGGTAAATATGGGTGAGGATTTCGCTCCGGGAAAGCTCTGCACTCTCTCTCTCCCTCTCGCTCTCTGTGTGTGTGTTTTTTTTTTTACAGCGCAGTAGATTTATGCAGCCAATTAGGACACATCATGGAAAATGTGTTTATAGCAAAAGCCCCTTCTTTTTTTTTACTTCACTGAAAATAACTTGCTTAACCGATTCGTCTAAAACACTCCCAAACCCGCGATTTAAAATTAAGCCCTCGCGCCGCGCCTCAATGAAAGAAATCGAGGGAAAGGAACTCGCGTTGCCCGGAACGAGCAACGCTGCTGGGAGATTCGGAGTAAGTTGCCAGACCTGGTGGAATTTAGGGAGTTGGTGTGGGGTGGGCGCCTGGTTTGGGAAAACAAATATTCCGAACTACTTTGGTGCAATTATCCGACGGGATTTCAGTTAAAGGCAGCCGATACGCGAGCAGAATGTCAGCGGTTCACGGGTTAAGCCCTCTCCAAGACAGAAATGGCCAAAGGCTTAAGATTGTACAATGAAGGGTCATGCGCCTATTCCTTTTCTTGCTCATTACTTTTTCACATCAAACCATCTTTGCTGCAGACAACTGTGTAATGAACTGTAGAAATCGCTTTTTCTCCCCACCCCCTCTCTCTCTCTCTCTGTGTGTCTATGGCCCTAATAATATAATATGCAAATTGGAGCAAGGCTGGGAATGCATACACCTGCTACTGAATGCCGCCTATAAAAAAATGATGGCACAATAATAATAGAAGGAAGCAAAATGGTCATTTAATTTTATTTATTTTTTGCCCCTGCACTTTACGCTCTGAAAAACTTAAGTTTCGCAGCGAGAAATTGTTTTCCTGCATCATCATCATCATCGCCGTCATGGCCGAATGACGCTCGGTTTAATCAAAGTAAATAATTCTTACTACTCATGTCAATCCACTGCTGGATGGAAGCCTGCTTCCACACCTTGTCGGGTGCAGGGATCTATGGCCATACTTCACCGCGCCGGTCAGCGCGTGTCTGCGAGCGTGGCGGAGGGTGGGCCGTAAAGGGTATTTTTACACGTCTTCCGTGATGGAACAGTGTGGAAGAGTAGGCCAAAATACCCTCTAGAAAAGCTCCCAAGTGGAGGCCCTTCTGTGGGCGGTGATGTGAGCGAGCGATCGCAAGCTTCTACTTGTTTCATACTACCATTTCAAATCTGCACTGAAGACCCACGGTTTAACTCTCGCTTTTTACAAATCTTAATCTGCGGTTGATAGACGGTATATTTTAGCCCGCTGCTTGGTGAAGGCCTCACCAAGCAGGGTTCGCCACCGGCAGTGCCTGACCATACTTCACCATCCTTGACAACTGGGTGTTGGTGAAGTTGTGGGGGGGTGTGCGGGCAGGTCTGTTAGCCATGGACCGGAACCGAACCCAGGTGGCCGAGCTGGCAGGCAGCGTGCTCCTCGCCGAGCCACAGATTCACCCCTCCCTCCAGAGCTGAGTGGATATTTTGTTTAATGCAGATAATTTATGGCGCACGTACGTGAGGGTACGTGTCCAGAAATTAATACGTAACAGTACAAAGGTTTACCAAAATTAAGCGGCATTGAGAGGTTCGCTGGCATGTAATTAATATTCGTATCTGTACCAGTCACCGCATACTAATGGTCACACGCCCAGTGTTATGTTTTGTTTACGCTGTAGCGGTGAAATAGTGTGAATTTTATACAATTAGATATATGTATCTGGATTAATGTAATTGCCCATTATACCGACTGATTAGAATTAATATCATCGGCAGCAGTAGCAGCGGCTGTGATCGATCCACTGCTGGATGAAGGCCTCCTCAAGCCATCGCTATCAGACTGAGTGTTGAAGACGAATACGCGTACTGTTGTTCAAATTTACAAGATAACACGCGAGAGGAAAGTCAGACTATTCACGTTTTTTTCCAACTCCGAAAAAATACGACAGTTTTTCTCGGTAAAAATTATATTCCTTTTATCACCCCGCAATGGACAATAATTTGAACTGAATTACGGTGCCCTGATTCACATTATATTTTACCGGCTTAATCAGCGCATCAAGGTAGATGAACGGCAAGTGTGAAATAACAAAAGCTAGAGACAAGAGCAGTAATTAAAATAACAGACACGACTCTGAGGCTCGGGCCTCGCTGATTGCGATTGTGAGCCGTGTATATTCACATGAACATTTACAAGGGCAACAAATCGCTTCGCAATAAAAGACAACCTCGATAAAGCTCCGGAGAAAATGTCTTGAGGAGGTTTCCGCACCAACTTTTCAACCGCTATTTAATTCACCGCGGTTTATTTTTTTAATCGGTTAAAAAATCAAAATTAATCGCGCACATTTCTGAACCCGCGAACCGCTCTCGAGAAAAATTCCGTGCAGTTTATTTTTCGTCGCGCGTTTTTTAAACACCGCGGCGTTACTTACTCGGCACAGCCGCGAAACGATTTCATCAACACCATCGTGCGCCGTATTGCGATTCGACAATCCTGTCGTGTCGTGTCGGGCTCAAATTGAATTTGCCGTGCGCCTCGCCTCATTTCGGAGTGGCCACTCTCCTCGCCCTGCAGACACGCGCTGTTGTGGAATCTATTTCCAAACTCCCCTTAATACCTCCGCCGCAGTATTCATGTCGGACACCTTAACTGCATTACGATGTCCAATTCAGCCCGTAAATTCTCAATAGGGTTGTGATTGCTTCTTTGTGGTGCCTGTGAGAGGGCCCCTCATTGAATTGGCTTCCGCCACTCCGCTGCTGTCATGTTTTGACGGAGAGACATCATCGTCACGCCCATCACCGTCGAGCCGGGTCACGCGGGATCCCCTCCGACCGACGCGAACGCGAGGTCGGAAGAGCTCGCGGAACGCTCGACGAACGCCGAGACGAACACAAGCACCTGTTATATAAGAGTGGAGACAAACAAGAAACCTCGACGCACGTGTCGATACCGCCGCCGCCGCCGGTATCGGTCCCCGCTTAAAGCTGTACGAGGTCGCGGGGGGGCTGTACCCTATCCCGGCAGACACAGGGCGTAAGCAGGGCTGTACCCAAAATGCGACGTCGGTCCATCGCAGGGCACCGGCGGATTAATTGAGTCAGCAGGCCAATTAAGCTATGCAGCGGCGTGTCTTTGGACGGTGGGAGGAAACCGGAGTGCCCGGTGGCGAAAACCCACGCGCACACGGGGAGAACATGCAGACGCCACACAGAGATGCACAGAAAGGCAGCCGAGCCTTAATCCAGCAGTGGATTGACCACGGCTGATAATGATGCTGACGTCACAGCGTCAAAAGGTGTTTCACTAGGCTACTAATTATTATTGAGAAATCACCGCATTCAAGACGATTCTTAAATCCGACGTGACCGTCGTCTCGTCTCGTGTTACGAGCAGTGTATTAATCTGGCAGTATGTATAATCGAGCGGTTTGCATATTCCTATTACAACTGTGATGACACACGCCGGGTTCCGTTCAAATAAACCGCGCTCTAATCCTTCCGTTCGCTCGCACGCCGCTCGCGAGACAGACATCACCTAAACGGCCCGTCGCCCGGCCAGACACACATGCTACGCGCAAATCCATCGATCGATCCGCTTACGATCACGCGCGGGTAAACGCGACACGATCCCAAGTCTTTCTCCGGCCACGGCTGGGTCGAACCCTGCGGCGGAGTTTCGTCAGCTCGCGAAGAAGCCTCCGGCGCGCGTAGCGAAACGTCGGACGCGACGCCGATCGACGCGCGGAACTAACGACGAGAAACGGGGGCCTGGGCGCGCTCGTCAAGCGCGCGACGAGCGACGCTCAGCAGCAGGGGCGCCGCGCACAATCAGTTCGCGTGTCACGGAGGAAGTGATATCAAATAGACGGGCGGTCTCAGCGTCGACTACGGGAGACGGACGGAGACCGAAAACCGTTCGCTCCACGAGGCCGGTCGACCCGAAACTGCGTAGCAAGCGGCGACCGGCTCGGCGAGCGGGAGAATCGACGCTGCGACCCGATCGCTCGAAACGACGCTAACGACCGGCGGCCAAACCCCCGAGCGAGCGAGCGAGCGCTCCGGTCGCCAATCAACGCGGCCCTGACGCGGCGTGACGCTGCCTTCCCCCGGCGCTGCGAGCTCGCCGACCCCGCGGGAGTCGAGCGGTCGGCGACGCGCGCCGCCAATCAATCGCGATCGTCCCGCCGGGCCGGGGGCGGGGGTCGATAGACCGCGGGAGCCTCCTTGATGCCGGGTCGTCTCCGGCGCGACGCCGCGATCGGTGCTCGGGACGCGTCGGGCTTGCGGCTGGTACAACTACGCGGGGACGCGGAGGGACGCGGAGGGATGCGGAGGGACGCGGAGCGCCGGATCAACGAGGGCGCCGCCCGCGGAGAGAAGTTACGCGAGTGCGGATAAACCGTCGAGCGAGGGCCGCGGTGTCGGCGATGTGATGCGTCGCGAGCGAAGGCTAGTCCAGCGGCAGACGGTCACCTGGAGGTCACTGGCGCCTCTGCAAGTGGCGCCCAACGGTTAGGGCACACACACAATTCACGCCGACGTAGGTCGTCACGACTCGACGTTTGGAGGCATCGTCGGGCTAATTAGTCTCGTGGTGCCTCCGGCGCGGGAGGCGAAACGTCGCGACGGAGGGGGAGGGGAGACGCTCGACACGGCTTCTCCCGAAAGAGCAGCTTGCGGAGAGCAATCTTCACGACGTGCACTCTACGAATGTACGGGGAAAAGTCAGGAAGTTCCGAGGCGTGAGATAATTAGTCGTGGCAGAGCGTTGACGCCGAGGCTGGACGCAATGAAATATTAAGCAGCCAGCGTGCGTGCGCGTGCGTGTGTGTTTTGGCCGCGCGCCGTAAACGCTTCTGTTTTCACGGCCGGTGCCGCGCCGAGCGTCTGGGATTGACCCGCGTCTGTGTGCGAGACAGACAGAGATGCCCCCCCCTTCATCGTTTGTTACAGTTGCGTCAGCCCTACACCGGCGTTCGGTAACGGAAATCGCCCCGGCGGCCTCTCAACGGCGAGCACGCAAACGCACGGGCACGACGAACGGACGAACGGATGGCACGTGGAAAGCGTCCTCGCTAAACTAACAGGTTCAGGCGCGCAGATGGACTTTCAAAAGAAAGAAGTCCCGCCACCAAAATTAAAATCCGATTTAACGCGTTAAATTGATTAACACCGACTTACAGAAGCCACCCGGTAATTGAAGAGCAGTATACAAATAACATTATTTAACTAACCACACTGGGTCTCCGCTCGGTAATAACGTCATTAAGAATATCACCGCTTCTAATTACCGCTCAGTCGTTCCGCATTTTAATATAAATTGCTAATGAACACTTTTAATTGACTTGTATTTCCTGGTGGCAATAAAGATCTAAATTAATGTTCATTATTTTCAAGAGCCGCCGCCGCCTCCGTCGTGTAGGGCGGTGAGCGCGGTCGCGGAGACCCGCCGTCGCTAGCCCGATGATTTTCACCGCGAAATCCGAGCGAGTTGGTCCACTGCATTTCATTTCCTCGCAATAAAAAGGCCGTTTTGCAATGAGCTCCGCGCCGAGGATGTAAATTATCAATTCCTCACCAATCCCCCCCCACCTCCCACTTTCATAGCCGGCGATGTTAGCGATGCATTCGCCTGCACTTGCTAATGATGCCCCATCAAGTGCCAGGAGTATTAATTATGGAGCGGCTGAATTGTTCCCCTTACGAGAAATCCCAAGGAAAGGTGGGGATCTGGGCTGAAACCTGCCCTAATAATGAGCTTAACTTCACATTATTTCCTCTCCGCTCGCCACGGATTACGCTTATCTGCGAGCCACTTTTTTTTTTCTTTTCAAACGCGCTCGCAAATAACTCAGTTACTCGCCGCGGGAAGAAAAACAACTGTCGGGCCTCCGACGCGCTCCGTCGTGAGAGCACCATTAGGTGCATTAGTTCGCAAGCTGCACGGGAAACTAAATCTGGTTCTAATCCAATTTTTCCTGTTTTATCGACGAGGAGCGGGAATTAATAAACACCGCTGTTTAGCCTTTATTTTCCTCTAACAACGACGCTGCAGTCTTTATTTAATAACAGATGTTATTAAAGCATATAAATACTGGCTTTTGGCAGCGCAACACACGCGTATTAAGAGCTTACATTATTTAATGTCATGATACAAAAATATACACGTGTTGCGCATTAGCCGTGCGTTCACGTCGGTTTAAACAATTATCCGCAGAGGAATGTCTTCTTCTGAGACGTAAAATATTAAAGGAGCGCACTTGAGCGAGTTCAGTGTGCAAAAGTTGAATCGATACACTAAGAAAACATTGCGTTAGCTATTAAACGGACCTTTATAAATAACATAAAACTAGTGTGGGTATTTCTTACGAATGTAACCGTATCTAGATGTTTATTTACAATTCGCTTGTACGCGAACACACTTATAAATTGATACGCAGAAGACATAAAATATACGTTCATTTAAATGCAATATTACGCGTAGATTCTGCTTTTACATATACTGCACACCTATGGAGACGCGCGTTTGCCGATAATTTGCCAATCGTTTCGTCTATTTTTTCGCTGACATCACGCACACACTGGGCACCGGTAAACACACGTGTACGCCCGTCCACACGCCCCAACACACTTTACGCAGCGCGCAAACCAACACCGCGAAACAACGGCACCAACATCGCACCCTCGCACAGACACAACAACTACGCGCAAAACACACGCCGCTCACAGCCCCGCACACCGAACACAACCCGCGCCAACCCGCGCTCCGAACAACCCACGCCGCTCGCGCCACGCCAGCCCGACGACGCGCGCCACCTGAGCGCGTCCGACACGAGTGCGTGACAACCGTGTGCCGTACGATCGGACAACACGCGTGCCGCCGCCGCCGCCGCCGCCGCGGCTCCTACTCCGCGTAAGAGTGACGCGGGACGCCGGCGTTGACGACCGTGCACGAGAGGCTCCTCGCGACGACGCGCCGGGCGCACTTAGAACGCGCGCTCTCCGAATCGCCGAGAGCGGCGGTGGCGGCGGTGGCATTGGGTGGAAGTCGCACCTTGTAATTACCTGCGCGGCGTGTCAGACCATGCTTGGCAGGGAGCAGAGAGCCGTTAGTCGCTGGGCTGGCGGGCTGGCGGGCTGGAGGGCGAGAGGGCGCGAGGTTGCCACCGAAGGGTCTCAGGTTTCGGCGTAACGTCAGGGCAGCGGCGGCGGCCGCGACGGAGGAGACAGCGGCAGGAATTCCTCCAGATGCTAGCGTCCCCCCCGCGAACCCCCGCCATCCACCCACTCCCGCCCTCGTTCGGTCAAGCCGCGCCGAGCCGTGCGCCGGCCACTAAATCAGCCGACCCATTAACAAAGCGGATTCCCCCCCTTCTCGGCAATTAGCCCATCAGTTTTGATCGCGCCCGTCAGCTCCGATCGCGCCGCGGGCCCCTGAGCGGCCCCGTGGGCAGCCCTCGGAGGGGCTCTCCCCTCCTCCGGAGCGCGGACGGACTCGGGGCGAGACGGGGCGAGACGGGGCGACGCGAGGGGACGGATCGTCGGGAGACGCGACTTGACCGCGGGTATTATTATCCGTAGCGCGCGGCGTGAGCGAGACGGGTTTGCGCGGAGAGCGGGGGACGAGGGGTTAGCGCCGGCGCGGCCGAGGAGCAGCTGCGCGTGCGGCCCGCGCGAAATAAAGCGGCATAAATAATAGACAGAAGCCGCGTATTGATCGCGGCTCGACGCGAGTCGTAAGCTGGGCTCGGATGCACTTCATTTGCCGCGCGTCGCTCCGCAAACTCGCGCCGTGCGCGTCACTCCCCGCAAACGCGTTTCTGGCTCCAAAAAATAACGCCCGACTGACGGATGTGAATTTACCGCCGAACGTCTCGGGCCGGGATTAATTTGTCACGTAAATGAAATATTTACGTGACAAATTAAACACTGTACATGATCGCGGTGCGATACGTTTGTCGGTTTATTGGCTAAAAGTTTTGTGTTTTATTAGCCGGCCATATGTGTATGAAATAGAATTTGAATCGTTCATTATCATTGTTATGCTGGCAAAATTGTGTTTGCTGACAAATATACGTAATGCAAGAAATCATTAATGACGCAAATTGTTGCTTTATAAGCCTTGGTGTTAATGGCATTTATTGTTTTTAAACCTCACGTGTAAACCTTCCCTATTATATGGTACACGCAATCATATTTAAATGCAAATATTTAAATTATAAAATCACCTAATTGTGAACACAATTAATAGACAGTCACTGAACAAACACGTACACTAAGCAACGCAAGTGACGACAATCGGCGCTGATGTAAACATCCCTGATACATGAGTACAGTATCAAATAACGTCTACATCTAAAACAGACATTTTCAACGTGCAGGCATTCAAAATGTAATTTTTTTAAAACTCGAGATTATAAAATTAACCAATAAAGTTTGGAAGAATATATATTAACCCGACTGGATCCAGAACACAAAAACACCAGCGCTTTGAGAAATATATATATATTTTCCAATCTAAGAAAGCGAATGAACGTTATTAGCAATTAATTACAACAGTTTCGCCAAAAAATTACGATCAGCAAACAAGCCTCAAATATTGCCCGGGGTGCGACGCGACCCTGCCGCCAGCGACCCCCACCACCACCAGCCGCCCCCCCCCCTCGCGTCTCCGGCCAGCCGACGCGCCCCTCCTCTGACCCCCACACAGCAACACAAAAGGATCCCGAATGAACTTTTAAGAAAAGAAGAAGAGAGAAAAAACCCTCCTCGATCAATCAGTGCGAGCGAGAGCGCGCACGCTCGGCAGGGAGAGCACGAAACAGGGGAGCGAGCGCGGGGCTCGGAAGAGAGAGAACGCCGGGTACGGAGAGAGAGTTCGGAGCACTCGACACACACACACAGAGAATGCACCGGAGCGCTCGGCAAGTTTTCCGTTGCGGGAAGCCGTGCTGTCCGCAGCCCGCGACCGCCGGCACATCTCACTCGCACCCCCGGGGCGAACCGAGACACAGAGCTCACTCACTCACTCACTCTCAACCCCCGGGCGAGCCGAGCGAGGTGGGAGTCCCTCCTTACCTCGCGAGTGACGCCGCGGGGACCGACAGCGAGGAGGAACCCGCGAGTTACGTCCACAGGATGAGCGCCCGGACTCGCGCGAAGTTATCTTTCTTGTCGCGCTGCTTTTTTTTGGTCTCTCTCTCTCCCCCAACTCCCCCGTACTCGTTCTCCCACAGGCAGCTCCTCCGCCCGGGCCGGCGAGTGAAGGGCGGCACCGTCGCCTCGACAAAGTCTCCCGGCCGCCCCAGTGCGGCCGCCCGCGATGCCGGCGCTGTAACGTCGCGTGTTGACGGCGCCGTGTTTACCCACGCCGCGCCTCGCACCTTTGCCCGCTCTCATCCGAAGCCGGTGCTGGAGGCGGCGGCGGCGGCATTTCCCCCACGCACGCACCCACCCACCCACCCTTCCTCCCCCCG
>JAZEWU010000013.1:747592-760600 GCA_036362915.1 Geotria australis
TGTTTACACGCCGCACTAGGAACTCATTTGAGGCTGAGTCGACCCAGGGGAGGCCCAGGACCGGTACAAAAAATTGTCACTGGTGTTGGCCGTGAGGGGGGATTCGAACTCGGCTCGCCAGGTTTGTAGCCCAGCGCGCTCACCACTGAGCCACCGCTCCCCACACAATCCGAACACCGACACACGCCGACCGAGCTTCGTGAAAATTAACCCGGCGCTCGCGACTTATGTCGGCCGGAGCGCCTGTCAAACTGACACCAACTTCTCCGCAAACATCGCCACCCCTGGAGCGGCATTCCATCCACACATCCGTTGTCAGAAACCGCTTAATCCTGTACAGGGTTGCGGTGGGCCGGAGCCTATCCCGGCAGACACAGGGCGCAAAGCAGGGCTATACCCAGGATAGGACGCCAGTCCATCACAGGGCAATTTAGTCGCGGCCAGAAAATCCTTCGCACTGCCTACGGAGCGCAAAGAATATAGGTTTGGCTCTAAGTGAGGTGGACATCCGGTTGCTTTGCCAGGGAGTTGGTCAATCACAAACACTCCCACACCCCAACACACCCACACACACACACCCATACGCACAGCCGCGCGCCCCCATATTTATCCGACATGGGAGGCAGCGCAGAGGTCTATGGTTTCAGGGTTTTGTGAGTTGCGAGTTTGGTAGCCGCAATGCCACACGGATTAATACATCATTAAAGAGACAATAAAAGTCGTGACTCCCCGGGCTGCCTGTGGGAATGGCTCACTCACACGTGACCCCGGCCAGTGATAAGGAGGGGGGGGATGTGAGAAAAGGGGAGGATGGAGGATGGAGGGCGAATTGAAGCGGTTAACAAGTTCAAAGCCAAGTCTGGTCGGCGCACCAGGGGCTAATTTGATGGGGCAGTAAATTAATAACGCAGGTTGCATAGACACAAGTGGCGATAGACACGCGGTACTGACTGCACGGCACGCTCGTCCCCACGCGACGAGCACTCGGATAAACGTTGGCTCAAAGAAAACAACTGACACTGTAAGGTGACAGGATTTGCGTGTGATACTAGATTGGGCTATTCGCACCCATCAGTGGGCCGCGAGCGGCGCCTAGTGGCCAGTGGAGACCAGACCCGAGTGGGTCATCAGGTGCACAAGGATGAGAACCCGTGCTCTAACTGGTAATGCGCTTGTTGTATTAGTGTAGGCTCGATTTGTGATGCTTGCTCCGAAGAGCTGTCCTTACGGGGACAGCAATGTCGGAGATGGAGATCGCTCGACACGGCTATCCCGAAAGAACAGCTCCGAAGAGCAACCATCAATGTACATTGTAATGTCTGTTTTGTTGTAAAGTGGAATGCACCGAGACCGTACCGATGAGATAATGGCGACTATTTCCATACCGTGGACCCAACAATCGCAGCGTTTGAACTACGCAGGACACACGTGTCGTATTGCAGACAGAATGGTCCCCGCCATGGCAATGTGGAGTTTTCACCGTTGGCTCAGAAGCGTACAATGAATGTGAAGGATGCTCGTGTGAGCACGGAGACAACAGGAATCCCGTAACGAGCTTGCAAGCTCACTGGGTATTTCTCTGCTGTAATAATAAACACCTATCTATCTACGTGACAACGGATGATACGAGCTTCTCACGTGCAGTAAAAACGCACCCGTAATTGCGTTGAGCGGCACCAAAAATATCAGACCAACTTTGATTCCGTATTTAATTTTAATTACTGCACTGCACGCTCACTCACTCACACACATACATTTTTAACGCTTCGCAACAAGGGGGTTTAACGCGTTAATGTATTAACCCTTCCTGCCTGTGAGAGGCCGCATTACACGCGGTCCCGTACGGGGAACAGCCAGGAATTAAAATGATCCGATTTTAACGCAACTCAATTACGAAGTTACAGGTTTACCCTGGAGAAGCCAGCCTCCTCCTCTCGCCCTCTGTGGCGCCCTGCCTGGCACGGTCGCTACCGCTGCGACTCCTCCACACCTGGTGTGCGAGACGCCCTTGGTACCACATTCCTACGAGTAGCAGCGAACGGATGTGCGGAGTTCGCGTGTTCTCCCCGTGTTCGCCGCGTGTTTTTACCGGGTACTCCGGCTCCCTCCCGCACTCCGAATACACGCCGCTGCTGCTGTCTAGGTTAATGAGCCTGCTGAATAAATAGCTGCCAGTACTCTGCGATTGACTGGCGTCCCATCCTGGGTATAGCCCTCCCTTGCGCCCTGTGCCTGCCGGGATAGTCTCCAGCGCAGCTGGAACCTATACAGGATCAAGCGGGTACTGATAATAATAATGGTGATGGCGAGCGCCTGGGAACGCCTAGAAATCTTCCCCCAGGAAGAGCTGGAATCTGTTGCTGAGGAAAGGAATGTCTGGTCCACTCTCCTTGGACTTCTGCCACCGCGACCCTCACCAGGACAAGCGGTTTAGAAAATGGATGGATGGATGGACGTTGGATAGCGTTACGCGGGAGATCCCGATGCGTGCGCATGGTTGTTCTTCCTCGCCGCCTCCACCCGGGCCGCTCCACTCGACAAGACCGCCATCCTAAGACAACGCCCTGCTCACACGCCACGGAGGGGAGAGTGTGGAGCCCGGGAGGAGAGCGAGCGAGGAGACTCCAGCGCACTGTCCTCGACCCGAGACAGGATCAAGCGGGCACTGATGATGATGATGATGATAATAATGGTGGAAGAGTGTGGAGCCGGCAAGAGAGCTCGTGGGGAGAGCGCGCCTGTGAGCCCAGCCTCGCTGTGTCGATACAACGAAACCCCCGCGTAAAGATGCAAACACAGGCGGCCCAAGTTAGTGAGCGGCGCGCACTCCCCCTCACTCCATCCATCCCTCCCTCCCTGCATGCCTCCCTCCCTCCCCGCCGTCAGGTTAGGGGTTGTCACTTTCCCAGGAAAATGAAGCGGATTGTTTTTTTTTTTACAAACTCAGCTCCAAGTCTAAACAGACCATTAGTTAGGCTGCTGCATGTCAAAGGAAGGGAAAAAAAATAAAATCCATCGCTGAAGTTGTTTGTAGCCATAACAGCGTGCTTATTTGTTGTGAGACGATCCATGTGATGACGTGTTTAGGTTGTCAGTGTGTTGCCCCGGTGGAGCGTTTCAATCGGGAAGGGCGCAAACAACACGCACGCCTCGCCAGAGAGCACTCGATTTAAAACTCCGTGCCCTTCGCGTTGTTAAACCTTTCTAAACACATCTCGGCTCTCGCGCATTCAGATTTATTTCCCAACGTCGCCTTAGTTACGCGCAAGAGTACAAACACAGTTTCGGCAGGGGCACCTCCACGCTCTGACGAGGCTGCCCGACAAACCGGGGTTTGGAGTCGCAAAAGGCAAACATCCCCCGTGTAGCACTAAGAGAACGTAGGGGCAAGTGTGCTGAGCGAGTAGTGTCTGGCAAATTGTTGGCACCGGCTGGCTGCTTGGCTGCCTTCCCGCCCCGCCCACTTCTCCGTGGTTTCCTCGCGCTTCTGAATCGTTCTATCTTTAAATACATTTGACGATGAACGATTATGCGCGGCGCGTTATAAATAGTTTTCATTATTATTACTTATAAAGGCAGGCACGGCACACATAGAGGGGCAGCGGGTCGCCAGCACCACGCGATGATTACACACTGCATCCTATATAACACCACGCTTATCGCCTAATTAACTAACGAGCGTTTATTAGTTGTGGGAGGAAACTGGAGAACCCGGAGGAAGCCCACGCAGAACAGGCAGAGATAACACACAAACTCCACACAGAGAGAATGCCTGAGGGGGGATTCGAACCGCCTCGGGCAGGCCCGTCTCCGCGTGAGGAGGAAGAGTAGGAGGCGATGTGACGACTTCACGCAGCCGCCGGAGCGTCACGCCAAACGCTCGCCTTTTTATCTCCGCGCTTGTCCAAAACGCCAAATGACAGCATAGCAAAATACACAATTAGTGTACATTAATTCTTACGAGTCGGATTCAATTTTAAAACAACGTTAAGTGTTATTTCCCCTTTAATTATCTAAACCAACTAAATCCTAAAGCTGCATCGTCTGGGGACACCAGAAGCCATTTCCAACATTAATTTTCCATTAAGGCTGTTGCGTGCGGAGTGAGAGGGAGAAAAAAGTGCGCCGAGCATTTCCAATGACTGCAAATGTGTCCCTTCAATAACCGGCCCCTGACGCACACGCGTGTACCTTGCCCCGAGGAATGGCTCTGAGTTCAAGCCGACAATCAGCAAAACCATCGGCACTCGGCAGTCATGACACCGACGTTGCGACCCTGGAGCGGCGCTCTCTCGCCGTCAACGAAAAATCCGGAGACGGTGAGATGGAATGAAGACGAGTCGGTCGTCGATGCTAGTTGCGGCGTCGGCTCGCGGGTGGGTTTTTGGTTTTTTCTCAAGCCGAGGTGGGTGCGAATTCGGCCGGGAACGACTGTCGTTTAAAAATCCGCGCGGGGTTAAGTGTTTCTGCCGATATCGGCGAGGGCAGGACACGCTCTGGACAATCGGTGGCGGAGAATTGGGCGGCTCGCGAGTGTCGCGGTTACGCGGAACGTACCGAGTGCCTGTTAAAGACGCGGCGTCGAAACCGCGCAGCCCCGTGCGCGACCGCGTGTAACCGTGTAAACAAACACTCGGCGATGTGAACTTCACGTGTACTGTATGTAACCGAATAGAGACGACGGTGACCCGGTTAGCCGTGAGAACTTGTCGGAGCAAGTGCTGTCAGCGCAGACGGAGTAGGTGAATGTAGAGACAGACGCACGTATAGCTGTGACAGAATGTCGGGGAAAGTGCCGTTAGCGAGCACCCGTGAAGACCGGCACGGCACAGAAGGGGTTGGTGCGGCCTGAACCACGCCCGGCCACCTTTGTCTCTCGAGTGGCAATGTTTACACATCGCTCTGAGCTACTCGTTTGAGGCTGACTCCACCGAGGGGAGTCCGGTGCAGATATTCGTCACCGATGTCGGTGGCCGTGAGCGGGAATCGAACTTGGGATCGCCAGGTTCACGCACTACACTACCGCTCCGCGCACGATAGAAATGCACAAAATACAAAGATACACCGTATTGCCTTAACAGACTGTAGTGTCAACTGCCGTTAGCCAGCACGCACACACACACACACTGACACAGGTAACAATCCGCAGATCGTCTTACAAAACAAATCACTGGATAGTTTTACAAGCAGAGGAAATAAACCGGGGAGGGCGAAATGAACGCTTGATGGTAAAGAAGAAGAAGACGAAATAAAAATAAAAAATTCTCCCTTTCCTGAAATAAGACATCCGAGCAAATCCCGTTATACAGGTGTCGTCAGGGCGGTGATGCTCGCGTCAGGTTCGCTTAGGCGAGCCGCATCACTCGCTCGCGGCCTCCTCTCGCTGCCGACGGGCGCGCTCGTCACGGGCCGCGGCGTCGCACACTCGTCAATCCCGGCCGCTTGGCCTTCACGTCTAAATCGGGCCCTCGAAACACGTGGCCTACTCCGCTCCCCGCACGCTCCCGCCGCTTACAGGAAGCAGTCTGCGGCAATATGGCGCCGGCAAACCGCCTGGCTGCCTCCTCCGCCTCTCTGCGCTTTCCTCGCGCCTCTGGGCACCTCCTCTCGTCGAATGAATATCTTCGATATTGAATGAATATGTGCGCATTATAAATCAAACATTATTAATGTTATTATTATTATATGCTCGTTCGGCGCCAGAAACGATCTGCACGCCGACCATCGCCGGTTCCGAGCCGGGCCGCCGGGCAGCCGGGCTGCGGTTGGAAACTCCCGGTAGGTTTGACTCCCAGTGATAAACGAACGCACGGTGGCTCGACGGTTAATAGCGCTGCCGCCTCACAGCAAGAAGGTCCCGGGTTCGAATCCCGACTCGGGTGCCTTTCCGTTCTGTGTGGAGTTTGCATGTTCTCCCCGTGTCCGCGCGGGTTTTCGCCGGGCACTCCGGTTTGCTCCCACAATCCAAAACACATGCTGATGCATAGGTTAATTGGCTTGCGGACTAAATTGCCCTCGGTGCCCTGTGATGGACTGGCGTCCCATTGGTGTATAGCCCTGCCTTGCGCCCTGTGTCTGCCGGGATAGGCTCCGGCTCACCGCAACCCTGTATAAGATTAAGCGGTTTCTGATAATGGTTGGATGGATGGCCCCGGAGCTCCGCGGCGCACGCTTTGGGAACAACCGTCCTCGCGGATTACCGCAACGGTTTCAACCGCCCGGTTCGCACGACACCACCGTGTGGAGCGTGTGACCCCGGCCTTGCACAAGGAGGGTAACTCCCTGCGCATAACTCCTGCAAATAAACAAACGCAACCTCGCGCTGTTAGGATTCCCGCCCTCCATCCTCTTGTAAACCTCAAACAATACCAAGGTGCACATCTGCTGCGTCGCGGTGATATATATTAAACAAAAAAAATGCTCTCGCCAAGCCGCGAGCGTGCATACGAATCGTAAGATTATCTGTATTTATATTCACTGTATCAGTGACCTCAGTCAAGTGCCTTCTATCGGCCCTGGAAAAATCCACTATGCACTTGACTGTAAAAAAAAGCTTCAACTACGCAGGTCGCCGTGTTTATAATTAACGCGGAGACTCGCACACTCGACGCGGGCGATACACGCAGTCCTAAAACGGTACGCAATTAAATTCGTAAAAAATGGTATTTGTCATTCGTTACTTTTTTTTAACAGGAACAAAATGCTTGCAGTTTTTTTGTTTTAATAGATACTATGATATTGCACGTGCAAAAAAATTAAACGTCAAATTTGAATCGACTCGCCGAGATGGAATAATGCGTTGCGCGTGTGTACCCACGCTGCGCGCGGATTCAGGTGAGCGGGATTCGCAGAGACGCGGCTCCTCCGCCGTCATGCACCTGGCGAACACACCGCCATCATTAATTCATCGTCGTTCCCACAATAAATTAACCTCTGCACCGTTTGCTTTACTCGTTCCGAACAGTAAACAGAGTGAGACCAAGAGGTCTCGAGATTCCACGGCTCGGGGATTCAACTTGTCTGTGGCGTTTAGGTGTGTATCGATCCGATAGCTTGATGCATCGATGTGGGTTTTAGCTACGTATCCCAATTGAAATTCCGGTTGTTTGTTTTTCTCACAAGGCCGTAACTGGAAAATGCAATAAATACAAGTTTATCAATGTAAATAGCATACGAATAAAAGATCAAGTTGTCTGTTTTTCAACACAACATGAAGTGTGCACACACAGGGAGAATGCACTCAACTGTCAAAAGGACAATTTCGCATTCCTCCACGCCAGTGACGGAAGTCCAATCACACAACGCATTACAATCAACAACTCAACATGTACCACAGACAAAAAAACAAACACAACAAACGACGCAGGGAGATCAGAGAGCAGGTGCATTTGCTTAGAACCACGCACGGCACGACCCTGTGTCAACGTTCTCCTATTGATGAACGTAGACAATACGAGCCCAGTCGACTGGCTTCCCGGATCAATCATTTGCCAGGCGTGGATTTGACTTGATTGTGATTTGCAAGACACTACTAACAAGATCGTGTACCGACCCAAATGCCGGACGGATTTGAAACGTGATATTTGTCCTTTCATGCCATTGAGAATTGCTCTTTGTAGCTGTTCTTTCTGGTGAGCCGTGTCGAGAGTTCAGTTTCGCTCATTCGCGACGTTTCATCCTATTTCCAAAAAAGCTTATGAGTGACATTTGACGTGCGCTGACAGGTGACATTTCCACCTACTTTCCACTAAATTCCCACATGCCTACAGACGGACAGACAAACAGCCAAACAAACATCCCGGACAAAAACATTTTAAAAAATCCAGGCAAGCCGTGTTGCTGTTTACATCTTCTAGGAACATCAAGGGCAGGACCGTCTCCACAGTGGGCCGCTCGTCCACACACTGCCATGGGGCTGTGGGCACCACTCCTCTGCGTGTGTCTCAAGTCAGGTGCTTCATCCTGAACACAGTGGCTTCAGCCTGAACACAGTGACTGCAACTTGAAGACAGCGGCTTTAGCCTGAACACAGGTGCTTCATCCTGAACACAGTGGCTGCTGCGTGAACACAGTGGCCGCCACCGCTGTGACAGCGATTCCACAGAGACGGGCCTTCACGGGCGGCTTACAGGGATTGGTTATGGCAACTACCACTTAGTGCTACGGAGCTTGCTTATTTTACACGGCCCCCCCCCGTCCACCACCCCGGGCAGGGCCCATCCTCTGGGACGACTTTGTAAATAGGGGAGGAAGCGGCGGTGGCGGCGGCGGCGGCAGCGCGATGTTTAGGCTGCTATTAGTGCCGTAAAGTACCTGTCTGTGCGGCTTATCCGCTGAAGCGTGAACGGCCAGCGAGCGAGCGAGCGAGCGCAGGGCGGGCGGGGGAGGCGGCGGCGGCGGGGAGCCGACGGGAGAGACGGGGGGCAACGCGTCGGGCGACGGGCGGACGCGACGGGCGGACGCGACTCCCGGGGAGAGATGATGTGCGAGCGGCGGGCAGATGTGTCAGATGGGGAGATGCCCGGCGCGGTCGGTCACCGGGCACACACAGAGCCACCTCGTGCCCGCACGGTCCCGCTAGAGTGGTTAGACTGTTGGGGCGAGTTCTGCGAGCGTTAGCGGGTACCTGTCAAGGCTGGCACCGGCGCACCGGCAGGCGGTGCCGTGATGAGAGTGACACCTGGCACACGGTGCTGTTGTTTGCACACAGCAGCGCGTCTCGACGTCTAAGGCTGAGTCGACTTAACTGCACGAATATAAAAAGACAAAGATTCCCTGCGTAGGCTTAACAGACTCGGGTCGAGTGCGGCTAGTGAACACCTAACTAGAGGGGTGTGTGTATGTGTGTGTGTGCGTATATTCGTGATAGCTACACGAAGATACACACATCCGTCTAGTTACAAATGATCTCCCTCGAAGCAGTTTCTAGTCACAACTCCCACGAAGACATTGTTCGAGAAGCCGTGAGCTCGTCGCAAACGCGTTAGTGTGTGTGTGTGTGTGGCAACAGCGCCCACACTGACTGGGTCACGGCCACCCAGTCACAGCCAGTCATCGCCTCACGATCCACACTCATGGCTCACAGCCTCACGATCCACACTGATGTTTTAATAGCTTATTACAAACGCTGTCAGGGCGGCCGGTTTAGGATGCACGTGTGGTGGTGGTGTGGCCGTACATCAGACGATCAATTCCCTCTCAACGATGATGATGATGATGATGAAACGCTCGGCACGCCGCACCGGACTGACGCGATGTGGTCCGAGTACTGCACACGACGTTCACGCGCGTGAACGTCGCTGCGTGTGGAGCAACACTAATACCACAGACGTTTACACGGGAAATATATATTATACATGGGCGATTGCTTTACGTGGAATGCGTAGTTATACGAACAGATGTTACCTGCAGCGTAGTTTACGCGTAACAACGGTGAAGAGACGCGGCCGCCCTGGCGGAAGTTGGAATGGCATTGATATTTTATATTTATAATCGTGTAATGTGTGAGCGTTGCGCGGTCGCAGCGTTGGAAGACGTTCCGCGTGATTAACGATGATGTTAAATGTTTTTGCTCCAGTCAGCGGTTAATGTTCTATAGCGAAACTTAAAGCTTTTTTGTTGTTGTAATTTTATCAGAAAAATAATGTACTAATGCTGTTAGCTTAAACAATGAACGTAGCAGTAGAGATGTGTGGACGAATTACACTTTAGAAAATTCTTCGTCTAGCCGGAATTCGATTTTTAAATTATTGGTAAATCTAATGATCAGAATTTATTTGATTTGTCCTAAAATCCTGCGGCCGATTTCACTGGTGGTCCTCGCCCGATCGACTTTCATTCAACTGATATAACCGTCACTTTAAATATGTATATATGTAATTAAGACCACAAATCATTATGACAAGAGCCTCGAGGATTTTGAAGCTGCAAGGTATCCTTAGACGCATTCCGTGACGTTACTCAACGACACGCGTTTTTTAAAAACTCCGCAAGCGCCCAAACAAAAGCTTTTAATGGCATTCACGTAAACAAACACTAATGCACGGGAAGGACAGAAAAGGAGGTTAGATTTTGTTGTTGCACAACCCAAAAATCGTGACCTTGGCGGGGGGAGCGATTCGCGTGGTGATGACCTCAGCGCCACGTGTACGCGATACCCTCCGACTTATTATCGCTCCATCACTTTCAGAAATCTGCAACTGAATACGGCGCGTATTGCCCGCGCGGCGTCGTTTAATCACCGCCGCGTTAAACGCGCCGCAGCCACGCGGTTCCCTACTCGCCGACAGCACGTTTACCGGGGGAATCGCTCCCAGATCTGCGCGACGCGGTCGCCATCAAACCGTCGTCGCGTTAACCGCGCTCGCTCGCGTTCATCGTCCGCTTAACGCGACGCGCGCGAGTGTGACGTTCGAATCATCGTTTCCTTTACCGCTCGCTCGGCCGGCGAAGGAGAGCGGGGGGGGGGTCGATGATCGGCCCGACGTCGCGTCACGTTCCCCTCGTTAAGGACGTGTGGTCGCCGGCGTGCGCGGTCGAGGGCGCGTGCCGGCGGTGAGCGATGCGCGATCTTGATTAAGAGGGCGGGTTGTCAATGTCGCACCTTTCATTTCTTCCCGAAAACCCCGAGCGCTTTATTCTCGCGTGAATAAAGAGAGCGCCATCGCCGTCTCCGGTGACCTTACCAAAGGGCTGTCATTTAAGCGGTTGGGAAATGCGAGTGTCGCGCGCGCGTGCGCCGCGGCCGCAAAAAAAAGACGCGATTTTTTTTTTTCAAAAAAATCCCGTCCGAAATTTTCAACGAAAAATTTAATAAAACTATTTAAAAAAAGATCGACTCGCGACGGCGTAAACCGGGGGATTCGGGTAACGGATCCCCGTTAGCGCGCGGACCGGACATTCCTCGGAAATTGAGCGCGCGTCGAACGTAATGCCGCGAGATTAATTTACAGTACCTGACGCGGCGTGCGCACGACCGCGCGAGTCGGAACACGCGGCGATCGGCGCGCGCACCCGCAAGCGCGTGCACCGCCGCGCAGAGTCAACCGTGATCTGCTCAGCCAACCGTCCGGACAAGCGGCTGCTAACCACCCCCGGGGTTAATTCGTCAAGGCTGAGACAATCCGAGAGAGGTAACAGTCCAGGTACAAACACTCCCAAGTGCTCCGAGCGTCGAGTGAATCACGGTCGAGAATCGAACCCAGGTCGCCGGGGATCGACGCGCGGCGCGGGTACGACCGCCGCTCCCCACGTACACGCGCGCGCGCGCGCACGCACGCACGCGGTGACATATAAAAGGGATTGGCAGTGAGTGAACGAGCGCAAAGCGTGAGAAGAACCCATGCTGACTGGCCCAGAGCTCAGTCAAAACGCTCCAGCCTCCGGCCCCAAGCAACGACAAAGATGCCCCGTATAGCCTCGACGGGCTGTTGGGGCAAGTGCTGTTAGCGAGCGCCTACGGACGCCGGCGTTGCACGCTCGGGGCTGGGTGGGTGGCCAGCACCACGCCCGGCCGCCTTCGTCCTTACACGTTCCGCTAGATACGTGCAGGACCGGTTCCGATAAACGTCGTCGGTGTGGACGTGAGCTGGAATCGAACTCGGGTTGCCGGGTTAGCAGTGTGACGGCCTAACCGCTACGCAACCACTCCCCAGCCCTAACCGCACACGCACACACGCGCGCGTGTGTGTGTCACCGGCGAAGGCTAGTTAATCACTCGCTGTGAGCCGCACACCGCTATTTCGTTTTCAAAAGCTGGAGCGTGTTGGGTTTTCGGTTCCTAATTGCGCGACGATCATTTTCACAAAATGGTCCGTACGGTTAGACCGGTTTGTAAGAGATATCGCGTAATCGACGGGTATTTGTTAATTGTGAATATGGGATCGCAGCGGCGTCGTTTGAGCATAGCGCACCATCGCAAAATGCAGACCGCTCGTAAAATTATTAACGGTATCCAAAAGCACGTACGGTTTTAATGTTAAGGCCGAACAGCCACTGGAAGAAAACCTTCAAATGTTTAAATTAAAAGCTACATTTTTGGCACAGGTTGTTTAATCAAAAATCATTAGCTAGCCGTGGTAATAGCAGGGAGGTATAATTCTGATAATTCTCACATGATAGAGTTGATATATTAAACGACAATAAAACAACGAGCGCACCTAATCAAATGTTGACAATTATTTGTCCAAAAACCAGTCATTCATAACATTATTTTAAAACCGGCATAATTAAGGCTAATTTCTCCTTAATAATTAATAGCGACATTTAAGAGGACAATGCATCGTATTAATACGGCAGCGAGACAGCGCTCGTAACAATCCGACCGTCGCGATGAATTAAGACCGTCGCCGAGGCGTATTTAACATACAACTATGTGTGTCTGAAAGTGCTACATTATATACGTGTGACTGGCCTTTGCTTGTGAGTGTGTGTCGTCGATCTATTAAAGTCATTCGTATTGACTTTTTTTTTCCATTTCATTTTCCCATGCAGCCATTAAGTAAATACCAGAAGAAAAAAAAATTCCATACGTGTGTTCGCGCCAGATATTTATCTACGATAACACACGGCTGGTAGGCCACTTGAAAAGGTCAGCCTTTGCCGTCTCAGTCACCACTCCTGCGGTGATCACAGACACGAGTCTTAATTCACGGAGACTTACCCTGATCGCACCGACACAGCTGGTACGTTATGAGAGATGGGAATTCCGGTTTCCAAGAAAGTGCAGCCTCTCCCTCTCTCTCTCTCCCCTCTCCCTCTCGTTCCCTGCACCTCGCTCAGACCCCGAGGCCGGTGTCGGCTGAAACGAAACAGAGAGAGAGCGAGCGAGCGAGCGAGCGCCCGCGTTGGTTTGCGCGCTATCGCAACTCGGCGGGAAGGTGTGCGAATGAACGCGGCGCGCCCGGGCAACGCAACCAGGGCATTCGCTACAATAATGCCAAGATGTGATACGAGCTAGGGTGTTTTGCGCGCAGGTTTGGAAAGGGTTGGGGGCGGTTGGAGTGGTGT
>JAZEWU010000013.1:773383-785043 GCA_036362915.1 Geotria australis
ATCAACGGGTGCAACGCGCCCGGAGAAAATGCGCGCGTTACAAAAGTAGATTATTATTATTATTAAAGTAACTGAAATCTCTAATCGGGAAGGTTTTATCGCAACCCCACTTCCCACCGGTATTGTACTGAAAGCTTCGGTCATTTCCTTGCTGCGACATCGTACCGGACCGTACCGGCTTACTTGCACCTCTGATTCCTGACCCCTCCGCACTCCCTCGTCCTGTCCGTAACCCTGCCCCGCCTGGCCTCGCGGCGCTAACCCAGCCGTGATTTGTCACAAACGTGCAAAAATAAAGATTAAACTAAAACAAATCCTTGGCCACCCTGAAATGACTGCCACACCTAAAATAAATGAATTAAAAACTCATTGGGAAGCACACGTTGTAATTATTGCATTTGCACGTGGTGCGTCTGTGTGTGTGGAGCGGTAGCGTAGTGGTTTGCGCGCTGCGCTATGAACTCGGCGACCCTAGTTCAAATCCCGCTCACGGCCAACAGCACCGACGATTTTCCTGGGCTTCCCCTAGGTCGACTCGGCCTCAAATAAGTACCTGGTGCGGTGTGTAAACATCACCACTCGAGAGACAAAAGCGTCCGGGCGTGGTGCTGGCAACCCACCCCTTCGTGTGCTGTGCCGGCTTTTATAGGTGCACACTAACGGCACTTGACCCTCCAGTCTGTTACTGCAATAGTGGGGATCTTTGTCTTTTGTGTGTGCGTGTTGGGCCCTCGTAAGATTACGGCAATGAAGGATGAAGCAACTCGAGGCGCTCAATGGTCCTAAAAACGAGCCTCGCTGAATACGAGGCTGTGAATGGGATACTCTCGGTGAAATGTGGGAGCATCAATGGTAATGACCTCTTCTCCACAAATACCAAGACAATAATAATCGAGCCACTTCTCCGTGCCCTAAATGGATTTACGCAGCAGCGTATTTATACGTACTGGCAGAGTACCCATCCTACGGGCCGATCCTCTTCCAAGCGTGTCACGCGTTCGTTTGACTTCACGATAAAGGAGTAAGAGTGCTTTAGGAGGGTTGACGGGCGGGACTTTAAAGCGGAAAACGTGTTAGGAGTTTAGAAGAGTGATCAATAAGTGGGAAGTAAAGATGAAATAAGACGTGAAAAAACGAGAACAGCAGCTCACGCGAATAGCGGCGCAAGACGGTGGTACTGTTTGAAAACCGCTTTCGAGAGCTGCTGTTTCGGGACAGCCGTGTCGAGCGTTCCTCTCTTCTCCCTCGCGGCAATTCACCTCCCACGTCGCACGCTTCATCAGGCTTCAGATACCTGACGATGCTCTTAAGAAACCGCTTGTACAGGGTCGCGGTGAGCCGGAGCCTATCCCGGCAGACACAGGGCGCAAGGCAGGGCAATACCCATAGTGGGACGCCAGTCCATCACACGGCACCGGAGGCAACTTAGTCCGTAGGCCAATCAAACTATGCAGCAGCATCGTGTCTTTGGACCGTGAGAGGAAACCGGAGTGCCCGGCGAAAACCCACGCGGAGACGGGGGGAGCTGGGAACAAATTATCAATCGGAAAAAAATAACCGCTCCCAATAATACAGTGCTGGCAGAAGTTAAACCAGCGCATCGCATCTTGCCAATTAGGGGGGAGGGATGGAGATTAATCAGGGACCACGAAGATGGCGGAAACGCATCACCGGGCCTCTGAGCGGCGACACGGATCGAGCAGCAGCCGTGTGTCGGAACTCATTTACGAGCGAGCGCACTTGACTTTGTAAAGCCTTTCACAGATTCCCACCCCCACCACGGCCACCTAAAAAAAAAACCCCACGTGAGTCAGTGTCAGGACTTGGCCCGCAATGATGCACGCAGTGTCGCCAGCCTGGGGAGAGAGAGAGACAGAGCACAGACGTACAAAGCACGATGGTGTGTGTGTGTGGGGGGGGTGATTGATGGAGGGGGGGGGGGCCCGTAGGCGAGAGGTCCCTCCGTTTGTAAAGTGGAGAGCGCACCACGAAACGCACCCGGGCAGATTTCCCCCCCCAAAAAAAACTACTACATTATTGGACAGTGTCTCTTAGTCTGCCACGTAGGCATTAGCGAAACAAACGGTCTTGGCCAATTCCGAGCCCCTGTGCGTTGAAACTGCGGTGGGTGCGCGGTGTTGCAACGCTAAGCCACGTGAACCAGGTGCAATGCATTTACTTTTGAGCAAACCCATGAGGACACGGTAATCTAGTGGCCGCACAACGTCTGTAATAAAATTCTCTACCGCTCTGGAGCTACCGGGGCGACGGGGGGGGGGAGGAATGGTGAATGGTGGTGTTATTATGCGAACGTTAAATCATTCGATATTAAGTGTCACACGGAAACTCCGACACGATTTTACATAAGCGAACAGCGTTCCAAAATGACGAATGATAAATATGCGCCTGGAACGAAATTGCCGTGCGGTAAATAGGCTTTTTATTACAAGTTTAGAGACATTGTTGTGTGCTGTAGTCACATCGTGCGTGTGTGTGTGTGTACTGGCATTTATGTGCTACGCGCTAACAGCACTTGACCCTACAGTCCGTTAAAGCTACGCGGGGGATCTTTGCGTCTGTCTTTGCACTTGTATTTGAACCTGGTGCGGAAGTTGCCCGAGGCTGACAGAGCCTAAAACCTACCTGTGCACCAGCATGATCGACTGGCACACCAGAGACACAAACCTGCGAACGGGTGATAACGCCGCACCGCCCACAATGCTGCTGCTGCTACCGTGCACCCTGGCAACCTTTGGTCACCTGCGCTCACTATTACACATATATGTACGCACTCTAAAAATAGTGTAAATGCGTCCGCGATTATTTTAATATATTTTGCGCCAGCCTTTTGTCGCGGCGCCGTTCCGCAAAGGCCACAAAAAAAATAACTGCCGCAAATGTGTTTCGAGAACTACTAAATATTAAAAATGTTCACTTCTATAATTTAACGCGACGCTACTCCGGCAAACGCGAGTGGCGATGGCGCGGTGGAAAGCCGCGGCTCAACGCCGGCCCCGCAGCCACTTAGGCCACTGGCGCTGTCTGTGAGCGCAAGACCAATGACTCCAAAACGACTTTGACAAGTGCAAGTCAAAAGCAGCCAAAGCAAACACGGTCACATCCACGCACACGGCTCCGAAATTATCTTGAAAAATAACCGCACTTAATCAACCGGCGTTGCTAAAAAAGAGGCGCGACGGCTTGTTGAGACAGAATAAATATTTGCTTTAATGAGCCACTGACATTAAAACTCTTAAGGTCTGCATCAACGTTACCGCGATGAATTAATGTAAACAACGGGTCCGCGCGGAGCCTTGTCTTGCCCAGGCCTCCCGTCCCCGAAATATATTTTTTTGCACAGTGGGATAGATGTTGCTCTTTTACGAGCGCCAAGTGAGCGCAGCCCTGCTTGGGGTCCCAACGCCTCTAAACCCACATCCTCAAGAGTCAACAAACTCCCTGAGAGAGCGAGAGAGAGCAGCGCCAATGTGAGCCGCTCGCTTCCCGGCAGCGGCGCTACGAGTGGCTGAGGCACTACATAGGAAGCGGAGGAAGGAGCGACACGATGCAGATACTGAGTCAATATGCAATTTGTGTGTGTGTGTGTTTTTCCGAGAGTTGCCTTGTGTCCGAAATATATTTTTCCGTTCCCTCCCGCTGCTCGCCTCCCTCCTTCAGCCGCCCCCGCCCCCTCCTTCCCCTCCCATGAACCTCCTCTAGACCGCCCGCTGGACTCAAAAGTAGCCCCGGTGTCTGACAACAATGGCCAGGCCATATCCTGACGACACTGAGCTCATCCCCGCGATGGCACCGGCCAGGGTGTATGTGCTCTGGGTGTATGTGCCCCACGCCCTCAAAGTAAACAGTCCGTGTGAATGCCGATCCCGATGTACCGCCAGCGGGAGGAACAATTGCAACACACACACAGAGAGACACAATTCCCCAGCGCATATATGAAATAAACAGTGTTCGTTGTTGAGTCCGTTTAAAAATAAACGGATCTCTCAATTCACGGGAGCGTGTGTCATCCGAGATGAGCCTCTGGCTTCCTGTTATGCAGTGCCACTGTTTGTGTTGGTCGCTGTGTTGGTCGCCGCTCTGCCGCCTGCGCTGTATGACGACGCTCAATAATGTAACAGAGCACGGCCAATAAAGGTCACTCGGTTTGTAAGTCAACTGGAAGGAACCGTTGGAGCTGTGGTAGCTCTGTTTTCACAGTCGTCCACGCTGTTTGGGAAGCAGTGGACACGGTGCCGGTTAGTGCACTGCACTATCAACCTGGCAGCCTGAAGATGATTCCAGGCGAAAGTTAAATCAGTGGTGAGTGATACCTGAGCCCATCCTGCAATAAACCTTTCAGCCACGCACGCTGACCAGTCGGGTCAAACAACCCACGTGACAAACACGGCACGGGAAGGAATTCATCCAACTGTAGAATGACAATATTCCGGTGTCCTTTTGACAATGCGCGCTACGCGTACGATACGCCGGTTATTTATTTGCCGCTCAAGTGACTCACGGTTGGTTAATAAAATAAGAGAAATGTGCTTTTTCCTTGTGCTTGCAAACGGAAGGAATCGATGTTTCGGCCAACAAGCCCCTTTCAGGCTCTCACATGATAAGCGTCAACATATGGCATCCTGTACCACGTGGCATCCTCGGGTCAGTTGGCTGAGATGTACATTCCTTCCTTTGTACACAGTGAAACAAACCCTTCCTATGTGAGCACTATTACACAAACACTGAGAGGTCACCGGGTCATTGGTTCGATCTCCCGGCGCAGCGGCAGTTGAGAAACGACACAACGTCCATTCATTGTCAGAAACCCTCTTAATCCTGTACAGGTGAACCGGAGCCTATCCCGGCAGACAGAAGGCGCAAGGTAGGTTTATACCCTGGATGGGACGCCAGTCCATCACAGGGCACCGGGAGCTTTTAGTCAGCAGGCCAATTAACCCATGCAGCAGCATGTATTTGGACGGTGGGAGGAAACCGGACTGCCCGGCGAAAACCCACGCGGACACGTGGAGAACACGCAAACTCCACGCAGCAACGCACCCGAGCCAGGATTCGAACCCGTCTACGTCTTGCTGTGAGGCGGCAGCGCTACAAACTGCCCCATTTATCCTTACGTCCCGCGCATACGGGAGCCATTAGCGAGCACCTATTTGGAAGTGACAGAGCAGTGGCATATGAATCATGCATGGCCAGTCACATCTGTCTGCCCAGTTCACTCGTCAGGCTGAGTTTACGTAGGCAAGGCCCAGGCCCGGGTTAAGTAAGACACGAGTGTGTGGTTAGAGTTGTGGACGTGTTGGAATAGAATCTGTGTATCTTGGATCGCAGCAATAGTGCGCGAACCAACACACGCACACACACACACCACATCGCCGTAATATATACACTTAATTTCGCAAGCTACAATAACACTTCAAATTGTTTTAAATGTGTGCCGATTTAATCTTCATTAATATTTAAATGTAACTAGAATTAATATTATGGCCCATTAGCGGTGCTTGTGCTGTAAATATTTTCAGTGCAAAGGCATGTAATTATTTACAAGTAAATAATGTGATGTGTTCTGCCCAGTGGGTCTGGCGGAATAGATTAGATCCTTGCAGTGTATCACGTTGTCATGCTTTATCTCAAATTAATTGTAAAGCGGTTACAGTGTTGACAGATTAATACGTAGCATAATTGAGCTAAACTCACACTGCTTATTTTATTTTTTTGTTGTGCGTGAGATTCAGTACTCTTGGCATTACATAATTGAAAAATTAATAAGTGCTTCACGTGAATATCCACTTAGTTGGTTTTCATTAGTTAGCGTGGCACCGTTGTGTCTAAAGGGATAATACCGCTCGGAGCGCTGCAGTGCCGAGACGGGGTTTAAATCGTCGTTGCTGCGCACAGGCCAGAAACACCCAACGAGCCGCAACAAACAGCACTATTTAATGTGTAAGAGCTATGGATAATCTCGCCTCACAAGACTCACACCCGCTCCTACCAGCGTCCGGACTGATTTTAGCTGCGGTTTTATTTTATTTCACTTCGTCGCTGGTTATGAGGGTTATCTTTTACAGTGTTTATCAGCCCGCGTGCTGGTGTGTTTTCAATCCTAGTTTTGTACGGCACTTTGTGACCTTTGGGTCAAAGGGACTTTAAATGCTTGGTAAGCCAGCGCCGTATATATTACGATGTTTTCGGCCCATAAATTCACGAGAGATTGTTTTAGTCGTTGGAGGAAACCGGAGAACCCGGAGGAATCTCACGCAGAACAGGGGGGGAGAGAACACACAAACTCGACACAGAAAGGCGCCCGAGGCAGGAATCGAGCCGCCTCGGGCGGGACCTTCTTTCCGCGAGGAATCGCGGATGTTACCGCTGCACAGACACCGTGCCGCCCAGTGAAGTGTTTGAGGCCCAGTGAAGGCTGAGGACGCTGCTTGGCGCGGCCTAATTCACGGGGCCACGCACACTCTGGCACTCTGACACTCTGGCGAGTGTCGGCGGGCGAGCACCCTAACTCTCCCCGAGCAACACTTGAACGGCGGATGATAGATGACTCGCCGAGGCTTCTTCATTCGCCCTTGACACAATGGCCCACTTGCAGATTCTTCTGGGGGAGTCTGACTCCAAACGTCTGTAAGAATTCAGGACAAGGTATTTCTATGCAAAAGGGCTCCGTGGTGAAAGGACCCAGAGCTGGTTACAATCTCGAATGTTACGAGCATGACGCTACAAGACACCGTGTCTCACAGCTAGGGTTGCCACCTGTCCTGGTTTTATGGGATTTTTTCCCCAGGATCGTCCTCCCGATTGAGGAGGCAGCTGTCCTTGGAAATCTGTACGTTTTCACGCAACAAGCCATTATTCAGAGTTCCGGGGTTTTTTTTCTTCTTCCAGTTACACGGGGTACAGTCCTGTTACTCCCACGATGTGTCGCGGATTTTAGAGCCTGTTCAACCTTTCTCTGGCTGATGTATGTGGTGCTATGGTGAATCTGGAGATTCTTTGCTGCGTGCAATTTGCACCGAAGGGAATTTATTATTTAGCTCGGAGTTTAATATTGATTTGTTTGCAACGTGTTCGATTCTTCTCGTGACCCAGGTCACTCTGTCAACCGAGCCTCATATCGTGCCGGTCTCTGGAGCTCTCACCCGGTCAAACTAAATAAACTCGACAGCGGTGGGGTAAAGTGTGGGTACTCCCACCTCTTCCGCGCTATCTGGCCGGTGTGGAAGAGTAGGCCAAAACACACCTGTGGAGGGGCTCCCTCTAGTGGAAACCCCTTCTTTTAGCAGCGGCGTAGTTGCTCCTGCGTCTCTGCCGTCAACTTGAGTACGAACGTACAGTGCATGTCAACAACAAATGAAAATAAATCTGTCAGTGGCCATTACAGCCTTTTCAGGAGTAGACAAATGAAAGCCGCAGCACGTTATATGCCACACAAAGAACACGCGGGCACACAAAATGCCACCTTTGCCCAGAGCGGGCGGGCGACGGGAGCGGGCCAGTGAGCGAGCGAGCGTGCGAAATACGCACACACCTGTGCGCAGGCACGCACCTTTCAGCGGAGAAGTGTTTTTTCTTCTTCCTCCTTCCGAGGGGAACAATCGTGGCCGTTATACACCACACAAATCACGGCAAATAAGGCACGAGCAAATTTACTCTTTTTGAAATTATATACAAGCGGCACTCCGCCGCACGCGTGCCCGCACTTCCCCCGCCGCCTTAACGTTTCAAGTAGCTTGTAATAACAATAACATTCTCCCGGTCTCCGCGCACATTCCAGGTGAGGGGGGCCTCGTGCAGGGGAAGATCGGAGTACGGCGGCCTCGGAGGCACGGGGAGCCAGCGGGCGGTTGGGAGGGCGAGCGAGCGGGCCGTGGTATTTTCACAAAATCTGACTTGCACGTCGGCCGCTCCTAGCCGTGCCATGTGTGCCCCAATTCTGCCCGCGGTTTCGCGATGGGCAAGCGGGCACGTCGGGCACACCGGGGGGGGTTGAGGCGGATGCTGTGGGTGTCGTGGGCGCCTGGGAACCCCTTCACGCTCCGCCACGGAAAATGCAGCAACAGTTTTGTACGGAACTCATTTGCTGATGTAGGTGTTCACGGCTCGATGTATGAGAATTGCTCTCGAGAGCAGCTCTTTCGGGACAGCCGTGTCGACGCCTGGAGCGTGGGAGGCGAAACGTCGCGAAGGAGAGAGGAGGAACGCTCGATGCGGCTATCCCGAATGAGCGGCACTTTTGAGAGAAATTCTCAGAACTCATAAAATTATTAGTTTTCATTTCTACAAGGTGACACAGACGCTGATTATGCCCATGATGGAACTTTTAAATGCACAGCAGCGCGCAAACTGTGGCATTGAGCAGCCAGTGATTGGCAGCCAGTAATCGACGAGACTTAAACTCATTGTGGTTCCAGGAGAACACCCCTTGTCCGTGCCGACTAAGTGGCGGGTGAGCTCCGCGCATCCTGTGTGCAATCGACCCAGTAACCGCCAGGAACCAATTGCTATCCCTCTGTCAATCCGCGTGTATAAGCAGAACTCTGCTGATGAGACCCAGCAAGTCGAAACCAGAGCAGAGTTCACTTACTTAAAACACGTGTTGATGCCAGAGGAGACTGGTCCGGAACGAAGCCGATTGGACGATGGATTAAAACGTGTTTCTCTCTTTTATGTGGGGCCCACAGAACGACATGTAGCTCGTATGTAACTAAGCATCAAGAGTACTGTCAGGGGAATCCTGCATTGCGATGTTTGACCGGTACCTTCGCACAGAGTCACCAGCTTTGCGAAGAAATACCGACACGAACGCGCAACAAGAACTCGCCATCTCGACCTTTGCACGGTCCGCGGTCACTCGCCCACTTGCTGCACCGCCTCGGGCGCCTTTCTGTGTGGAGTTTGTGTGTTCTCTCCACCTCTGTTCTGCGTGGGTTTCCTCCGGGTTCTCTGGTTTCCTCCCACAATAAAAAAAAACCACCCATGTATTAGTTGGCCGATAACATCTTAATATATAGGAAGCAGTGTGTGGCAATGTCAGCGCCGGCAAACCGCCTGGCTGCCGTTCTACGCCTCTGAGTCGTTCTCCCTTCGATATAATACCCTCGACGTTGAATGAATATGTGCCACGCGTTATAAATGTAACATTATTACTGACTGGCACCGTCACGTGACGATTCGTGATGTTCACGAATCGTCACGAATCGTCGCGTCCCTCTGACCCCTGGTCTCCACAAGCGACGGCTGACGGCGGGGTTGCCACCATGAGAATAATTCCTCATCGCTTGTTCCCCCGCGCTCTCCGTCTGCCCGCAGCGAGCGTGTTTTCCTAATGCATTCCGTTATAAATCCACCGCATGCATCACGCTGATGAATTGCGTCGCGGTTCCCCAGCTTCACATGTGGCTTACCGTCACGAAGCAGAGCGATGAGCTGTGATTACCACAACATGTTTGTGCAGCCACTCATGTAAACCGGTCGCATTTACGAGCGTCGTTCAATCCAACCGGGTCACAGAGCTTACTACGGTCTAAGTATGCGCCGATAGCATTCAAAGTGAAAATAAATAAGTTCAGGATTTATAACGCGCGGCACGGTGTTCGTTCAGCGTCGAAGGTATTCGTTCGAAGAGGGAATTACTCAAAGGAGCGAGAAGTTAGCCAGCGCCAACCCACCAGACACTGCATCCATACACTCCGGTGTTATCGGTCAATCGATTAATGAGAGTTGTTTAGTTGTGGGAGGAGACTGGAGAACCCAGAGGAAACCCAGGCAAAACAGGGTTAGAACATACAAACAGCACTACACAGAAAGGCTCCCGAGGCAGGAATCGAACCGCCTCGGGCAGGATCTTCTTTCTGCGAGGTACGGATGTTGTCACCTTGCCTAATACAGCTTACATTTTGTACCTTATCGTGCAACTATTGAATTGTGAAATAAATGACTCTACCAGGTGGGTTTTCGCGGTTGACATTACAGCTTAATTCGGTTCCTGAAGAAGGACGCGCACTCCATAAAGTGAGGGAGAAAGCCAAGAAACCGAGGTAAAAACACAAGAAAGATAGTTACAAAATCCTTCGCAATCCTCCAACGCGGGAGGTGAAACGTCGCGAAGGAGAGAGGAGGAACGCTCGATGCGGCTATCCCGAAAAAGAGCAGCTCTTAAGAGAAATTCCCAACATCTTTATCAAATGCTGCTCGAGACACTGTGGCTCTGCAAGGGAAATACGAGAAAGGCATCGTTTTCACGCTCTCCCCACAATCCTGCTGGACTCGGAGCACTAACAGTCATCTGCATTTTGATGTAATAAAATGCAAAAGATAATACGTATTGTTAGGTTATTTGAAAAAAAAAAAGATCTCCCGGTGAAAGAATTGCATTAATAGGAGCACGAATTGAAACGTTTGAGTAATTTTGAATGAACCGTGTCAGCTTTCTGCATTCATTACTCCCACCCCTTCAGCGCCGCTATCTAGTTTCCGTATGAGAATTGCTCGTAATCGCTGCTCTTTCGCGAGAGCCGTGGCGAGCGTTCCTCCTCTCTCCTTCGCGACGTTTCGCCTCCCACCTTGGAGGCGATGTACAGCAATTACTGTACATCGGAGTAATCCTCGTACGTCGATATATTTAATCGTCTTCCAAACCTCTTCCGCTGCTTCAATTAAATGGGATTAAATGTTTATTTGTTGCACGGAAAGTCCCGTTGACACAGCCCAGCGGTCGCCCGGTTGCCACTTGTTGAAGAGATTCGTGAGTTGAATCTGGCAGGCGGCCCGGGGCGGCACGCAGCGGCGCTTTCGCCGCGCCACCCTCACAGCAACAAGGCCCTGAGTTCGATCGCCTAAGGTGACGCTTCGGCTCGGAGAGAGTGGCCTCGCTGCCGACTCCGCACCTCGCGGCCACACCAAACACAGAGATCCCCCGTATATCGTTGACAGACTGGAGGGTCAAGTGCTGTTAGCGAGTGGCGCCTACACACGACGCACTTTTGAGACATGCGCGCACGCAACAGTTCAAACGGCCACGATCGAGAGCGAGGAATAATTTCAACGAAACACCTTTCAAAACTCTGCACTCGCCCGCCAGTCTATTGACCTTTTTTTCTCTCTCTCTCTCCCTCCTTTCCCAAACGGAGCCATTCTAATGCTAATGCCGTACAGCATTCGTCGTTGTAGCGTAATTGGATTTTACAAAGATATCGAAGGGCGCGGTTTGCGCGCCTTTAGAGACGGCAGCGACGTGTTTACGCGAGACGCGCCGAGGAGTCAACACGGGCCGATGACGCCGCGTGTGGGGCCCACACCGACGCTTGTGAAAGTACGACAGAGATGATGTAGGTTTTCACGGCTCGATTCGTGACGGTTGCTCTTCAGAGCTGTTTGTCGGGATAGCCGTGTCGCTGAGCGTCCTCCCGCTCTCGCTCGCGACGTTTCGCCTGAAGATGCTTCCAACGTGGAAAGCGAAACGTCGCGAGGGAAAGAGGGGGAGCGCCCGACATGGCCATCCCGAAAGAACAGCTCTGAAGAGCAGCCATCAATGATGATGAAGGTTATTTGAAGCGATACATGACCGTTAGCACACGGAACACAGAATCACCATCAAGCATCATCCAGAGGTGAACATCCAGGAAAAAGGGGCTTGGGTG
>JAZEWU010000013.1:820105-830287 GCA_036362915.1 Geotria australis
GATGTTTATTATTACAGTAGAAAAATGCCCAGCGAGCTTACAAGCTCTTTACGGGACTCCTGCGACACAACAAACATGCGAATTGCTGACAATAATTTAAAATATATACAAGATTCATAAATAACCAAATTTAAATTAACCAACAAAAACAACATTTACACGTAAGACCAGCATATCGGGTTAACCCACCTACAACACTCCAATTACAGTATTGTACCGCTAAATAACTTTACCATTCGAGTCATGAGCGGATCAAGAATGCACGTACGCACTAGTACCATGCATGGCGTGATCCGGAGAGAAGATGGAGTGATGCGGTACAGAAAGACGTGGAGTTGCGGGAGGACTGGTTACCGAGCAGTGTCAAGATCGACCTCTGCGGAGGAGGCTCGTGAATCGATTGAGACGATTATCTTACTATCGAACATGATGCCATCATTGCATAGCATCTTATTTTAAAGCGCAATACGGTAGTGTATAAAACATGACGCTCTTTAATATGGTAAATAAAGGGAAAGTACTGACTGCATTGGAGTCACGTTGCTCCAACATTGCCGTGTGTTGTTGTTATTAAGTGTGTAATGCTACCTTTATTATTAAATCACAGTCACTAATGCGTTAGTGATACTGGCAATTGTGCGGTAAATGTTTACAATATGCACCCTACACGTGTGCAGCTCGGCTATAGACACCTACACACGCCTACACAATGACAAAGATCCCCCGTATAGCCTTAACAGACTATCGAGTGAAGTGCCGTTAGCGAGCACCTATGAAGGTCGACACGGCACACGAGGAGGTGGGTGACCAGCACCACGCACGGCCGCCTTTGTCTCCCTGGTGGCAATGTGTACACACCGCACTATGTACTCGTTTGAGGCCGAGTCGACGTAGGGGAGGCCCGGAACCGGTTCAGAAAATCGTCACTAGTGTTGACCGTAAGCGGTATTCGAACTCGGGTCGCCAAGTTTGTAGCCTAGCGCGCTAACCACTGAGCTACAGCTCCCCACACCTACACGCCCATCAACAGCGATCATCACGTCTGTCGTCTGTTCTAGCCGTTGTGTAACAATTATAAATACAAGCATGTATATGCAATGTCCTCGCACGGCAAGTCATAACTTAAGCCGGATAAAGTTGAACCACTCGGCTACGTATAGAGTACATTGTGTTAATACGAATCACAATTCACAAATACGGTCCCTGATCGGTTATAAATATTTGCTACGTAATGACGCTGATTTCATTCGTAAATAAGTCGTGTCTGAGTGCGATGGGCGTCACGACACGCCCCTGCGCTAGGCTGCATTCAAGTTGACAGTTCAATCCCGTCTAAAGGCACCACTGCCGCATTGTAACACAGACTCACCACTAATTGAAATAATCCTTAATTAAAGACGACACCACAGGGTTTAATGTCTCACTGCATGTTCGGCGGTCACCGGAGTCCCACCCTGCATTGTGCCCTGTGTCTGCCGGGATAGGCTCCGGCTCACCGCAACCCTGCACAGGGTTAATCGGTTTCGGATGATGATGATTATGTTTGGTGGAACGCTGCACGGGCTGGCTTGGAGTACGGATTGTGGGCGTAAGGCACTACCACTAGAGTACAACCTAAGAGCCGTGTGTTATTGTACAGTGCCGTGTGTTGCTATAACCCTAGTAACGCGCAGCGGTGTCACGCGCTTGAGCAACGCGAGGCGAGCTGGGATTCGGCTTGCCGACGTAATTCGTGGAACGGCCTGTTAGATTGTTCCGCCTGATGTGAAGCTCTGTCTCGGCGTCACGACGGCAGAGCGCAGAGAATGCGGCTACAATCCACGGGGACAGGTCGCCGTCACCTGCAACTGTTGCACTAATGCGCGGCTCTTCTTGAATGTGATGTGAGGAAGGTTGAGTTTCAAGAGACACCGCGCACCACACCGTCACACCTCGGATCTCACACATCCGATTGATTCATCGATTGAAATCAATCATACGAGATAATCAGCAGCCAGGGTCAAATCCACTGCTAAGTGAATGCTTCCGCCAGGCTGGCATCCTTAACAATCCAGCGATACAATAATAATTAAGATAATCCATCTGGACTGATGTAGGTTTTTCATGGCTCGATTCATGATGGTTGCTCTTCAGAGCTGTTCTTTCGGGATAGCCGTGTCACTGAGCGATCTTCCTCTCTCCCTCGCGACGTTTCGCCTGATGATGCTTCCAAGGTGGGGGGCGAATAACCCACATGATCGACAGGACGTGCGGCGAGCGGAATTGAAATGCCTAATAGCTGTATATATACTCTATTTCAAATATGTATAAAGTACTGCGGTTTCCTTCCACAGTGCACAGACAGGCTACAACCGATTTCAATTGACCCTCTGACTAAAGTGGCCCCAGTGCCCTGCGATTGATTGGCGTACCATCAAGGGTACAACCCTGCGTTGCGCCCTGTGTCTGCCGGGATAGGCTCGAGTCCCGCGCGACGCTGTACGGAATTAAGTGGGTGCTGATAATTATGATGATGGAAGTAGTGTGTAAAGTCACGACTTAATACCTTTGAGCCACACACTGACATCCGTAAAGTATTAGCGTGAAGTTGGCAAACTGCTGGAAACCGAAGTGCGGCAGGGGTATGTATAGGCGCTCTTCCAAAGCGTCAGTCATTCGCTGGTAACAAACTGCTCTGAAAGCCACAAGCAAAAAAAAGAAACACATCGGAAACCGATTGAAAGTTTGAAAACATAATGCGTCTTACTTTCGGTTTGTTGCTGTAATAATTACGCGCAATATATCTACGCTAAGAGGGCGTGGAGAAAGCTGCTCTGTGCCGCACGTCTACTCCGATAAGATTGCAGGTGACGAATGACGAGGCGCTGTGCGTTAACCACACGGCGCTTTAGCAAACTACTGTTAGCCGCTCACTCACATCACCCGCTGTTAACTTCGCAACACACACACACACAACGCTCGTGTAACATCCACAGTAATGCACACGGTGCGTGGCCCGTATTACGGCTTCTTGACACAACACTAAATGCGCTCTATGTATGTGCGAACGTGTGTTTATAATTGACAAGCTGAATTGACTTGCACCGTCGAGCCGTGTCGGCCATAGGGGTCGTTTGACCATACTTCACCAAGCGGGTTTGGGAAAGTTTGGGGGATGAAGAGGGGGGTGTCGGGCAGAACCTGTTCAGTTATCACTCGCCACTGATGTTAGCCGTGGCAGCAGGGAATCGAACTCGTGTCGAGGTGGTTCGTAGCCCAGCGCGCTAACCGCTGCGCCACCGCTCCGTCCTGCATTCATAAATGGTAGTGATCTGAAAGCGATCACGGCTGAAGATACTTACAGAATATAACGTCCGCGTGTTGTGTCCGTGCAACACGCGCGCACACAGGGAGCTGCTGTGTATGGAGCTGTCACGACGTGCAATGGGGGTCAAGGTAGAAGCGTTCACGTCGCGATCCCTGTCAGGTAATACTTGGTATTGCCTGCGAATTCTACCAAACACTTCGAAGCCAAGCTGAAAGACAACGATGTCCAGAAGCTGCCCATCGTGCTTTGAAGAATCGCAAAGAAGAAGACGACGTGCAATGAAGTTATCCCGTACACAAACTGAACGCGAGCTGCTGCATCTCAAAACAACTCATTGATATGTATGAAGGCCGGCGAGAGCGCGCATCATTGGCAGTCTGTAATCCCACCGCGCGCTAACAGTACTTTCGCGAGCGGCGTGGTGCAGTATGGTCAAACGGCCACCGCGGACCGATTCCTCGCGGGAAGAAGGCCTGCATCCAGCAGTGGATCGATAGTGGCCGACGATCACGGTGATGAGGATGTTTGCAGTACTAGTGACTGACTGAAGCCGTGCCGGTGAGATGCAATTTTTAAGAGTTCACGCACCGTGCAGAGCTCATCGGCGCTGTGTGAGCAACAACTCGACAAACAAAAACTCGCAACTTTAGCGAAATGAAACTTCGCGATAGGACAGGATCTCCCTCTCTCTTGGATTAAGCGCCTCCGGATCTGTCAAAATACTTGACGCGCGCTCAGTCACTACAGTACCGTGTCTCTCTAATCCACGCGATTGCTTGTTGCAGGGTAACTGCACCGCAAACCGCGCGCACCGTGCCCGAACAAACCCGTCGGCCAGGCGGACAGCGAGGTGTGCTTCCTCGGTACACGCACACCCGAACACACCACGCGTGGCTTACAAGCGACGTACGAGGTTGAGACGGTCACAGAAACGCGCGGGGGATACGTGCCCGCTCGGAACGCTGCAGTTGACGGGGAGGGGAAGACGCCCCAGAGCACGCGGCAGCAAGCCCCTGGCTCTGCAACTCTTTACACCGAGCGGTCTCGCTGCCACACCGCACACTCGGCCAAAGCGAGCTCAAGTCAACAACGCGCAACGCTCTCTCTCTCTCACCTGTGAGAGTCGCACGGAGGTGGCCCGTGAACTTGCAGGCAGTCGAGGAGTTAGTGGCAGATGTCACGGTGAGAGATGGGAGCCTCTTGTCGACACAGAGAGAGCGGTGTGTGTGTGTGTGTCACGGAGGAACACGACAGCAGACACGAGGCGCGTTCTCTACAAACTCCACACACGCCCTGCCGCCGCTTGCTCGTTGTGCGCGCGTGTGTGTGTGTAAGTGTGCGCGCACAAAGGGCTGTGTGTGTGTGTGTGACTCTACAGTCGGCCTAGGTCGACTCGGCCTTAAATGAGTACCTAGTGCGGGGTGTAAATAATCAGCAGTGGGGAAACAAAGGCGGCCGGGCGTGGTGCTGGCCACACCCTCCCCGCCCCTCCCGTGTTCCGTACCAGCCTTCACCCGAGGTGCCACTCGCTCGCAGCACTTGGCCCGACACTGTTCAGGCTTAACGGGGTATCTTTGTCTGTGTATCTCTACAGTGCGCTATCTCCCTATACAGTACACAGCGATAGTATCTCAATTAAAGCGACGGTTTTTTTTTTACATCTGACTATGCAAATTGGATGAATATTTAAACCAATTCTCTGCTGCATGAGTGACCTCCCTCTAACGCCACGCGGAGCTGCGAGTCACGGTGTTTGACCATACTTCACCACGCAGCTCAATGCGCGTTAGTGGCAGTTGTCGGCAGTATGGAGCAATAAATGTCGACGCACCGGTCCCTCGGAGCCAACACACCTGCTACAGCTAATTTTGTGCGAGGTGGTCGTCATTCCGAAACAGGATCCAGGCGCAAACCTGCTTGGCTTTACCCAGGCTGTCTGACCGGATTGGGCGCAGCCTGCGTGGCCTGATCATAGGCGGTGGTAAGTATAGCGATTGAATGTATATCGAGAGAGTTTGTGCTTAAATGCGAGAGTTGTGACAGTGCGACGTGTCGCCGCTTTGTGTTGTGGATTTTCACTTCGCGACCAACCACGTGAGTTGTTGCTTTTCCAGCCGCCGACTCTCATTGTTCACTTTGAGGTCATCGTGGGATGCACAACCAACGGGCTGGTTGTGCCAATCACCCGACACTCACCACACACCCACCGCCACACCGGCATTATAAGACGCACCGGATAATAAGACGCGCCCCTCAAGCTGGTGCCAGCTGTCAATTAGGTTGTTACACTAAAACCGGATTATAAGACGCGACCCCCCCACCAAGGTTTGACTAAAAGTACAAGGGAAACTTGCGTCTTGTAAATACGATAGTTCACAAATAGAATCCACACTGCCTCCCCATGCGAGTGTTGAATACATGTGCGCGTGCGTTATTTGGCTGCGCGTGTTATGATGTGTGTTATTTGACTGCGCGTGTTATGATGATGTTCGACACTCGCGTTGCAACTGTCATGAACCTACATCAGTGCCTGTACAGTATCAGCAACTTAGGAGCACGTTTGATGAGATTAATAATTGCTTCGTGTAGTTTTTTGTTGATGCAAAATATATAGAGGTGCAGCCCTGCAAAAGTCTTGCTGACGCCACTGTTGACAGAAGTCGCTCCACTCGAAGGAGCTCTATGTAGCCCCAATAAGAGAGGGTGCCTGGCCTACTCTTCCACGTTGGCCAGCCGTCTTGGAAGAGGTGGGAGTGTACCCACACTTTACCCCACCACACGCGGCCTGCCGATGGACCGCAGTCTGCCCATGCACACAGCTGTGTGCACAGTGACAGGCAGAGTGGGGGGGATTTAAGAAACCGGCTCCGTTGTTTAAACTGCCACGCCCGGAGATCGAAGCAATGACCTCCGTGATGAACGTCCAGCGTACTCACCATACCACAGCGGGAGTATGGTTCGCACAAACAGGTCAGAGTTCACAACTCTTAGGGTGCAAAGGAATCGGTTTAAAATACTGCATATATACTGTTTGAGTTATTTAAACTTGGGAAATCCCTTTTTTAAAAATACAGAGTTACAGCCTGAACTGCACCTTTCAAATAATCACAGCCATTTTTGTCAACCCGCTGCTTCATGATGGTTGCTCTTCAGAGCTGTTCTTTCGGGATAGCCGTGTCGAGCGTTCTCCCTCCGACGTGGGAGGCGAAACATCGCGAGGGAGAGCGCTCAGTGACAAGGCTATCGGGAAAGAACAGCCCTGAAGAGCAACCATCATGAATCGAGCCGTGACAAACCTACCTCAGTAAATCCACTGCATCGTTAGGGTAACCCCCCACAAACACGCGCTGTCGGTCACAATGTGTGTTTGACCATACTTCCCCACGCTGGTCATCACTAAGGGTCAGATGGACAGAGGGCCCGCACCGGCTCTCCTCTCACGCGCCACTAACGTCGCCCAGGATCAGCCTGGGTTCGCGCGTCGGGGTTCCGAACACATCGCGCTAACTGCTGCGCCACCGCTCCTCAGTACAAGTCCTCCGGCTAGGACTATTGATGCGACTCAATGCTGTCGTGCCAAGATGTTGGCTCTCTTCCTACCTGCGCCTTCATGGGAACATGTATTCCCTCCCCTGGCTTGGACTGTTGGTGCGGGTCAGTGGTGCCGTGCCGTGGCTCTCTCTTTCTCTTACGATCTGCGTCTGCTCGGGTACATCTGTTCCCTCCTTGCTTGCTGTAGAATTATTATTAATCGCTATTGCTTTACTCTCACTTAATGTGTCTTGATGTTATTGGCATGCCGTTCTCTCCACAGCCTTGTGCAGCGCTTTGTGACCCTCGGGTGAAAGGCGCTCTATAAATGCTATTATTATTACAAGGCTACTCATTATGCGCGAAAATAACTGGACTGCATTACAGTAGCGATAAAATAAAACAATGCGGATAATCACAGAGTGGCACGCTTCTGAACTGCTCGAGCTACGGCGTTAGGCGGTGACAACACCACGCGCCTGACTGTGCAACGCGTTAGCTCCGTTCATGGGTGTCACAGTGTTACACACGAGGAGGCTGGGATCTAAACCCGCCGTTCTCAACCGGTGGGTCGCGACCCATCAGTGGGCCGCGAGCGCCACCTAGTAGCCCGTGGAGAGCAGACTCCCTGGGGGACTTGAGGTGCACAACAGTTGAGAACCCCTGGTTGACAACATTAACACGTAGCAAAGCACACATTTTTCAAATAACAGTTGAGAACCCCTGGTTGACAAATGTAAATAAACAACACGTGTGTATTGCTGGCGGAGACTTGGAGGAGAGTGGCTTTGCGCTTAAAAGCCAGCGACCTGAGTTTGAATGATAACCCTGTGAGTGGCATCTCACCCAGAGCACCTCACTCACAGCTCCCCCTGCTCGGCAACCCGCCATTGCCAGAGTGGTGAAGTATGGTCAAACACAATCCCCATGGCCTTCATTCAGCAGTGGACTGAAAAACAAAGCACGTACATCAATATTATATTATTAACAAATATGTGCATATTATTATTGTAACTAGTAAGGCATGGCGGCATGAACCACGCATAGTTTTGCAAAGTGTATAAAACTAGCGATTCCTACACACATCGCTCACGTGGCATTGCAAATGTCAATCTCACCCCACTGGCAGACTAATGCCCCAGGTCACTCTCACTACTGAGACTCAGCCTTCACCTCGTTAAACTTGGTTGCCCTCCAGAGCTGTTCTTTCGGGGTAGCCTGATGATGCTTCCAATGTGGGGAGGCGAAACGTCGCGAGGGAGAGATGGGGATCGCTCGACGCGGCTATCCCGAAAGAACAGCTCTGAAGAGCAACCGTCAAAACAAACTTGAACGCCAGCAACACACGGCAGCATCGTAACCTCGCGCGAGGAACGGACAAGCGGCGGGAGCAGGTGTCTGGCCACGACGAGTTGTGCGTCCATCACCTCTCCGCGCCCTCTTTGTTTCCCCAGTAACGGTAATGCTCCCACCATCATACCCCGTAGGAGAGCTCAGGGTCGCGTCAAACGCCTCTCGTCACTGATGTCCATGGCTAGCAATCGAAGCCACGTTTCTCGGATCATAGGTGCAAGCAATGCACCCTAACCACCGGCACAAACACTCCGACGCGTGGATATATAGGACCGGGATTGGATTGGCATCGCGAAACATCCCGACATGTCTGGGAGCCTTGTTCATGCACCCCTCAAGCCGTGAAGGTATTTCATTTCTCACGGCGGCGCGGTGGCGCGGTGAGTAGCGCTGCCGCCTCACAGCCAGAAGGACCCGGGTTCGAATCTTGCTTCGGGTTGCATTTCTGTGTGGAGTTTGCATGTTCTCCCCGGGTCCGCGTCGGTTTTCGCCGGGCACTCCGGTTTCCTCCCACAGTCCAAAGACATGCTGCTGCATAGGTTAATTGGCTTGCTGACTAAATTGCCCCCGGTGCCTGGTGGTGGACTGGCGTCCCTACCTGGGTATTGCCCTGCCTTGCGCCCTGTGTCTGCCGGGATAGCCTCCGGCTCACCCCACCCCTGTACAGGATTAATCGGTTTCAGACAATGAGGTGAGATTTAATTTCTCATTCCCGTGATGCGGCACCGATATCTTGCCAGCGTCATCAGTGCAAATAATAATAATGATAATAGCATTTTATAGAGCGCCTTTCACCCGAGGGTCACAAAGCGCTGCACAAGGGCCGCGGAGAGAACGGTATGTCAACAACGACAAAAAAAACCTAATAAAAACCAAAGCAGCACAAATTAAATGATTAAGGCTGCTTCGAATACACTGAAAGGTTGATGCAACGTTTCGCCGTGCTTTGTCCGACTTCCAAGCACCACACTTGCTACAGCTTAGGAGGAAGGTATCCCCCTGTTTCCAACCCCGAATTTTAATTTAACTTTCATTCTCTACGCCTCGGAGTTTCAAAACCCGCGTGACGGATCAGATTAAGTGGCCCCGTTGTTTACAATTCAAAGCAGTCATTTGCTGCCATCAAGCGGGGCCGAGCGAACGGCGCAGCCTCTGTTCTCCGGATGAACAGCGCCTTCGCGACCTTCCTCCCTCATCATTCTCACGACCCCCTTAATCCTGCACGGCGGCGCGAGCGACCGGAGCCTATCCCGTCAGACACAGGGCGCAAGGCAGGCTATATGCAGGATGGAACGCCAGCGCATCGCAGGGCACCGGGCGTGATTCGGTCAAATGAGTTAGCGTAATTCAGCTGGGATGCATGTCTTTGGGCTGTTTATACATTCACACTAATTGGACAAATATTACAAGCAGAACCCTCCTGAAACAAACACTATTGAGACTTGCTGAAATACATACGCCAGATGTTATTTTGATATTGTATGTGTATAATTTGTTGTGGGATTATTTGCAATCTATATAATAATGGAGCTTTGCTTGTTTGTAAAAAAAAAAGTCGATGCTGCTTTCTGGTGGACAATGCCTCAATCAGCATCATCCTTAGGAGCTATCTCTAGAATCGCCATTCTCAACCGATGGGTCGCGACCCATCAAGCTATTGCTTGACTCTCAGTTATTCTGTCTTGATGTTATTGACATGCCGTTCTCTCCACAGCTCGGATTACAAAAAAAACCCCAAAAAAATGTTGCTGATTTTTCGTTCTCTGTCGTTGACATGCCGTTCTCTCCGCAGCCCTGTGCAGCGCTTTGTGACCCTTGGGTGAAAAGCGCTCTATAAATGCTATTATTATTATTATAATCAGTGGGCTGCGAGCGCCACCTAGCGGTCCGTGGAGTCCAGACCCTAGTGGGCCATTAAGAATCGAGCCGTGAAAACCGACATCAGTACACTCGTTTAACCGATATATTATTGAACACTGTGCTTCGAGTCT
>JAZEWU010000013.1:841676-887132 GCA_036362915.1 Geotria australis
TTTGAAGCGAGGCTCGGAGACTCGCTGGGTGGGGGAGTAGGAGGATCTGGGTTAAATTTAGGAGCAGATTTGTTAATTTATTTCTTTTCTCTGCTCTCCTTTCGCTGGGCTCCAGCGACGGTGGCTGTGTGTTCGTGCACGTAGACGCAGCCACCAACCATCGGCGCCACCAACCACCTCGTCGTGCTGCCCCAACAACAACCACATCTGCAGCATCTGTGACCGCTGCTGCTGCAACCAGCGTTTGTTACTGCTACAGCAGCAACAACAACCACCACCGCCGCCATCGATGTAAAGTTCACTACCGCCCGGTCGTCGAAGCTACACCGCCGACCAACAATCTCAACGTCGGCCCCATTAACTACAAACTCGACCCTAGGGACAACCGTCCACCATCTCAGAAGCAGCAGCAGTAGTAGCAGCAGCAGCGTCCATCCATCTTATTTACCAGCTTTCGCCCCAATCCCGCGACCTCCGCCTCACGAAGCGACCATCTCGAGCTCTACCGTCCGGACACCATCTTATCACCAGAAGTACCGGTTCTACATCTCGGAAATCTGCTCCATCGTCAACTAGGAACCGAGAGCCAAGCGTCACCGACTTAACCAGCTTCAGCATAAGCTCCACCAAGCATCCATTTTACCTGCACCACCCTCAACTTCAGCAACTTGCAAGGACTGCGGATCATTGTTCAACCAGAGCCGCACCTCGTTGAGAAGGGAGACGATGAAGATCACGGCTGCGTGTTTAGGAGGTTGATCGGGTTTGCAAGGTGGAGAGTGAGATGAGTTTGCTTTGCCGTTTCATTCACAACTTTTCTCCCTCGGCGCACTCGGGGCATTGTTCGCTCTCGCTTCAGCTGTGTTCGCGCCCTGGTCTCTAATCACGCGTGCGTTATCCGCGCGGCGATTGTCAATTATTACACATTTTGTTTTCTGTTGCAGCAGCAGCAGCGGGCGTTTGTTTTGGTGGTGTTGTAATTCTCTGTTTTTTTTGTTCTCACAGATTTGAGAAGACTTCAAATCGGTCGAAGCACGATTTTCTACCACAATATTGCCGGCCGTCCACGAATTTCAACGTCTTCACGCGAAGACTGCTGCATTACACCCCCCCCCGACCACCACCACCACCACCACCCAGCGGTAGCACCACCAAGCCACTGGCAGCTCCACCATGGCCCTCCACGTGTCGACCGATGGTCTCCTGAGCGTCCACGGCCAGGGAGGCACCAACAGCCCTCCGACGCCAGACGACCAGGACGAGGGAGAGGTCGGCTTCCACCTCCTGCCCAAGTCGTCACCGCGGCTGCCCAGGCGCTCTTCCAACGACGACCTGGAGGTGGGAGGCGCGGGGACGGAGCCGACGAGTCCCATGGTGCCTCCGTCTCCGTCCACCGGCTCGCCCAGGAGACGGGTGTCGTTCGCGGACCACTTTGGGCTCGAGCTCACCGCGGTCAAGTTCTACGACGAAGCCGAGGTTCCGGAGGTGCCCGAAGCGATGCTCGACCCGCTCCGCGACGAGACCGACGACGACGTGGCGATGAGGAGGTTGACGCTGAGATTCCGCAGCTGCGACGTGACGGGCGCCGCCGCCGCCGCCGCCAACTCGAGCTGCCCCATCGCCTCCCCCTCGTCGTCCAAGGGCCACCTGTTCCTGAAACCTACCTTCGAGGTCCCGTCCGGCAGCGCCGAGCTGCTGGCCGAGGTCCGCGCCAAGCAGGTGGCGCTGGAGTCGGTCACCGTGGAGGAGGACGACCCCCTGTGCGTCCGCATTCTGATGAGGGTGCGCAACATCTGCTACCACAAGGCCGTGTTTGTCCGCAGGACTTTCGACGGCTGGAGCAGCTTCTACGACCTGCTCGCGGAGTACGTGCCGGGCTCGAACGACGGTGACACCGACCAGTTCGCGTTCCGCCTGGCCCTGCCGCCCCCCCTGGCTCTCGAGGGCACGGCCATGGAGTTTGCGGTGCGTTTCGAGACCCCGCTCGGCTCCTTCTGGGCCAACAACGAGCAGGTGAACTACAGCATCGTGTGCTGCTGGGCGGACGAGCTGGACGGCATGCCGGTGGCGGCGCCGCCTCCCGCCGATGAGGAGCACGCCGACAAGAACCTGAGGAGTTGTCTCAAAACGAAAAGGTGCGTGTTTAAGCCGGGGAGCACGGCCAGAGTAGGTTACAAGATAACTTGAAATGTTAAACTTTACACAGAATGGGTAACTATATGATCTGCTCGTGGCTATCTAACACCCAAACAACTTATGTCCTATAATTTATCGCTATTGCTTGATTCACAGTTGATCTGTCTTGATGTTGTTGGCATGCCGTTCTCTCCGCGGCCCTGTGCGGGGCTTTGTGACCCTCTGGTGAAATGCGCTCTATAAATGCTATTATTATCGTGCTGTGCCCGTCACTAATTAAGTCCTGTTTAACAGCAAAGACTGTTACATGACTTAACTGCCAATGACTGGTGTTAAATATTGTAATAATAATATCAATTTATATAGCGCCTTTCACCCGAGGGTGACAAAGCGCTGCAACGTTTTTGAATTGACTAAGGAATGATGAGGGGGGATGACACCATTGTCAATATTGTACAAAACGGTACCTACTTTATAACTAACCTCTGGAGCAATGATGAGCTGAATCAATTCTGTCCTTTGGAAGTTTAGTGCCCTTCACGTTGTACTCCCTGGAGCAAATCCCGCCACCCCAAGCGATGGCGGAGGCTTCCCTGCCAGCACATCCCATCCTAAACATACATTTCGGAAATAATTCAAGACTGGAGAATCTGTGTAGTCTTTGTGGCGTATTTTGACAACTGATGATTTATGTTGGTTGATAAAATGTACAGCTGATCAATTGTAAAAAAAACCTCGGTCAGTCTCATAAAAAAAAAAAATCTGTGGAGTGTGTTAAAATAAATTGGTGGTCCTTGCAGAGTTCAATAAAAATGCAAAGAACTGTGTAAAGAAATGGGAAACTAATTAACCATCGCGCTTCAAAGAATCGCTAAGAAGAAGAATTGGTGGTCCGCAGCCAGAGATGGTAATTCTGTGTTTCTGGTGGTAGGGGTGTGGGATGTGGTGTTAAACCACATGGCTTCTCACCAACTAGTGCAGCCTCAATATAGCTGCTGCTTCTGTTATCAACCATAGAACAAATCGTTGACTGTTGACATTGGCCAACATTTGAAGTCATTGGCTTATAGTTTGGAGACCTGCTAGAATTTATCTTGCATTTTACAGTTAGTTACACTGCAGTATTCTTCCCACACGTTACACATTTTTGGGGCTTTTGTATGTCCGCCAAAACGCCTTTTCTTCTTGAAGGATTACTTTGGACAGGAGGTAAAAATGCAGATTTGTTTTATATTTTCGGAACGGTATACAGTATAAATGCTGTTTGTGAATCACGTGGAGGACGAGCATTGCCGAATTGCACAGTGTAGTAGCTACTGCACTTATCTGCAACAGAAAAATGCCATAATAGGATTCTTTTTTTTCACTAACTCCCACAAACCCTCAAAAAATGTATCTGGTAATAGGAGTTATGATATAATTTCCCAAATTGAATGCCTGGAAAAAGTACCTATCAAAACTGGGCATAACCTGCAGATAATAGGATGAATTTGCCACGGGCCTCCACCAAGTCCACGGACATTGTGTGGAAATGTTGCCATTCTGCAATGCGGAAAGACTAAACAGGGATAATTTCATATAGTGAGAATAAGAGTGCAGATAATAACAGGAGCTTTTTGCAGCTCCCTCCGATAATAGGAGATGTGGGCAATAGGGTTGCAGATTGATTTGATGTGGATTATGTCTTGCTATTGGGGTTTTACGGTCTCTCGTTGTGTGCTTGCAGCTGGGAGTCCTCTCCAGAAACACTACAAGCCGAGGCCATCTCTGACGGTACGTGGATTTATAAATACAAAGGCATTGGTTAAGATGACGACTTGCCAAAGTTCACCTGTTGTGTATGGCATGTACAAAATGTGTGTTTGATAACAGAGGATTGAATCCTCTGTAACAAAATCAAAAATTCTTTAGGCATGCTCCATCTGCTTGCCATCATTTTTAATGGAAGACAAAATAAATGTGTTGCCGTTAGCAATTGTCCTTTATTTAACCAGGTGAGTGCATTTAGGTGTATTTACTCCTGCCAGAGAAACCAAGTAACCATACTTGCAGTTTTCGTATGATTGTCGCCTAATTCTGAATTTAAATAACGAAATTTGGCAATGTTACTTTGCAAAAAATGGCCCACTAAATATACTGAGCTACTTTGCACGCGCTTTTCCGCAATTAATTCCGTCTTTGGAATGCAGTAAATGACCCACTAACATTGTGCAAATACCTTTTTGCCACTAGGGAAATGTATTGCTGCACAGGTTTTAAACAAGGCGTAGTCCCTTAGCCCCCAAAGCAAGCCCTGTCCTTAAATGTGGAGTTCAGGTGGACATTCCAGTGCACGTATAACGCGATAACGAAAAGCAAAGATTATCCTGATCCTTTGGTGAAAATTGTAGATTCAAATCACAGGAACCAGTTCATCCACAATGCACCAACCAAATTTGCACTAAGTGATGCAGCATTTGACCCAAAAAAAGCTGATGATAATGATGTCCTGGGTCAACTGATGGTCTCAAGATTGAGAGCTCTGCTGCTTTGCGAAAGTGTTCCGTCGTGTATAGATTCCCCCGTGTGCTTACTGATAGGTGCTTCTTAGCAACAGAATCATGCGGGTGGTAAACCACTGCAGTGCCAATGTTCACAGCGTGCCTGTTAAACTATGGAGACTGCCCAAAGGTTATTTTTCATTACTGTACTGCCGTTTGTTAATAACGCTGACTTCTGTCCACAAATAACCAGCGAATGCATGGTGCAATGTTGAGTACATTCTCTTAGTTATAAGGCGGCGTTCATGATGAATGCAGTTAAATGGTTTGAGCATTTTCTTATCCACTCACTACTGCCAATTCAGACCCTCGGAGTGTTATTTTACTTAACTCGTTGAAAGGGCACCTGCAATGCATGTCGTTAGTTTCCCTAAATAATATTTTGGCACGGTGGCGTAGCCGATAGTGTTTCCAACTCGAAGCAAGAAGACCCCGCGTTCGATTCTTGGCTCGGGTGCCTTTCTCTGTTGAGTTTGCATGTTCCGAAGGCCACGTGGTTTTTCGCCGGGTATTCTGGTTTCCTCCAACACTCAAAGGACGTGCTGCGTATATTAATTGGCCTGCTGCCTTACGTGCGCCAAGTACCTTGTGATGGACTGGGTATCACGTCATGGGTATATAGCCCTACGTTGTGCCCTGTGTGTCGGGATAGGCTTTGGCCCCCCGCGACCCTGTACAGGATGAAGCTGGTACCGATAATGATATTTTGTCAGGTTAACAAACGGCATGGCTCATTGAAGACGGGTCTCCCCAAACAGCATTAACTTTCGAATTCGATTCTTCGAAGCGTGATGGTTATATGACAGTTTCTCATTGCAACAAGTTCTTCTTTAGTTGCAGACAGCCCTTCAACATTTAGAGATATAATAGTCAGTGCTGGCCTTAAAGGCGGGCACTGGTCTCTCTTCTTGCACCAGACTGAGGGGCTTCTGGCATCTGTTGAGCTTCTGGACATCGTTGTCTTTCAACTCCTCGGCTGCGAAGTGTTTGGTATAATTTGCAGGTAATACTAAGTATTACTTGACAGGGATCGCGACGTGAACGCTTCTACCTTGATCCTGTGTCATAACCTATAATGATGCCCTTGCCTTAGTCTGCTATTTGGGGCTTTGCTTCGACTTATTTATTTGGTACGGCCCGGGCACATTCCTGCATGCACAGTTAAAACAAGTGCAAACTGAGCGACTTTGCAGCTCGACACGATTTTGTAATTCACGTCACAGCCTGTGGCCATTACTGGGCTAAGATGTTAATGAGTTCCTTTTAACTAGACGTCTCAGCTCGAGCCAAGAGTCAAACTCATAAGGACCCATTGTTATGTTAAACTTCATTGGCAAAAAAGAATAATGCGTGGCTCTGTTTACATTACTTGTGTAGCTGCTGCTCGTTGGTGGCGGGTTTGCATGGGGGAGCTGAGTGACATTTAGGTCTCTCGCTCGTCTACACTAATCAGCATTGTATTTTCACGATTTTAAGAACCAGCAACTACGGTCTTTCTAATATTTTTAGCGGTATCAATGACCATTTACAAATCTGGTCACACTCGCATAACACCGACTAGATGAAAAGACGCGCCTGCAACTTTTGTTTTAAATATAAGGGAAAAGAGTGCTTCAACTCCCGTGGAGACTATGGTAATTATTGACAGCCTTTAAGCGTTGTTCTGTAATGTCTTTTTTTTAAGTTGGGCATTGGCCAATGACACAGGTACCAACTGTGGACTCTTCGTACGGGTGATTGGGTCTCTAACTTTCGCTCGGGCAGAAGAATGTTATTTTGGAAATGCATCGCTGCATTACGCCCGGTTTTACAGTTATCAAACCTTCAAACCAGTACAGACTGGCTCAGTGGCTTGGCATGTGAAATGTGCTGTAGTCGGTGTAGAAATAACAATGAACATGCAGATAGTCTTTTAGATTCTGTATCTTGTCTTTAGTTTCCCTTTTAACTGAATGAGTCAAACACATTCTCATTGTGTTTTAATAAAAAGTGGCTGAAGCTTTTTACTGGGCACGGTTTAGTCTGCAAATGTAATCTTTCTTCCGGGGCCCGATTTCTAATATGCACCGTTCCATGAAGTAGGGTGGTGCATTTTAACAATGTACGCTCATATTTGGTCAAATACGCATACGTAAAGGAAAGAGATTGCGGTCGACAGCAGTTGACCTATGTCAATAGTCTGTCTGAACGGAGAAATGTCTCGGCACTGAATATTATCTGTTCCTCAAAGAGTAAGATATCTGTGGGAGACCTTGGTCACCAGTGTCATGTTTGGATATGGTCCCAAGAATAAGCTAATGAAATGATAACGCTTCTCACACATTGCAATTAAAGGCCGACTATATCGTGCAAACCTCCTCGATCAGTGTCCTTGTGGAGTCGCAGGAGATGCCCGTGGCTTGAGGAGGTCTTCATCCAGCAGTTGTTTGACGCTGGCTGATGATGGCTTTCATTTATATTATAAATTAACACATGTAAGTAATGATACATTCGAGTAGAAATTGTGTGATCTTGAAACCTCTTTTTTTAACATCAGTTGCCAAACCGGTATACGTCAGTCATGTGCACAAACAACGTTCATTGACAGCACGCAAGTTTTATACCACTTCAGCAGCCACGGAAAATCTGTGATTTCACGGGATGGTAACATTACAAGACATATAGCATTGGTGACTAGTGGTACAGTTGTAATATTTCCTAAGCAATCATTGTTTCAGCGTTTGTTTTGTGGGCGCTTTATATAAGGTTACACTGGGCTGTGCATTTAGTGCAAACACTAACCGTGGGAGTGGCGAATGCCCCATGTGTTTATTTGCTTAGGGCCCACGTTGGCTGGACAGTGCTCTGGAGCCATTGCAGTAATGCACTGTAAACGTTGGCCGCATGCTCAATTCTGCAGGCACGTTTTGCAACGTCGCTTCCTCAGTTGGTGCCTATATACACGGCTAATTGGTGACCAATATGGATTTAACAAAAACCCATCGCGCCCAATTCCTGTGCATGATGTTGCGAGTGAAAAGGAGATGCAACATGTCCCCCCTTACCGACGAAAGCCCCATGGATTGTGTATGGTTTCACGCCTCCCTGTCTTGGCAACACAAGCTTGTCGGGGTAGCCTTGTTTGACCTGCTGGTCTGGCTCCGAGCCCGAGGCATTTCAACAAATCTTAGTCTCTTCAACCATGCCCAGGCTCTAGGGGGTATTGACATATGCCACCCTGTTATACTCGTTGATGGGTCAGTGTATTGTTCACCAGTGAATTGTAAATATTATTGTTCATGTGGGTTTCTTTGTATTCCAATATTATAATTTATATTTTGTTTAAACGAGTGCATGTGGGTGGTATTTTGTTTATCAGGTTCGTGGTTGCATGCAGAAACATTGATTTGAACACGCATCCATTTTGAATAACTGTTGGCATTACCAAGAATAGTTTTCTGATGTCACGGCCTATAGCGCAAATTTCAAATGGCCACGACTAAATCGGAAAAGTATTTGCTTGACCTACAAATATGTTTTCCAACCTCCGTTCTGCAAAACAAGATGCGCTTCGTTCAACAAAGGGCATGCAATGAAATTAGGTCTGCGGTAATAACAACTATTGTAAGTACATCACTGGTGCAAAGAAAATATTATTTTTTGTTTATGGTGCAACTGCTATACCGCATTGCAAAGAGCAAGGAAAGTAATACTGTACTGCACAGTTTTTTTGTCTGGGCTAAAAATATCGCATCGAGCGGCCAACACTGACTTCGCTTGCTAACCTCAGGGCATCTGTCCTTTTAGAAAATAAAACCGACTTCCAGTTACGAATGCACACGCATGCACACGGTCACGCACACTCGGCCACACAAACCTCAGCATTGTCTCACAAACCCAGGTCCGGTGCCCTCTGTAAACACGTCCTTGTGTGTGTGTTCACTGTTGACAACTCGTGTGCAAAGCACCTTTCGCCACCTTGACTTTGCGATGTTGAATCGGGGAGGGTTTAACCTTCTTGTGTCTGCCCGTGGTCTTTGAGCCACTGTAAAGTCTATAGGAATGTGGTTACAGTTGGTTTGCTGACCCACTGGATACAGGCTCACTAATTATGTGCTCGTGTTGCCACCGCTCGGGTTAGATTTTGGCGGTCGTGCCGAAGTTTCTTGTTGTAACGCGTGCGGTTCGTCCCCGTGACCGACGCTTCGCTCCGTGTGCCCCGAAGCTTATTCGGGAATTTAATCGATTCACTTCGGTGAATCGGTTCCGTTCCTGCGGCGGGGCTAATGACCCGAATTAATAGTTACTGAAGAAGCTTCCAGTGCGTGGAGCAAAACGTTTGGACCTTGTGCCGTATCCAATAGGCAGTGCTCCTTAAGCAACTTTATTTTTATCTCAACGTTGGAAACTTAAAGGTTATTTGCGTGATGACAATGGACAAAAATAAGGTGACATTTTTAAAAAGCTATATGTATATCAAGACCTGTGAAAATTTGAGTAGGGCAATTTTTACTGACCTATTGTATCCACACAAGGGGCACCACACACTCCCACATGCCTTGCTGGAGAGAAATGGTCACCGTGTATGTGACAGCCAAACCGATCTTTTAATTACCAGACCTGGAGTTGTTTTTAACCATATTAAGTAAAAACTAAATTATTACAATGGCTTTTGTTGTGCTCTCGTTGGCGATCAGGCTGCTTGCTAGACCTGAGACACCCTGCGATAAAATCTACTTGCACATCAGGACGCGAATACATGAACATGTGGTCTGGCAGGTGTTTTTCCCGGCAAGCGTAATGGATTTCATTGATTATAGTGAATCGCTATTGGATATAATATTCATAAGGCATATCCAGCATCAATGCATTAAAGTTGCTTATAAGGCAAAAAATAAGCAAATGCATCTTATAACGCATTTGCAAATGAAATCGTAAGACGGAGCATTTGGCAGTGCACCGGGTATCATTCCGATATTTGCTTTGTGTTCAATATTAATTGAATATCATTCATGGTTTTTGTCCGAACTCGTGCACAACGATGCTTGGAGATGTGGTATGAGCTAAGCTTGAGCTTCTTTAATATTGCTTTTCCATCCCCTTGCAGACATGAAGGCAAACGATCTCGCAAACTTGGACCCACTGCACCCAAGCCGTCTCAAGCCCAGCAGCTCGATGGAGGTACGTTACCAGCGTGCACTTGAATCCACCGATAAGTGGTCAGGTATCGTGCTTGTGCAGTGAGGCATCGATTTCAGGGATTAAAGATAATCTTTTCACTGGTGATATGTGTGTTGAATAGTGCATGCGAGAAGCAATTGTGATTTTATAACCCATTCGACCACAACCTTCAAAAAACACCTGAAAGCCCGCCTCTTCACCCTGGCGTACGACCGGGCTCTGAGCTCGGCTCCGTACCTCCGAGTCTGCACCGGTTTAAAACTAGTCGCAAAATGTGCGCCCGCTATAAATTGTATCCTCATTATAAAGTGATATGAACCTGGTCGGCTAATAGTGCGGTTAGGATAATATCCCGAACAATAATAATAATAGCATTTATATAGCGCCTTTCACCCGAGGGTCACAAAGCGCTGCAATGTGTGTCGCTCGGTTCACTGTGCCGATAGAGATCTCCAGTGATGACTTCAAAAACATACTGTAGCCGGTTGAGAGCTCATTGAGATATGATCACGTTTTCAAGTTTTATACCTGGGGGGAAAGTTCTTATCGTTTTAATAGATAGATGTGTATTATTACAGCATAAAATACCCAGTGAGCTTGCAAGGCTGGATGCGGGATTCCTGTGACTGATCACAACACGGAAATTTAAATGTCTAGCAACATTTTCCCAGATCTGTACAACAATACCTTGTGTAAATACAGTGTGTGATGCAAAATCGTGTATATATTGCTTAAATCAACAGTAAAGCCGACCTTGGTGGTTGACTTTGCAACAGCCACAGGATCTAGCAGAAGGAAGGAAACTGGTGAGTTGTGGTGCCATCAAAGGATCTTCCTGTGGTCGTGAAGTGGGAATTTCTGAATTCCGGTTCTGGTCAGCGTTGCTGTCATGCGACAAACATTGCTGTCAGTAGCAGAGTACCTGCCCTACGGCTGAACCTTTTCCATGCATTTAACGCGTTCTTCTGGTGTCTTTTGTTGGTGACGTTTTCTGTCGACATGACTGCTTTGGCCTGGATTTCATTCTGATATCCTGTTAGGAATATGAATATTGCTGGCTCTGAAGTTTCAGAGGAGTACTCATTAAGTGGGAAGTGAAGCTGACATGACACATAGTAGCCTTGGTGTCCTGCAGATACAATTTGCAGGGCTCCGCGCCTCGGAATCAACGGGTGCAACGCGCCCGGAGAAAATGCGTGCGTTACACAAGTAGGTTATTATTATGAAGAATTTGAACCCGGTACCCTTGATGCAGACGCACAACAACAATAACCCCCATTTGCCAATCAGTGGTGGTGACATCACCATGGCACTTGTGCTAGCCCATGTGCACTTTGAGGCCACGTGAAATGTTGAAGGCTTGCCGGCAGGAGGTCTCGACAGACCAGGTGCTAGGGGTTGCCTGACTGAAATGAGTGGCAGAGGCTAAATGCAGATATGAATACATACATGCATACGCTTCATTGTACGTAATATATAGATATGGAATAGCAGGTGGGAAAATCTGCTGCCCTCTTGTGTGGGGGCCAGGCGTCACTTGCATTGATTTCAGAGGTAGCTCTTCTATAGCTGCTTCTGTGGGCCATGCCATTCTATAGAGTCTTTTGAGAGATGCGAATGGATACTTGGTTTAGTCCATGCACAACTTTTTGCCAGTATGCAGATAATGTAAAAGGATACTTGGTTTCTTGACGATAGAGCAATTGGGTTTAAGTTGGAGGAACATTACAAATCTTGATTAAAGTAATTCAATCTTTCTATATATGTTTTTTTCCAGATAGGTTTTAGATTCACAGAGGATTTTCTGGTTTAAGGGTTTTAATAGTATACGTGTACTATTCGTATTGCGAGAGTGGCTTTTATTATGAATCGTAACTTGTCACAGTGGTTGTGATGAATCTCTCTCATCATGTAATCGCAGCGGCACAATAATGACTATAGCTCCTATGTGCGTGTTTACACGGTACAGTACAGTTTTTCAATTACAGCGTTGCAGCCAGCCAGCCTTATTGATGTGTCCCGGGTTCATAGAGTTCATAACCATGACTTGCAAGAGGAAAAATAACAGTCATGTCAAGTGGATTGCAATTTCAGTTTGGTGGACAATGCCTCTTTTTAAATAACATTTTCCAATCGTGGGGCATTCAGTGAACCAGTTCACGCACACGCGCACAAACAGACCGCGTCTACGCACCCAAGTGGAATCCCCAAATTTAGCTTTATAGACTGTTGGGGACAATTACCCTTTGTGAGTGCATGTTTGCACCAGCGTATTTATTTCAGGCTGAAATGGCATGGGGGTTACCAAAGCCAGATCCATATTCCACTCTGTACTGTCGGTATGAATTGTCAGCAATTGCTAGCAATGCAACCCAGATTAGTGGGGTTATTATTATTAGCACATAGATAGATGTTTATTATTACAGCTGAAAAATACCCTGTGAGCTTGCAAGCTCTGTACGTGATTGCTACGACACAAACATGCCCACTGACAAAATAATTAAAATATAAAAATAACATTCAACAAACAATTACACATAGCATTGCACATAACCGATCATATAAACAAATAAACACAGCCATACATTGCGATGGGACAAACTAAAACAGATCATAGGTAGCTCATTCAACTTTTAGAGGGAACAAGTGCCACACCTGCAACACCCCGAACAGAAATCACGAACTGTAATTGCAACTAGGCATACATTTACCACAGGTTACTGCACCTATGCACAATCATTGCATATACCAGTGACGTGTATAAGCGGTTTTTAGGACAGATTTTAAATAGCAGCATACTGGGCAAAGCACAGCTGTTTCAGCTGGTCTCTGGTGGAATACCCTGGGTGTCCGTGCAGGGGGAACATTGAAGGGCCTTCAAGGAAAGGTCCTGCCCTTACTTGTCTGCGTGGTCTACAGATAAGGCCTCTGGGGGGGGGGTCCTGTCATCATTGGAAGTAACTTTATTGGGTGAGGCTCGGTTGTGGAAAGAGTAGCAGTATTAAAAACATACTGATTTCACACGGAACATTGGAGACATTCAGTTTCTCTTGAATGCTGCGTTGGAATTAAAGGAACTATATTCAATACAGTCATCCATTCATTATCAGTCCCCGACTTAATCCCGTACAGGTTTGCAGTGAGCTGCAGCCTATCCCGGTATAAACGGGGTCAAAAGCTGGGCTAATTCCGATGATGGGATGCCAGTCCATCTCGGGCTACTATGGGCAATTTAGTCAGCAGGCCAATTAACATAGGCAGCTTGTCTTTAGACTGTGGGACGAAACCGGAGTACTTGGCGAACACCCACGCGGGCACGGGGAGAACATGCAAACTCCACACAGAAAGGCACCAGAGCCAGTGATGTTATGGTCAGAAAATGAACTCGCGTCACTGGGTTCACAGCACAGCGCGCTAACCATTGTCCTATTGATCCACCTGATTTAAATGTCGGTGTGTAGTTGTGTACATTTGTTATAAGGCAACTTTTAAGCTAATTTCTGCTTGACTAATAATGCCCTGTATCTACAAAAGCCTCATTGAGTTTAAGGACTTCTCTTTACGAGATTGCTGAATTTGGGGGTAGATATATAGATTATTTAATTTTATGGAGCATTTAGCGTGTGCGAGGAATTAAAAGTTGCGTAAAGGCAACGTATTCCTGACCACCTGATAGTCCCCAGAGGAGTTTCACAAGTAATGCATGCAGTCCCCTGACCTTTGCCTCCAGTGCGTCGAATTCCAGGTATGCGCCACCTAGTCTGGATAATTTTCCACGCACCACGGCGCAAAGGCAACCGGCCAAAGTGGTCACCCGGCTTGAGTGATCTACCGTGGGGCATTTGCTCGCCCTAGTCGGCTGCCGCCCGGAGCGCGGTGGTGGACATTCACCGGTCCTGAGGCGGCGAGTGCGTCTGCCTCTCCGTCACCGCCTCCTCCCGTTGCCTTCACACGAGTTTTATCCGCCATAGAGAATGGTGGGCTGAGCGGCTCTCCGACCGAATGGGATTCGTAGTCACAAGCCTGTAGGTTGTTGCTTGGAACAGTCTGCCCCAGCACGTCCAGCGAGAGACGATTGCACACCCACCCCCAGTCACGTCAGCGGCAAAATGCTGCTATATCGGGAGTGTTGCCGTGAGTGCAATGTAACTGTGGCAAGTAAGACATTGCGTCAACGTTTTTGTGCGACTGCGCACTTTTGTGCGTAGATATAATTGCGTGGCTTAATTTTTAGCTCGCTAGACTTCAGAGTTTGCTTGCATTGAACTGATGCTGGTGAATGTATGCACTCCCAATAAGGCCTTGTGCTTGACAGGAAGTGCTAAGCTGACTTTTATTCTGTATATGGAGGGACACATTGGTGCTTTGGGTAGGAAAATGTATTCTGGCACAAGTATGGTATATAATTAGATATAATGTAATCTGTTGTGATATTGTCAACATCTGTGTTTGTGTTTGTAAAGTTGTTCAAGGGATGCTGATGTGATGGTCAGCATACCGGCCTTGTAATCCGGAGGTCACCATGCCCTATCGGTTTGGCAATTTCAACAATGGTGCACCACTAGTCGATCAGTTTGGTAGGATAAAGAGTGGGTATTTCTACATATTTCAGGATGTCTAGCCACACACTACTTTGTGTGAGCGCTAGAGATGTAGATTTCGTCTTCATATTCCTTGGCAGACAGCGCCGCTGGAATATCTATTAGACTAGTTGTTTTTTCTTAATGTGTTAGAACTCTTAAATATATTCAAAGCACATTGCTGCACGAATATTGTACCACTGAGATGAGCAGTTGACCAAAACCCAGTGGAGCAAATGTCTGTGTTCCACGTTTGTTATTTTGTGCACGTGATGTGGCGTGAGAAAACGGACGTTTTCCCAGAGACCGCCCCCGCCGCCGTGTGTAGGTTGCATAGCAATAGGTGTTGAGCAGACACCATAGGGTATGGACAAGGCGGGGGAGAGCGTGGGAATTCCGTGCTATTAATCATCCATTGCCACGAATAGACGACAACTGTGGACAGGCTGTGTTAGTGAGATGGTGCCCAAGCCAGACGATTGGTCTGTTATTACGAATACCGTAGCCTTGATAATTGCTCTTTCGGGATAGCCATGTCGAACATTCCTCCTGTCTCCTTCGCGACGTTGTGTCTACCAGGTTAGGGGTGTCGTCAGGCTTTTTAAATGTGGGCGTCAGAACATTGTGTAAGTGAGAGAAGTGACGCTCGATACGGCTATCCAGAAAGAGCAGCTTTTGAGAGCAATTCTCAGACACAAAGCATTGTAATTGCTATTCATTGTGATTGACAGAACTGCCATTCGCCCCAAGCATGGCCTAAGCTGCCACCGAATATACCGGACGCAATTTTCAGACTTGCCTTAAATAAAGACAGTTTGATCAAGTCTCTGAATGCGCATCAGCCATTGCTATTTTTTCCAACGCCGTATCCGGACCGCTTGTGGACATTCTACATTCCCATGACGGGGAATTATATTTACACGGAACGGCCACCGGTGAACGAACTGTCCCGGCTTGGAGTCTAATTACGCTGTGTTCTACCGAGCCCGTCGGTGGCGCACGGTCCAATTCCTGGCAGGCGACCGTGGTTCACACAGCAGCCACGGCGCGGAGACCCGTCCAAATTTACGTTACCCGTCAGCCTGGCTGCACATCCCTTTCATTGTCCCGGTTGTTTACGCGTCGCACGTAGGTTTAATTGACTGCCAAGCAGGTCACGCGGTGATTAATGCGCTCTGCTTCAATTTCCTTGCCGTTGCAGCGCAACAAAAGCTAAGGCCGCGCGATCCGATTGTGCCAACATGCTGTTAATTGTTGCACTGCCCGCCCAACGAAGGGACACATCTCACTCTTCCTCCTACTCCGCATGGTTTTAAGGGACCCAGAGATGGAATCAAACTGGAGACCTCTGTTTTTCCAGTGTCCTGACCATTAACCATGGCAGCATCCTTGGACATTTTAATTTATAGGCAAAGATTCTCCTCTAGGCATTTAACAATTCGTCCGATCCATCGTCACAATTGAATTCTTCTACGGTTCAATCATACAATCTCATTTGTTGTTGTCGGGTTTGTTTAAAGACATTTCTGTATCATTTCTGAAATCTTGTTATTCTCACTTGTACAGTTCTATAACTTCAACCTGAGCATAACAATTGAATAGTCTTATTGATTTGCTATGTTATATCGTGTTATTAAGACATGACTTATTTCACAAGTGTATAGCCATGCAGGAGTGTGGACCGTAGGCCATAATTTGCACTTGGAAAAAATAGCCATCCATCCATTTTCTAAACCGCTTGTCCTGGTGAGGGTTGCGGGACAAGCGGTTTAGAAAATGGATGGATGGTGCAACGAAATTGTAGGAAAATAATACCCTTGTATTATTATAATCGTGATATTTTCCAGTGTTTCTAATCCAGGTTCATATAATATACAAACGCCAGGGAATTTCACACATGCAACGTAGCAAGCTACAGTGTGAGCAAAACCAATTTTCTAGCTTCAGAAATCCATGAGTCACACAAGTCCTATTAGTAACAAGACTAAAAATAACTTGTAAATATCCCGACTAATCCAAACCCTCCATTGCCTCCACCAAGCCGCATATACGTCTCCCTCGGAAGCATTTTGCATACAGTCCCGTGTCATCGTGGACTCGATGTGTCAGTTGCCTATTTTCAAACGGAGAATTTTGTTTCATCGTTGGGGGAATATCGTTAGTTTAATTGGACTCAGTTCTGGATTAGAGTTCCTATTCAGCCTATAGTTGGATAGTGTGCAGGGCCCCAATCATTCACACAAAACAGCTGCCTGTGAATATGAGATGGAAATGTATGGTGTCTGTAAGTCACCAGACATCTGATCTAGTGTCACTTTTACTTGCAGTTTGGAAATCATCCCTGTGTATGTGTTGTTATGCCTATTTATTTCCTGCCTGGATACACTTTTCTGTCTAAGTTCCTCTTACAGAAAAAATCATTAGAATTGGCTTAGCGCTGTGTGACCCTCGGGTGAAAGGCGCTATATAAATTGATATTATTATTATTATGGTCACCCTTGGACAGGGCCAAACTGTTGCCAGGGAGGGCTTGACCAAAGAAACACACTGCGGCACAAGGCAGCAGTAGTGCGCAATAATTGCGATACCGTACTGTACCGGTGATTCCTGGGGTGGCACGGTGCCGAAGTGAACAGTGCTGCCGCCTAACAGAAAGAAGGACCCGGGTTTGATTCCCGGCCTGGGTTCGGTGATGTCATTAACAAGACCCGTTTTCGCACTTTATTTTCCAGAATTTTGTGCCGCTGCAGCTGACCGTGACAAGCCCGAGCGGGGAAGAGAAAGTGCTCGACAGAGGGAACCGGGAACTGCGGCTGCAGGTCGGAGGACCAGAGGGCCTCTCTGTGGAGTCGCCGGCGGACGCCGGAGAAATAATTAAGACGCCTGAAAAACGCTCCAGGTTCTCGCGAAACAAGCGGATAGCGGCTCTGTGCAAGAAGATGAAAGACGAGGGCGGGATGCACGCGCTCACTCACATCGACCTCGACTACACGGATGGGAACGACAAGGCCGAGGACTCCTCGAGCGAGGCGACTTCGCCGACCGCTAACTTCGAAACCGCTAACTTCGAAGCCGACTCTGAGAACAACAATTTGTCGGACAACGCCAATTTATTGACGCACAGGGATGTCGATGCCGATGCGCGCAACGACAATTTGACGACCGCCGAGGACGCCGACGCCGGGCGGAACGCGGGGCCCGACGGGGCGGCGCCAAGCGAAACGGGCGCGGCGTGGCGGCGCGTCGAGCTGGCGAAGATGTCCGAGGTGGAGGTCGGCACCGTTCAGACGGTCGTGAGGAGCGAGCTGCCAGTGGTCACCAAGCTGGACGACGGCGGCGCCAGGGTGCTGGTGCAGGACGACGACGCGGGCGCCCTCGCCGGCGGTTGCCGCAGCGACGCCGCCTCCCCGCGGGGCGGCGGAGCGGAGGGGAGCGCCGCCGACGGTGCGAGCGCGCCGCCTCGGGAGCCGGACGCCGACTTCAACATGAACGTGCGATCGGAGAGCGACGCCGCTACCGCCCGCGAGGAGGAGGAGGAGGAGGAGGAGGCGGCGGCGACTGCGGTGGCGGCGACGCCTCCCCTGCACCGACCGACCGAGGGCGCCTACTCGCATTACGAGAGCTACGAGGACCTCCGCATCCGGGACGAGGCGGAAACGAGCCCCGGCTCGGCCGCGGATGCCGACGACGTTCCGGCGTTGCTCGGTGATGACGGGGGTACGGACGCGGAAGGGAACGCGGCCGGCACCGACCGACCCGGAACGAGCGCCGAGGGACGATCGGAAAAAGACGCGCAGTGGAACTACGCCAAAGACGAGCCGAGTGAAGCGCTCGACGGAGAGATGGAGTTTGACGCTGCTGACGAACCGCAAGCGCCCGTCGACGCCGATGACTATGTTGTTGTCGCTGCTGCTGCTGACAAGGCCGCAGTGACCGAGTGCGACGTTTCGGTTCAGACCGAAGATGCCAGCCTCTATGAAGAGGTCTTACCGGTAGACCCGAGAGGCGGTGAATATTTGACCGACATGGCCTCAATACCGCTGCAGGCTTTTGAGCCGGCCGACGTTTGCTTCTCGACGTTTGTTTACGAAAATCGCGCGCCGTTGGAGTGCTCGGAGTGCGATACCGGCGATGCGGATGCTGTCGAGCAGCACAGAGATTCTAGTCCAAATAACGACTCGGCGCCCCGCGGGAATGTCGGCGAGTGGCGTTCGGAAGAGTCCGTCCCGGCCGAAGAACAAGTGGGAATGGATTTGAGCGGCGACGATGCGCAGGTTGATGAAGAGTTTTCGAAAGAAGCGGCGCCGGGTGAATCCGAATCGGTACAGGAATCGCACGATACCTCAGAAGACGAATCCATAACCCCGACGAACACCAGTCAAGAGCACGAATCGGCCAAAGGGGATGTCGAGACCGATGCGGCGAACGTGACAAGCGAGGACTCTTGGGGAGATGACGAAATGCCCGCTTTGGAAAGTTCGACCGAGGGAGCGCTGCCAATGCATCCTAGTTTGGGAAAATCCGACGCCGAAACCACCGTCGGCGACTCGTCGCTCGGGCCGAGCGAAGCGGGTCCCTCGTGCCGCGAGCACGCGGGCCCGGTCGAGGCCGGCGAACGAGAGGCGGGCGCCGAGCGGGCCCTGCCGGGAGACGAAACCTCCTCGGCGGGCGATCGTCCTCCGCTGTGGGACGAGCCGCGGGACGGGCGGTTGGCAGGAGACGCGATCGCGGAGTCGCCCCCCGTCTCCGCTGCAGAACCGGACGAGGGCGGCGCGGGGGTCGAGGCGCCGCGGGAGCTTCCCGAGCGCGACGGCGGCGGCCCCGCGGCGGAAGCGTTGGCCGAGATCGCCGACGCGTTTGACGAGCAGGTAGAAGAGCGCCTTCCGGAAACCGAGGAAATAATCTGCTGGGAACCGCACTCGCAGCTCCGAGGTGACCCGTTACTTGCGGCCGCGGCTGTCCCTTCGGAAGCGGTTAAGGAAGACGTGAGCGACGCAAGGGTTTCCGTCGAAACCGCAACTGGCGCGTCGCCCGACGCGGAAGATAATCGCTGCGTTCTACAATCCGCGGTTTTAGAGCTAGACTGGCCGGACTCGCCATCTGCAGCTGAAGAAGACGTTGACGATGCCCCAGAAGCCTTTTCAAAGGTAGCAAACGAGGCGTCGCGGGTCAACGACGCATCCACGCCGTACGACCAGCCCGTCGGTGACCAGCCCGTCGGTGACCAGCTTAAAATCGTAGAGACGACGGATGTCGAGCAGAACTTTTCGTCGCAGGAAAGTGAGCCCGCGGTTCGGGAGTATCCGTCCTACAGCGAGCACGCGCCGCTGGAGAGCGTTACGGATGACCTGCTGACAAGCTCTACACCGAGGGTCGCTCACGTGCACCACAAACACACTGAAGAGCATGACGGATATCTGAGTAATTTGATTAAAGAGCAGCAGGAACAGCCGCAGCAGGAACAGCCGCAGCAGGAACAGCCGCAGCAGGAACAGCCGCAGCAGGAACAGCCGCAGCAGCAGGAGGGGGAGGAGGTTGAAGTTGATGCGGCTGACGTCCCGGTAACGATTAAGATCCAGATGTCGCACATGGGTGAGGAGAGCGTGAAGCGCTATTTCGAAAGTGGCGAAGCCGACGCGCGGTTTGCCGTCGGTGCCTCCGACGTGAACCTGCAGTACGACGAGGTGCCAATGTCGGAGTTCATGTCGGCTGACCCCGAACTCGGAGAGGCGTTGGCGGGCGACATTAACGAAGAGATAAGCGTCGCGAGCGTCGTCGTCGAACCGGGCAGCTGTAATCTGTCCGACGTGGAGGAGGACGCCGATCTGGATCAGAGCATTGACGAAATCCCTGATCTGGAGCACTATATGGAGCAGTTCAAGCCAAATGACCATTTCTCAGATGTGGCGACAAACATTCAGGCCATTCAGGGGGCATTGCTGGGAGCGACCCGCCCGTTAATCGAGCCGCCAGACGGTGAGGCATTTGAAGCTTTACCCTCTGCTCTTGAATCCCAGCTCGTAGGCTTTGAATCCACAGAAGTGAAAGTTTCGAATAGACCCTTCCTTGAATCATTTTTAACCATAGAATCTCACGTTATGACGGAGCAGCCTGACCAGCTTTGGGAGACGCCAGATTTAACGCCGGAGGTCAAATACCAGTATGAATTGGAGTTTCCGAAAGCACCAAACCAAACGCAGTGGTTCCCAGAACCGTCCGCCGCCCCCGGCGAGAACATCGACGACCTCCAGAAGCTGAAAGAAACGGGTGACATCGAGACGACCCCGCCTGTGGAGCGAGCCCATTGGATGGAGGAACATTGGCCGGCTGACTGTAGCGTGACGGATAGTCCGGCTTCCGATAAAGTAACGCCGAGTTCCGTTCCGAGGCAGGAGTCCGGCAGAGGTAGTGAACGGGCGTTCGGCTGCGACACCCACGAGCCGCCGGCCGAAGAGATTGAGGACTTTGATGCCCTCGTGGAGCCCATAATTCCGCGAGAGCAGCTGAACCGGATCATGGGCATGGTGGAGGAGAACGTGAAGCGCTTCTTGGAAGCCAACTCCGCCACGCTGCAGGTGACGGCGGAAGATGCCACCTTCGCGGGGCAGTGGTCGCTGGGGGGCACGGAAGGTGATTGCGCAGAGCCTCGCGTGCAATGTGAAGGCGAGACGGTGCCAACGGCCCGGCATCACCACACGCGCAGAGATGAAGTGGAGCGTGTCTGGGCGGAAGTTGCCGGCTTCGTGGAGCAACGGTCACCGGACGAAGGCAAGGAAGGTGATCGCGCAGAGCCTCCTGCGCACCGCGATGGTGAGACGGTGGTGCCGCCGCCGCAGCTTGAAGACGCCCGTGGAGAGGAACCGGAGCATGTCTCGGTGGAAGATGCCAGCTTCACCGCGGAGCGACGGTCGCTGGCGGGCACGGAAAGTGATCGCGCAGAGCCTCCTGTCCGTCGTGAAGGAGAGACGGTGCCCGCATTCGAGCTTGAAGGAACGCTTGGAGACGAGCTTGAGGATGTTCCGGCGGAACGTGTCGCGGAGCAGTTGTCGCTGGAGGGGAGCAAGGAAGGTGATCCCGCAGAGCCTCGTGCGCACCGCAACGGTGAGACGGCGCCGACAGCCGAGCCTGAAAATGCGCGCGAAGACGAACTTGTGGCGGAGACTAGTATTGAAAGCACTAACGTTGAACCTCCGCTGAAACCCGCGGATTTCGACACGGCGGCGGACACTTTTGCTCCGTCTCGAGAAGCTCACGATTGGGAGGCGTCTGCAGGTGCGGATGAACCCACTCTGTCGCCGCTCACCTCGGCCGAGCCCCCCGTAAGCAAGGACGACGGCACGGCGACTCCTGAACTGGAATCCGTCGACCAGTGGTTACGTGAAACCCCACCTCTGTTGCGTCGTCGTCCCGTCAATAGGATCAGCGGACAACTTGACGAGAACTCTGTGTCCCCGTCACCCCCGGAGCAGAATCTAGCGGAGGAGGAGGCGAAACAGGTCAAGGAAGAGGTGCCCGTAACGAACAGAGGCGATGAGGATGTTTCGAATGATGACACGGATGCCGGCGTTGATTTGCAGTTTGAGACTGAAGAACTGGATTTAGATTTGGAGCCTCGCGTTACGCATGAGGAGCTAATCGAAGATGTAGACTTGCTCGAAGAAGATGCAGACTTGCTCGAGGAGGAGGAAGAAGAAGAGCAACGATACCCGCACATGACTGTTGCAGAGTCGCAGCTGGAAGAGGCAACGTCTGGCTGGGAACAAGAGCAAGCAGCATCAGCAGAAGATAAAATCCTTCTTCGTTCGATTCCGCAAGTGCAACTCCAAAGCGGGTTCGTGTCTGGCTTTGTCTTGGCAGAGCCTGAAGTTGAAGTGCCCCCCGTAAGTGATGAAACGGAAGCGGTAGGTGTAAAGAGTGATGCCGTCGAAGCGGGCTGTCCTGACGTATCAAATGCGCGGGAAACCGTTGCGGAGGAGAGCCGTGTCGAGGAGGCGCAGGTATCGCAGAGATCGGTGAATGAATTGCCAGCGTCGACGAGCGAAACGTCCGACATCGCCGCCAAAGTGGAGCCCGAGCCCGAGCGAGACTCCTCGAGAGCGTTTGGCGGGGAAGAGCAGCGCCGCGAAACGTGGCTCCTGACGGAAGTCGGGGAGATCCGCGACATTCTGCAGAGCATGCTCGTCGAGGTGAACCAGTCGGTAGAGGAGTTCTCGCTGCAAGAATCCGCAGAAGCAACGACGGCTGCCGAGGTCGCCCTCGCCAGCGTTATCGAGGAGCCTGGCGAGGCGGAGAGCGATCGCGCTGGTAACGCGCCGGCAAAGCACGGTGGGGGCCAAGATGATATTGCGCAGAACCGGGAAGAAGCGCGCTCCGTCGAAGCCCCACCGCTCGCGGAGCAACCCGACTCCCACGCGCCTCAAAATCCCGGCGATGCCTTCGCCGTGACCGCCGACGACGACGAAGAATCGGCCAAGCAGCCGGTGCCCGACGCGAACAGAGCTCGGCCCAAGCCGAGGAGGCCGAGGCCGGCGTTCCCGACGGTCATCGTCAACGAGGTGATTCCGGAAGAGGACGAGAGCCGGGCGTCTGTCGAGGAGGACTCGTCCGCGCCCGGAGCCCCGGGCTGGGAGAGCGTCACCGCCAACCTCTCGGCGGCGGGGGCTGCGCCGGCCAAGAGCTCGTCGGCGGCGGCGGAGGCGAGCCGCAGCTACACGCGATTGCAGCAGGTGTTCGAGAAGGTTTTGTACTTCCTGGCTTTTGTCGTTTTCCTCGTGGCCTTGTACCACTACGACATTGTGGTGTGTTGTGCACTTTACGTTGTTTCCCTGGGTGTCCTTTACTACGAGAACGAGATCACCGAGTCCGGTCAGAGGCAGTTTCAGGAGTGAATAGCTCGATTTTGACGTGAAGTTATTTTAAAGTGGTTTTAAGGGCAGTCTGTATAGGTGATGCAATAAAGTTAGCGATGCCAGCGTAGTAATTATCTCGATTTGGTATTATTAGATTACATATGAAAGATTTTTCTTCTTTTAGGGCTGTTTTGGTATTTAGGGTATCTTGTAAAAAGTGTAAAGTGACTTGGCATTCATTCATCCTAACAGTCTATTTTTATAAGCAACAGATCAGTTTACCGTACTTACATGTAACATTTACAACCCTTCAAACCCACAGCATACATGAACTCCATTTTCCATTAACTATGAGCAGTTCTAAGGTAAAAGCATAATTTATAACGTCTTTGCAACGACAGACTGGCATCGAATACTTTAAACATACAATCATCTTTATCATAGTCGTAATTTCTTTATTGGTAATGGTAGAAGATTGACTGAATGTAACATATTTGTGCAAAAGAGGATGCGGGTTATTTTTTGTTAGGATAAAGACATTAACAGATGTGGCTTTTACATGGGGGTGAGGGGGAAACTATTGTGCAGCGATTAAGAAGCAGTCGCAATCGTGTGCTGTAGCTGTCGTCATTTCCGTACATTTCAGCGATTTGCAGCGAAGCTGTCTTTCCGTTGTCGTCTTGCTGTTGGCACCAGCCTCGCGGATTGTTGGAAGCAGCTTGCCGTCGTCAAATAACCGCTTTTACCTCTTTTTCGTAACTGAGCAATAACGGGAGGGAGACTCGCTCGCGCGGCGCGTCATCGGCGCCGGCTGTTTAAAAGAGATATTTCGGAACGAATGGGATGCCGCTCGTCTCCGACGGCTTGTGACTCGGTTGGCACGACGGCCCAACTTTGCATTTGAGGACTTGGCGTGAGCACTGGTCAGTGCGTGTGCAACGTTCACGGGGCCCCCGCGTAACGAAGCTGCGGTCGCGTGGAGGCGAATTGCAAGTGTGGCGAGCGGTCTGTGATGCTGGGTTTCTGGCGTGTGTCAAATAATACACGAGGATTCGTATAAACAGCTGGGCCACAAAGCATCGTGTGGGAAACCTCCTCCTCTCCCCCCGACCCTCTCCCTCCCCCCCGTGGCATGGATTTCTTCTTGAGAGCTGAACTCTGAGACAAGGTTGTCGAGATTTATCACGTTTCAATCCGTCACTCCGATCCGTAATAAAACTCTCCAGTTAATATTTAGGAATCCATGAGCGCTTGTGTATTGAATAGCCTTGACAGCGTTGTTGCCTTTTTGATGGTGTAGTGTGTCTTAGCCCACTGTTTTCAATGCTGCATTGCAAGCAGCTGCTGTATTAGAGGTACGGTTTTGGCCCTCCGGGCACTTCTCCCCTCCACCAGTTAGCCTTCGGTAGATGGACGAACTTCCACTAACACTGAGATTTGTAGCTTTTTAATGAAAAGTCTTAGCATGTCAGCGTGCTCCTGCATGCACTGTTCACAAACGGTCTTCCCCATTATGTGTGTCCAAATGCAGCCGATTGTAAATTGTATTTCAGTAATAATCATAGTGATAATGTAGTAATAATAATTGCATTACTGTATAAAGATGTGGGTTTTCTATATTGGCCACATCCGACAGTGATGTTTTCTGTCGATGGGTGTGTTAAACGTGCGCACCTTCGTGACGTTTGAATGAAACGTAACGACAACTTCTGAATAATACAATGAATGTTTATTGAAATGTAGAGTTTGTTATTTAAGGAAAGATTAGGTATATAAGGGGTAGTGCAAACACAGGTTGGCGTTTGGAATTCACATTGGGTGTTTCTAAATGATATTTAAAAATTTTAACTATTAAAAATGGCCTGTCAGGCTAATGTGTACAAACTTGTGACTTGGGTCTTGAACGAAAGGCACTGATGCAGACTTGACTAAATGTTTATGAAATTACTTGCACCCATGACCTATTGCCACTACATTTAACATCTTATAAGATCAACTTTGTAATGTTAAGTCTACGATACATCTATAGTCAATGTTCCAATTTAATTATTAAACTCTTCTGCAGTGGCAATGTGGACAGTACCGACCGTGTGACCCCCGTTTAGAAGCGTAACCCATGATGTGCCCGTGCCATAACCCCACTCCAAACATACGCTTCACGCAACGAAATCTATATATTTTGAAATATCATAATGTTAACCTTTTGCGGCTACCGCGCTCAGGTCCGCTCGCTAAACAGCTCACGAACCTCAGCGGCCTCGTACGTTTTAACAAAATACACGGAACGGAATACATAGCGCGGTCGTTTTTCTTTTTGAGTTCGACGGCCGTGCTCAAGTTCGCTCCAGAAGACTGGCGATGAACGCACCTTGCGTCTATGCGCTATCCCGGAACTCGCCTCCCTCCCCCAACAAAGTCACGGTGACATCTGTGCTTTTCACAGCGACGCACAGGTGGCGGTCTTTTTCAATGAGCGTCGCCTTTCGATCGCTGTCCCGATCCAAAACTCGGTTTGTTTAGAATTTGGGAGAGTGCACGGAACGCCGTGTTCAGGCCGGATTTCATGACAGGGGCCTAAAAATAGGGTCGTGCCAACCCGTACATCTGCGATGTCGCATGACCAGTGGGCCTGTGATTGGGGGATGTGGCAGAGGCATGTTGGGTTCTGTGCTGTTGTTTTGAGACAGGAGTTAAGATGGCTCGAGTGTGGGACTACTAGAAGTGCGCATACACACAGCTATTCCATGAGTTTTCATTACCGCGACTCCCAACGTCGTTGCATTGTGGTAAACGATGAGCAACGGAAAGTTCTGGTTTGAATTGAAAGTTTGCCTAAAGTTAAGTCAGCGTGAGCTGCATATTACTGTAGTTTATCTTGCTTGTGAATACAGTTTTGGCGCCAGAAAAAAATTACACGGTGAATTTATTAAGCACTTTTGCCAGATTTTGTGTTTGGAATATTGACGAGTGATCAGTTTGGTTCAAGTTGCGTTGAATATTTTTGTTGAGCCTCTATAACTTGCATTGTTTTCTCTAATATAGTCTTTCAATCGTTTTTATAACATTGATTATCCAAAATTTGATATGAATGCTTGAATTACATGAATTACAGCTCCAAATTTAAGTACAAAATATAATTTAAGTGCTGTAATTACCCTGCCAATTTGTAAATCAACACTGGGTAGTAATGGCATGTTACGAGGTGCATTTTAATGTGCCTTTTGCAAACGTCACGTGTACTCACAAATAGCACACTACTGTATTGTATTAATCAGGGAGGGCACTTTGCATAGCCCCATTAATTTATTCTACCCTTTGTAAAACGCAGTGTTAAATGTATCACGACAAAGCCCGGTATTTTTAGTCGCTGCAACAACATTAATTGGGTTTAATAGTCCTAGCAGAAAGAGCAGCGCATTGCGCCATAGTTAAATGAATGCACCAAACCAGCGCCCATTATGTTTCGTATGTAAAATCCACCGAGGCGGAGTGTAGCACAGACACTGACCAGCCTGTTGTCCTTGTTAGCACTTATTGCAAGCGAGTCGTTGATTGCTGTCGCATTGGCCAGAGGACGTTTCAGTTTGGGTCCAGTGATGAAACAAAACATTGATCTGCTTTGCGTACGAACACTTGGGCTGTGTCGGAATTAATGTTGCTTTGAGTGCATGTCGTCATTCATAAAGCTGTTATTTGAGTGGGCGCAGAACGCGGTAATCACTCATCATCGTTCACTGTCGGCTTGGGTAAATATTGGGAGGCGCTTGGTGATTTGAGAACGAGATGCTCAAAATAATTTTTCACCGACTAGACACTTATTCTCAAGTCCCGTAGCTAAGTCGTAATTACATCGTGGCACGAGCGTGTGACTTTAGGAGGTCGCTGTTTGAAAACGTTTGTGGCTGTGGGTCTGCGTGCACTAATGTCGAGTCCGAAACATTTCGAAATGTGTGCTTTGAAGGGACTGGCTGGTATCATTTAACTGCAAAGCTTCTCTCCTGCAGCAGTGTTCTGCGGTGAGCATTATAAAGTAATTCTCTAATTAAAAGTCGAATGACTACCGCGTTAAGTGTTTGCGGCTGTGCTTTGGAGCTCTCCGACGTGTTTCTGGATTGTATCGCTTGCCTGTTGGGCGTCATGCCCGACGTTTTACTCCATTGGCTGGGGCCTCTTTCAGTAACTGAATTCCTCTCCAACGTTTTCTCCGTAGGCGTTGAGAGCTTCTTCAGGCGATTTACTTCCAAACAACGCGCGGTGCAATCCCAAACGCAGCGGCGATGTCAAACCTTCATTCTCTGACTAATCTACTGCTTATGATTACAAGCCTGGTAATAGCAAGTATAGTAACAATGTATTAGCGTAACATCGAGAGATATGAGTGCAAAGCCAGTTGTTAAGCTAAAAATAATTTTCATCGTACAAGTGTAGGCCGATTGTAATTCCATTAAAAATATATGCAAATTGATTTTTTTTTATATATACAGCGTGGTTGTATAAAGCTTTTGAAATACAACCCAATAACTGAAAAAGTAGTGGTATTTTTTGGTTCGGGTTTCCTAATGATAGCCATACACATTAGGATATGCAAACTTAATCCGCTTGAATATCTCTTTTGAATCGTCCGTTGCTTTGCAGAGATTACAAATTATTGTTTTGTTCTTCCGTATTGTAAGCAAACGTTGAAATTATAATTTTGGAGACGTGCATGCAATTATGTGTTTATGGCGTTGTTGAAATACGGATTTTGTTATTGTGAATTGTCAAATTGTTTTGCGTTACGACGAAAGTATTAATTGCTTTCCTTTATAATTGAAACTTTTTTTTTGCTGCAGTGGCTAGCATTTCGCAAATGCCTGTTAAATACGGTTAAATTGGAGGCACCTTTTATGCTCTGCGAGTCCATCCGTTTAGTTTGGCAATAAGTATTAATACTATAACTACTGTTGGCTTCGCGTGCGATGTGTGTGCGTGTGTTCGCGTGTGCTTGGGAGGGTTATCGTCCACACTGTATTTGAGAGCTGCTCGTTTGCACTGTAGACTTGCATTGTTTTTGGCGTGCGTTTTGAGTGAACCATTTGTCTGCACTTGGGGACTACTGTTTTCAAGGGAATTGAAGTGCAATTAAAGAAAGATGATCTCCTGCTATTTGTCATGTCTGATTGTTGTCAAAAGGCCCAATTCACTCGTTAGGTAAGACATCTGGACATTCACAGATAGAACATCTACACAGCTGTTTATTAGCAATCAGTCACATAGTTTAGAGCCTTAAGAAACTTGCCTTCAGACTTCAATAACTGCAACCTGGAGCCATGTGGAAAGGCAGAGGTGGGTTGTGAGTTCGAGAAAGTAGAGCAGGATGTGAATGATGCTGTAGCCTTCTGTGTGGCAGAGTTGGAAAAGGGGAGTTTTTAGTGAGATTAAAATAACCGAGTTAAGCGCGTGCGTTGACGGAAGGCGTGATAATCTGACACCTCAATATGGCACAGGTCCACGTGAGCACCAGAAGAGACCGGCAAACGGAGCTACAATGTGATAATTAGAGTTTGGACTGACATTGATAATGTGAATTTGCTCTGCTCTTATTATAAAAAATCCTCGATAAGGTGACCAGCTTTTGATTGAATACGCATTCAGTTTTCTGCCGAGTTTTTTTTTTATTACACTGGCAGAGTACCCACCCTACAGGTTATGTTGTTCCAAGCACTTTTTTCTGCTGACATGACTGCTTCGACCCGGATTTGTTCCTGATGCCCTTTTGGGATTCTGGCTGGATATCTGAAGTTTCATGATAGTAATCAATAAGTGGGCAGTAAAGCTGAAATAAGACGTAAAGGAGTCTTGGTGTTGTTCAGGGAAAAACATTCTAATGAAGGATTCCGACCCGGTGAGCGATGGAGGTTTTGCGTTTTATCAGTGACCGTGCCAACCGACAAAGCACTGTAAAGTAAACATTTACCTGTTCGTGCCAGGAACGGCTCTGTTTGCAGCTCAGAGCATGGCGCCGACACCTTGTCAATGGCTACGGGGACCAAACGCAGCAGCATCTCGCGATCACGTCCGTGTGGTCGGTACCTGCAGGCAGCATGGAGTCTGGTGGCAACGTCCGAGCCTCCTCACAGAAAGAACCTCCTGCCCAACGCGGTTCAATTCCTGCCTCGGGCATCTTTTCTGCACGGTGTCTACGTGTTCTCCCCCTGGTCGTATCACGTGCAGGCTGTTCTCTCGGCTCGGAGGTGATGGCATCATCGCCATCCAGCGGGCAGCACAGATCTGGCCGAGGATGCCGCAAGCCACGATAAAGACCAGTTTGTTTAATCAAGTTGTATTGATGTCACGGGTCAAACGAAGTTCCCTTTGGTGTACAAGTCGTATCGAGTGTATTGTCTCTCAGGCAGCAGAGGCCATTTCTGTTTTTAACCCGCTGCAACCTGACCCACGCTTCGGTAACAATCGCCGGTCCCCCTTCGACATAAATCCGGATTCCCCAGAGCCATATCGATCACGTCGTACTGCCGGAGCAGACCAACACAACCTTCAGTACTTTGCGCAAGGTGACAGGCCACGCAAGCGAATCCCGAACACTGTACACCGTGGCGTGACGCGGGACATATAGTAGCCGCCACGCGTGTGGGTTTCATGTAGCGCTTAAAAATACATCGACTCTGGAATTCCCTGAGCTCCCGAAATGTTTGTAAATACACGTTTCGGCATTATATATAGGATAAGCTTGCAGAAGCGTTCCACTCGGTGCATCGCGTGTCTTCCAATGCGTGCATTGGGACATACAGACATTGCGTACGTGCCTGATAGGATTGAATTAATGTTCGTAGTTTAGCATTCTTATGCTTTAGCATTGCCCCTGCTGATATCCGACGGGAAGTGGCCAGTCGAGTCGAGATGACAAAGGCTACTAGCGATGAACGCCACCTCCTTCATGGACGTCAACCCCTGGCCCAACGACTGAAGTCAAGAAGAAGCTTCCTCAGCCATGTGCAGCCCCTAACAACATCTCGAGGGGAAACCAGACTCCAGCTCTGGACGGAAAAGCTTGAGAGTGACCCTCCTGCAACTGGCATGGGAATTCCACCTGCTGAAGACTTCCCTCCTGGCTCAGATGCACCATGGATTCAGTGGAAGACACTCAACCGCCTGAGAACTAGAACGGGACGATCAAAAGATGCTTTGGTCAGATGGGGCTACAAGACCGGCCCAACCACCTGTGAATGTGGAGAAGCAGACCATACTATGGAACACTGCCTTGTCTGTGCTCTACTACCCAACCTCTGCAGCTCAAAAGACCTTGCGGAGTTCAATGAAAATGCAAGGGGCTGTGTAAGAAAATGGGAAACTAATTTAACATCGCGCTTCGAAGAATCGCAAAGAAGAAGATGCTTTAGCTCAAAACTTTATGTTTGTAAGTGTGGGTTAAGACGCAGTGCCAGCATCAAGCATAGGTAAAACGAGGAAAGGCGTAAGCGCCCTAAGGGGCTCAAGTGGCCACAGGATTCACGAAGAAATAGTGATGCGTCGAACAGCTCCAAATCGGATACTAAGAAACACAATGAGTTATTGTAATTAATACAATGCATTACTCTGTCTTCTATATTTTGGTCTGCATCTTTCCTATCTGCTCAAATATATCGTTTTGTCTATATTTCTATTAACTCACTATATCTTGCATATTAGACATTGATAAGGGGGCCACACAAAAGCAATGGTTAGGGCGCCCAGTGGGCTGGTATGACCACTGAAAGTATTTGTGAAGGGGAAGGGCGAAGCTGAGAGGCGGAGCTTGGAACGTTGCAGTTTCGATCTTGCGTCGCGAGCTTTGGGGAAATCCTTTATTTAATATGGCCAGTATCCATGGGGTGAGTCTCCAATAATAACAGCAGTGCAAGTTTATGTGAAATGTTGGCTCCTATCAGACTCTCTTGGCCAGTTTTACCTTCCGTTTGTTGTGTCGCAAGAAACATCTAAACATCCGTAGGTCACTCGGATACCGTCTCTCCCAGTGTCATTTGTGTCCATCGGCACCCTGAGCTAGTGACGGAAATTCCGCATTCCCGCAATGAGATACGCCTAAAAGTGGTACTAACTTTATCGCCCGAAGAGAGGTGATGGTCCAAGACAGGGATTTCGATTTGGAAGCTCCCAATCGATAGATGTTTATTATTACGGTAGAAAATATATTCATTGAGCTTGCACGCTCTTTACAGGATTCCTGCGACACAGCAAACACGCGAATTGACAAAACATTTTTTTACAAATTAACTAACCGTAGAATATACGAGGTTTAACTTTTTCCGGCAATGAGAAAAAAAGTCCATTTAGTCTAAATGAACTAACCATTTACACACAGCATTGCAGTGAGAGAGAGAGCGCGCTCTAATCACAATCTGCCTGGCGGCATGAATCTTGTATTGGCTCCGCTGTGTGACACTTAGAACAGAGTACATTAGTATGACAAATGAATGTAAAGTGAGCGCCATCAAATACCTAAAGATAGCGCCGACGCACCAACATTAGCCATTAACCGAGCTGCCGCACATCGGCAGACCTTTGGCTCCGGTGGCAGCGAGACCAGCAGAGCAACGGTGGTGAAGTCTCTGGAATGGTCGCGGCGTGAAGGTCGTTAAAGTTCAGTGAAACGCGGATACACTCAGACGCCAAGCCCATCAGCAGTCTGCGTTGACCCACCGCCACTATAAATGTCACCGACTCAGCACGATGCAAAACGCAGTGTGTGAATTGAAGGCATTATTCCTTAGCTGTTCTTTCGGGATGGCCGTGTCGATAGTTCCTTCTCGTTCCGCGACGTTTTTGTTAACTATATTTATAATGCGTCCACATATTAATTCAATTTCGAAGGTATTAATTCGAAGAGAGAACAACTCGGAGGCGCGAGGAAGGGAGCAAGGCGGATTGCCGGCGCCAACTTATTGCCACACACTGCTTCCGATATATTAAGATGTTATCGGCCAATTAATTAATTAGTGGGGTTTTTTAAGTTGTGGGGGGAAACCGGAGGAAACCCACGCAGAACAGGGGAAGAACACACACTCCACACAGAAAGGCACCCGAGGCAGGAATAGAACCTCCTCAGGCAAGACCATTCGCCTCCCACATTGGAGGCATCATGAGGCGTGCAGAAACACCTGATTCGTACACTTGTTTTAACATCCATCCATTTTGTGAAACCGCTTAATCCCGTACAGGGTCGCGGTGAGCCGGAGCCTATCCCGGCAGACACAGGGCGCAAGGCAGGGGGATACCGAGGATGGGACGCCAGTCCATCGCAGGGCACCTGGGGCATTTTTACTCAGTAGGCTAATTAACCTGGCAGCATGTCTTTGGACGGTGGAAGGAAACCGGAGTGTCCGGCGAAAACCCACGCGGACACGGGGAGAACATGCAAACGCCACACACAAATCCGCCCCGAGCCGGGATTCGAACCCGGGGCCTTCTTGCTGTGAGGCGGCAGCGCTACCCACTACGCCACCGTGCCGGCCCCCCTTTTTTTTTAAATAGGAAATATGTTTGGGTGGTAAGGGCGGCACGGTGGCGCAGTTAGCAGCGCTGCAAGAAGGTTTCCCGGGTTTGATTCTTGGCTCGAGCACCTTTCAGTGTGGCGAAAAGCCCCGCAACTCTGTAGAGGTTGTAATCTGGTTCTGATAACGGATGCGTGAATGATTCGGCAGAAGCGAACTCGGGACCGGTTCCGTCACCGAGTTGCTCGCTTCTCTTCACTGTACACGTTCGGTGCCGCGGATGCCACGGCGCGAGTTCATGAACCTCACATCGGAGGGGATCGACAGCCCCACGGCACCGTCATGTGCCGCGATGGATGACCAAGTCGTATCGGGTTTCCAAACCCAAAAGGAGCTCTTGCACTTGATAACCCTAAAGAAAAATACGCCGACGTGTATATTTCCGTACGCATATTCGACGCATAAATTGCGCGCTGCCTGACAAGTCGCTGCTTCTGTGTCCAAATAATAAGCGTCGTGCCGCACTGCTTGAGTGAGTCGCTGGTAGCACCCGTCTGCGCGCTCTTGTTTAAACGAGTGATTGTACGGCCTGCTGTCGTCAATCACGCGTTCTGAGCGTGTCGAGAATGGGCCCGTTTGCATTTCGAGAATTGGTCTCAAGAGCTGCTCTTTCGGGATAGCAGTGTCGAATATTGCTCCTGTCTTATTTCGCTACGTTTTGCCTCCCACTTTGGAGCCTTGACGGGTGAGAGCCTGGACGGGTGACAGTCTAGACAGGTCAGTCCTGAGCTGTCACTTGAAGGTGGATTGTGCCGGGATGCTCGGTGTGTGCAGTGGGAGAAACGCCGCTCAGCCCCGGCGGTCGTGGCTGCGATGAGCAGATTACAGTGTTAGATCTTCTCCCGAGGACGGGGCGGTTTGTGGGGCCAGTGATGTGAGACGTACAGAGCACAGTTTACTGCCGTAACTAAATAATCTGGTCCATGTGACTCCATACAGTATCGAGCACACCAAACACCAGCCCCGCACAGCCACATGATAGCATTACTAAGTTAACGAGTCGGTTTTTTTTTCTTCCTAAACACACGCCGTGACCAAATGTCCTGCACTGAGCCGGGTTGTTTATACGTAATAGTGTGATGTTAATAATGCCGCATCTGGTGTTGGGATCTGGCCCGGTGGCTCTGTCGTGAGCTCTCACACCACAACTTGAAGGTGCTGTGTTCAAATCCAAAACGCAGGCAGTGATCCCGAGGTTAGTTCCATCATGCCTGCGCTGTGTATAAACTTCCTACCACTTTGTGAGCTGTCCCCCCCCCACCCCCCTTTAAATTTGAGCTAACCGCGACACTACCGCTCCCCATCTTCATCTTAGTTTTTATATAAAAGACAAATACAATGATTCCCCGTATAGCCTTAACAGACTCGAGGGTCGAGTGCTGTTAGCGGGTACCTGTGAAGGCCAGCACGGCACGCGAGGGGGTGGTTGGCCATCACCATGCCCGACCGCCTTTGTCTAGTGCACCAGGTACTGATTTGAGGCTGAGGTACTGATTTGAGGCTCAGGACCGGTTTGGAAAATCGTCACTCGTGTTTGCCATGAGCGGGAATCACACTCACATGCATTCACATTAGTACGATCCCTTGCCGAATTTCATAAGCCTATTTTTCACAGCCCCTTATCTTTGAATAGCTCGCTGGCATCACATTCATCAAGAGCGAGTTTGGTCGGGGTTTGCATTGGGGGAAAGATGCTGAACAAACCTGGAGCGTACCGATGTAGATTTACACCGCTCGATTCATGATGGTCGCTCTTCAGAGCCATTCTTTCTGCATAGCAGTATCGAGCTATTTCCCTGTCTCCCTCGCGATGTTTCGCTTCCGACGGCTATCCCGAAAGAACAGCTCTGAAGAGCGACCAACCCTGGAGTGGTTTTATGGATTCTTTTTTTTGTCTCCCCGAGCGCGGTGTTTTGTGGCCGTGTACTCGATGTTGCGCGAGCAGCGGCGTCTGGTTTCAGACTCTGAGCGCGAGCCCGGCCTGCACGTGTTCTATTTATAACCGAGCCAAGTGTGTTGCTCTGGGTGAAATGATGGAGCCGACAGCGGGTAAGAGCAATGAGTTCTCCCCGCGTGCGACAAACATCCTCCGCGTGGCCTTAGCAGACTGTCGCGTCAAGGGCTGCACCTATGAAGGCCAGCACGGCACACGACTGGGTGGGTGGCCAGCACCACACCCGGCCGCCTTTGTCTCCCCCAGTGACGGTGTTTACACACCGCGCCAGGTTACTCGTTTGAGGTTTGGTAATGTTGACCCCTGAGCGGGGATTGAACTCGCTCTGGCGGTTTTCTATCGTGCAACCCGGTAGCGACGGGCGGAGTGAACCACACCGCGAGATATTCGCCCCAAAATACGCGGCACCACGTTTCACGGTGGCGAGTTGCAGACCCCGGGACGTCGTTTGCAAAAGACTCTGCTATTGTGTGCCACTATCACGCTCCTAAAGCTACCGGAAAATTACCCAAATGGCTACAAAACCACATAGCGACGTGGCTGATTATGTCTTTCTGCGAAACATCGTGGCTTCGTCATAGCCTCGCGGTGTGAGGCAAAGCTAAAGGGGCAGCCCCGCAATCGCTCACGGTGCTGTTGGCGGAAAGGTATCCCAAACAGGGTGTGTTTTGGCCTACTCTTCCACGCCGGCGAGACATCCTGGAGTTGGTGGGAGTTAACAACACTATGTCCATCACGTCGCTGGGCGCAGATAGGCGGAGGGACTTTAGAAGCGCGCACTGGGTCGCCAGCCCGGTGTGCTGATACGACACCCCACGGGCAGACACAGGGCGCAAGGCAGGGTTATACCCACGATGGGACGCCAGTTAAGCGCAGGGCGCCGGCGACAATTCAGTCAGGCGAATTAATCTAAGCAGCAGCGTGTCTTTCGACTGCGGGAGGAAACGGGAGTACACGTGAACCGCGCATCCACAGCTTGCCAAGCTCGCCGCGTATCTTCTGTTGTAATGATCAACATCTATCTCCGCACAGAAATGTCCCCGAACCCGGAATCGAACCCGGGGCCTTCTCGGCGTGAGGCGGCAGCACTGTTCGCCCGCTGCGAATCCCCACCGCGCTGAACGCGCGCGTGTCGTGTGGAGCGGCGCCCTCGCTCAGCCGCCACCCTGAGCCCAAAGACAAAGATCCCCCGTATAGCCTTAGCAGACTGTAGGGTCATGTGCTGTTAGCGAGCACCTATAAAGGTCAAACGGCACACGAGGCGGCGGGTGACCAGAACCACCTCCGGCCACCTTTATCTCCCAAGTATTTTTACTTGTTTATTTGAAAAAAAAAAATGTGTGCGATGCTGTGTGTAAATGTGTGTTTTTTGTTTAGTAAATGTATAACTTGTATATATATATATTTTTTTACTTTTGTCAGTTTGCGGCAATGTTTACACACTGCATTAGGTACTCATTTGAGACTGAGTCGACCTAGCGGATGCCCAGCACCGGTTCAGAAAATCGCCAACTGGTGTCGGTGGCCGTGAGCGGGATTCGAACTCTGGTCACAGCCAGGCTTTTCTAGCCCAGCAGCGCGCTAACCGCCGAGCCGCCGCTGCCCGCGGTCGCCCGGGGCGTGAGCCGCACTCGAGCCCGGCTCCCGCGGCCGATCATTCGAATTCGATTCGATTCTTCGAAGCGTGATGGTTATACGACAGTTTTCCATTGCAATAAGTTCTTCTTTAGTTGCAGACAGCCCTTCAACATTTAGAGGTGTAATAGTCAGCGCTGGCCTTAAAGGCGTCGGGCATTGGCCTCTCTTCTTGCTCCAGACTGAGGGGCTTCTGGGCATCTGCTGAGCTTCTGGACATCGTTGTCTTTCAGCTCCTCGGCTTCGAAGTGTTTGGTAGAATTTGCAGGTAATACCGAGTGTTACTTGACAGGGCTCGCGACGTCAACGCTTCTCCCGCGGCCGCTGACGCACGCGTGCAGACACAAAGCGCGGCGAGGCTATATCCGTGCGCGGCCCGCGGCCTCTGCGACCCGACACCCGGCCGCCTCCGAGCGGCAGCCGCGTGCCGGCGGAGTCACGCCGCGGCATCGGTTACAAGGGGATCGAGGTGGAAGCGTTCACGTCGCGATCCCTGTCAAGTAACACTTGGTATTACCTGCAAATTCTACCGAACACTTGGAAACCGACGAGCTGAAAGACAACGATGTCCAGTAGCTCAACAGATGCCAGAAGCCCCTCGGTCTGGAGCAAGATGAGAGGCCAGTGCCCGCCGCCTTTAAGGCCAGCACTGACTATTATATCTCTAAATGTTGAAGGGCAGTCTGCAACTAAAGAAGAACTTGTTGCAATGGGAAACTGTCGTATAACCATCACGCTTCGAAGAAGCCAATCCAATTCCAATCGGTTACAAGCGACGGGGCCGGTGGGCGACCAGGCACTTCACACGCCGCCGCCGATGTCGCTCTGGGCGGCAGGGTGGCGCAGTGGTAACGTACCAGCTTCACGGAAAGAAAAATGCTGCACGACGCGGTTTGATTCCCGCTTGGGGCGCCTTTCTGTGTGGAGTTCGCAGGCGCGACGCAGCCGCGGGTGTTACGGGTGTTGCGACACCCACACTTTCACAGAAACCTGATTCCATCTCCCCCATTTTTTCCTGAGGTAGTCTCATATCATATGAGACTATCTGTTGCGACACCCGCACTTTCACAAAAACATGATTCCATCCCCCCCCCACACATTTCCTGTAACACCCGCGGCTGCGACGCGCCTGGGAGTTTGTGTGTTGTCTCCACGTGTCCGCGCGGGTTTTCGCCGGGTACTCAGGTTTACTCCCACTTTCCAAAGATAAGCTGCTGCTGCTGCCTAGGTTTAATTGGCCTGCTGACTAAATTGCTGATGCTCTGTGATTGACTGGCGTCTCATCCTGGATGCAGACCTGCCTTGCCACCCTTTCGTTTGCCGATATCGGCTCCAGCCACCCATGACTCTGTCCAGGATGAAACTGGTACTGATAATGATGATGACAAACTGATATAGAGAAATTATGCATTTTTGCAAAACACATATGGATGCATGCCCGAGCCGTCGCGGTCTCCACGTTACGACTATCTCGACAAATAACGCGAGGATTGTGATGGAGACGTCACTGGTTGCGCGTAATCTGCAACGTAGGGCTCGGTGATTAAACAAAAAAAAAATCCTGCTCGAGCACATTGCAAGTGACTGCATGTTCCTATTAATTGAATCACACTTCTGTCTAATAGTGAATCCTCATTGGCCAGACGACAGATGAAGAATCGCACATTAGTCCGCATTAGATGAAACGTTGTCTTGCCGTGGCAGGGCAGTAATGCCGTAATGAGCTTTACACTTCCCCTCCCACACTCGAAACTTCATTGAAACGGCGTGTTAGGGTGTAACGCGCCGTGAGTTGGTGTGCACGGGTGCTCTAGTGGTAGGATCGCTCACCACTCGGGGCAGCGTGCACGAGCGTGGATTCTCCTCAGCGTGAAATCCCCGTATTTGGGGTCAGATTTCAAAGTAGAACCTTAAAGTAGAGTCCGCTGCTCCTTCGTATTGAGAGCAGCCAGTTGAGGTGGTTCGGGCATCTGGGAAGGGTGCCCCCTGGGAGGCTCCCCTGCGAAGTCGACCAGGTGCGGCCCACTGGTCGGAGACCTAGAGGCCGACCCAGGACACGCTGGATGGATTATATCCTTCAGAAGCGCAACTTTTATCTGCACAACACCGAGGCTTTTATATCTAATTTTTACTTTAATTCGCATTTATTGACTACTCTTCTGAAGCCTTAACACTATTTGAGCTTAAAATTCACACTTTTACACGAGTACCATCATCAACCTCTTAAGCACTCTTCCGCATTGATCATGACGTCAGAAGAACGTGTCGCACGCGTGAAACAAAATCACCCGTAGAGCGGGCACTTTGCTAGCAATAACAATATTGACTATGCTGACCCGTGGTAATAAGAAGGTGGAATTCCCATCTCGGGCTCCGGGCCAGCGATGGAGATAAGCACACTCCGGCGCTCATTTGCTGTCGGTACACACTCAGACGTTTTTTAATTTGGAAGGAAAACTGGCACTCGGAATGATTATTTACGAAAGTGCACGCGCACATTTTACAATTTACTGTTCTCTTTAATCATAAATTGTGAATGAATGCCAGATGATGGGGCGGCGAACAGAGCCCCGATTCATAGCGACGTCTCTGACAGCAACACGCAGACAGCGCCGCATTGTCCCCGAGCGGAGACTCATCTGTGTCTGGTTCATCGCGATGACGGCGCGATTTAAGTTGCTCAACCAACTAGAGAAGGGACGCAGGAGCTTGATGGAAAAAGGAAGGAAAAAAAAAACCCACCCTCCCCCGAGGAATAAGCCGCAGCGCGTATGTCAGGGCACCGAGAGCCTCTCTTCTTGACGCTGAACTTGTGAACGCGCGTGCGATTGCGTAAGGGTCTCGCGCAAACGTTGACGTTTAGGTTGAGAAAGTTGAATAAAGCGCGTCGATAAACACGTTTGGCAATTACAGAAGACGGCGCCGGAGTCCGCGCGCCGCCGTAGATGGGTGACGCGAGTTCACATTCACAGCCGTGTCCCAACGTGTTCTTTGCAAACGAGGTTACCCCCTAAGGAGGTGAACGGGAGCTATTCGAGCAGTGAGATTGGTGATATGTGTTTTTAAAATATAAACCCAGGCTGAGAATTGTCCCTAAAGAGCTGCTCTTTTGAGATAGCCGTGTGGAGCGTTCCTCCTCTCCACCTCGTGACGTTTCTCCTCCTCCGTTGGAAGCACGCCTGATGATGCCTCCAACGTGGGAGGCAACGCCTCGCAAGGGAGAGATGGAGGTCGCTTGACACGGCTATTCCGAAAGAACAGCTTTGAAGAGCAACCATCAACGCGTACAATGTCGATGTCCACTCATGTTCAACGAACCTATGACATCCGTGACATTCGATATGGGAATGTTCCCTTCCACGCTTCGCGGCAGGAAACTCAGTTCAACCCTCTGTGTTCAGTGCTCGTGGCAAGTTGGCATATTTGAGTGACCCAAACCAAGGTAAAACTGATTTCAGTGCGCGCAAATACTTTGTATATATAGAACGTGGTGGAGCGGTGGCGGAGTGGTTCGCGTATTGCGTTACGAACCCGGTGAGCTGAGTTCAATTCCCGATCAACATCAGTGGCGAGTGATATTTGAAGCCCAGTGAGTATTCGGCCAATGCTGGATTCTATTTACAGTCCTGAGCCAGTCTTGGAAACTCCACATTCGCATGGCAGGAGCCAGTTTCTACAGAAAACAACCCCGTGGCATTACCTACCGCTATAGTCACATCCTTTGCTGAGAATCTGTTGCTGAGGAAAGGGATGTCTGGGTCACTCTCCTTGGACTGCTGCCACCGCGACCCTCACCAGGACAAACGGGTTAGAAAATGGATGGATGGATGGATATATTCACATCCTTGACTGGAGTGACGGTCGGCTCACCCCGTCCTCTTGCTGGAATTTTTAAGTTCCGTATACGCTACAATAATAACACAAGTATAATAATACACCGATAAGTGACGGTCATTTATCAATCTATTGCTGGATGAAGATCTCCCCCACGCCAGGAGACAGCATGGAGTGGATCAGGTATCACTGGCAATGTTAGCCGTGGCCAGGAACTGAACTCGGGTCACCAGGTTCATAACGCTGGGCACTAACCACCGAACATTGCATTACACTTGCAGAGTACCCGCCGTGCGGGCGATCGTGTTCCAAACATGTAACACGTCCTCCTGACGTCTGTTGGTGACGATGTGTTCTGCTGACGTGACCGCTTTGACCTGAGTTTCTTTCTGTTCTCTTTTTGGGAATATTGCTGGCTCTGTGAAGTTTCAGAAGAGTAATCACTAAGTGGGAAGTCAAGCTGAAATGACACATTAAAGCCTCGCTTTTGTGCAGGTAACAATCCACGCTTCTGAAGGATTCGAACTTGGTATTCTGAGTGCGGACATACGTTCATACGTAAAAACACTTGCTCCATTAAACATAGGTTACAGTACTTAATGTACGGATGAGCTGAAACGCTCGATGAATGGAACCTCCTAAATTAGCGATACGTTTAAAGACGTGCGTTTCCAGAAGGCTGCGTACATTTTTTGTTGAGAAACCCACGCGGCACGCAACAGATTTTCTGGACTTTGGTCAAAACGTCGCGTCGCACATTCACCAAAATACATTACGAAAGGCTCACGTTACCGTAGCGTAACGTAAAGTAATTGTACCCAGGCCAGCGAAAGATTAAATAAATAAGCCGTTGTGCTAAGCGTGCCTCTGCGCGTTATATTTCTCGTGTGACACTCAAACGGATCAAAACACTTCGGCAGCGTGACATTAGCGAGCTCGCTTAATCAGAACCGCGTTACGAGCGGGCCTGCATCTCATCGTCGCAACGTCCAAACACGTACGTTATGCCGCTCGCGAAAACGCCTGTAATATTATCAATCAAATTACATAAAGTAAATTAAATCAAATGTACAGAGGCGCGAGGAAACCACGGGTGTTGGGGGGGGGTCAGTCAGCCACGGGATTAGCCAGCGCCAACCCGCCAGACATTGCATTGTATATATTATGATATTATCCGGCAATCAATTATTGAGTGTTTTTTGTTGTTGTGGGGGGAAACCGGAGAACCCAGAGACAATCCACACAGAACAGGGGGAGAACACACAAACTCTGCACAAAAAGGCACCTGGGGCAGGAATCGAACCGCCTTGGGTAGGACTTTATTTCTGTGAGGCGCGGATGTTAACACTGCGACACCCTGCCAGGCAATATCAACAACGTTACCGTCTAAACACGTTCTATATGATGAAGGAGCGGACACAGTTGTTCCGAGTTTATCAAACACGGTGCCATGTTGTAAAACGCGGCTCTCTGGCTGTTAATAATCGTGCACACGTGTGTGTGTGATGCAAGCTTATGGATTCGCTAGGTCAAGGTCAGGAGGTCACTGTGCCCAATGCCATCTCCTGCAGCCCAACACTGCTCCACAGTTGACATCCTCAAAAGTCCCACCATCTGGCTTTCGGTCTCCTGATAATCGAAGGTGCTTGATGACAGGGTGGCAAAGCGGTAACATCCGCTCTTCACAGAAAGAAAGTCCTGCCTGGGCCGGTTCGAGTCCCGCTTTTTTGTGTGCAGTTTGTGTGTTCTCCCCCTGTTCTGTGTGGATTTCCTCTGCGTTCTCCGCTTTTCTCCCATAGCTAACCCCCCCCCCCCCACCTGAATCGTTCTCTCTTGGAATATCTCCGGCACTGAACAAATATGCGTTGGTGGTGCGTTATGCATTAGTATTGGTTACCGTTACTCTGACCAGCGCTCGAGTGCGGCTGCTCCTCCTCCTCCACCCGGCACGCTCGTCCCTTCCCGTCCATCCAGTCTCTGTCTTCATATTGTATTTATTTAGCCAATGCGTTTTACACGTGAGTGTGCAGTTCATTTTCATTATTGATATTTTAAACTCCCAGACCTAGAATTTAACCGCGAAAAATTGAATACATAGTGAAGCTCTGTTTGTGAGTTTAGGTCATGTGAAAAAGTGTGTAAGTGCTGCATGTGCTCGCTCGTTTGCTCCAACATATCGACGGGTACACTTCACTTACACACGTTTTCACGTGACCTAAACTCATAAACAGAGCTTCACTATGGATAACATTGGTCATGAAATCCTATGAGTTAATTTTATTAATACACTTGCTCTTGAGAGCCGTTCATCTGAACTTGACAAGAGGGGGAGGATCGCTCGACACTGCTATCCAAAAAGAGCAGCTCTCTAGAGCGATGCTCATTCCTCAGTGAACACTCGGTCTAACGCTGTGCAGTCTACCGTGATAAGAGTCGAACACAACAGCGATCGCGACCGCATCTCGGTACAAATCAGTTCCGACCGCCTCCACACAGACGCCAGCTCCCAGGCTGTGCTGGTGAAACTCGCTGGACAAGTGGCAGCCCTACTTGAGGCCAGTGTTTATTTTGTGATGGATTAATTGACAGATTGATGAAATGGAATCTCATCGACCTGCAGTGACGGGATTCCATTCAGGAAGACAGGGTACGTCGGTATTTGCTCTGGCTTTGTTTGTCGAGCGCCGCGCGGCTATATTTTGATTTCCACAGCAAAGACAAATAATTATGATTTGTTTTTCTGGGAAAAAGGTGTTTGATCAACCTCAAGCGAGAGAGAGTCAAAAGCGTTGTACGTGCTCAACAGAGCTCACAAACCTCTATTTATATATTTTCCGTGGTAGATTTCGCTCACAACACTGCCTTATTATATATAGTGAGCGCTGCAAATTTTAGAGCTCATCTTACAGTAAATGAGACCTGCAGGGAGGCCATGCCGCCTCGAACGCGCCTGTAGGTGTGGCTGCAGCAGAGCCACCCTGGGGTGAGATGAATTCATTTCACTCCAAGTCGGTTGCCTTGTCCCACAACGAGGCACAATAAGGTCATTATGTGCCGTACGGCTAATCCTTAATAGTCTTAGAAAATTAATTTTAACACGAATGCTCTCGTGACCAATGTTATCCATGATATATCCCTTTTTGTGCATCGGGTCACGTAAAATATAAACAAAGGACCACAGAGCTCGGGCAATTGTTGGCACCAGTTCTGGCTGCCTTTCCACTTGTCTGTGGGTTTCTACACCTCTAAATAATTATCTCTGATAGTTAATAACATCTCTACGCAGTGCACAGTCTTAATTATTCATTTGTATGATTACACAATGTGGATTTGGTTAGAGCTGGCTCTACACACAATGGGGAAAATCTGACCCACAATTGTGTGTTTTTCAGTGATGACTAAGAAGGGTGTGGTAGCCATCCATCCATTGTCAGAAACCGCTTATCCTGTACAGGGTCACGGTGAGTCGGAGCCTATCCTGGCAGACACAGGGCGCAAGGCTGGGCTAAACCGAGTATGGGACGCCAGTTCATCACAGGGCACCGGGGGCAATTGAGTCCACAGGCCAATTAATCTATGCAGCAGCATGTTTTCGGACTGTGAGAGGAAACCGGAGTGTTGAAGGGCTGTCTGCAACTAAAGAAGAATTTGTTGCAATGGGAAACTGTCATATAACCATCACGCTTCGAAGAATCGAATCGAATTCGAAGGAGATCTACAAACTGAAACGGATCCCAGGACCGGGCGAACGGGAAGCTAATTCAACCGGGTCAATGTTAATATCTGGGGCTGGGAGGGAACGGGTGCCTTAGATTTATAGGGCAGCAGTGTGGCGCTCCCCCTACAAGGTTCGTCAAACGCGACTGGCTGGATGCGCTGGCGGCTGACGAGGCTAATTTGGGACGGGCTGCGGTTCCAGAAGTGCTTTTGCGAGTTGACGGGAGGCAGTTGTGCTGCCTCGCCCCCTGTCACCTCCGTCAAGCTTGTTGGGAGATATCTCTTGTCGAATGCTGAGGAGGAAACGTGGCCTGGGCGCTCGCGTTGAGCCTGGCTTTCCTAAGGGATCCGATGACCCGTTTGAGGCTCGTTGTACGGTTGTGTTATCTGGAACTGGCCCTCGTGAAATATACGATGTGCACTCCAGGTGTAACACGTTCTTCTGACGCTTGTTGGTGGCGTTTTAGAGGAGCAATCAATACGTAAACAAAACATTGTTTGTTAAAATTATGTTTGTTTTCTTATTATTATAGCAGAAAATACCCAGTCGAGCCTGCAAGCTCTTTGCGGGATTTCTGCGACTCAACAAACACGCGAATTGACAAAACTAAGTAAAATATAATAATCACATACGTGGAGAGTAAAGCTGAATTAAGACATACAACCTTTGGTGTTGTGCAGATACAATGTTGCACTCATGAAGGATTTGAACCCGGTACCCTCAGTGCGGACATAGATATTGCATGCGTACATAAAAACGCTCGCATCATTATATATAGATTAGGGGTTACGTGATCTCTACTTGAAGTCACAGCCACTTGTCAGTGAATGCCTTCCTATGGCGCGTTCGGCCGATGCTGCGTTAGCAGACGCGGCGCTTGTTTTGACCATACTTCACCACGCGGAGCGTTGCGTGTTGGGAAAGGTGGGGGTGAGAGAAGAAGATGGGGGGAGGAGGCGGGGTGTCCAGCGCCAATGACCCATCATTAACATAATTAAACCTAGCATATTCTACCGATTCATACCGAATGCTACGGCCGCCTTACCGGAAAGCCAGACTGGGCCGTACCGTCTTACTTTCACCTCCGGCTTCACGTGATTGGTCGGCGCGCGGCGCCTCTGCCCGGCGCGCGGTGCCCTGAGGGCATTTCTAAATGTTCGCGAGGTCGGCTGCACCGGAGGTGAGAGTTCAGATGTTAAGCACCGTGTTGACGGTGATTTGGAAGGTTGTGTCACCAGCGGGTGATATCTGAACCGCCCTGAGCTTTCGCCTCCAAACCTCCCCCCACCACCACCACTGCCACCACCACCACCACCACCGCCCTCACCACCGAGGGCTAAGCAGCCGAGTGAATTATTGCCGAACGAGCCGCATGGCTGGGATCGTGTGGAGGCGGCCCTCGTCCAGCATCGGATGGACACCATGGCTCTGATGTATTAGTATTGTTACTGATCTTGTTGAGCGCGTGTAACACGTTCTTCCGACGCCGTGAAGCGTGCTTA
>JAZEWU010000013.1:910425-921121 GCA_036362915.1 Geotria australis
TATTAATGTATCGCGTTATTAAAAACAGATGGCAAGCGGTGATTCCGGAGATAATGGTGCGTTCAGTAAATTCTGGTGGCCTCATCAGTATTGAGGCCAACGTTCGTGCATCTGCGCGCAACGCACGTCAAACCCCAGCCTTTAATTCTCCACAAACCCTGGGAACGGCAAGAAGGTCCTATGTAACGACGAGTTGCCAGAGTGACCCGGGGCTAACGTGATGCCTGTGCTGGTTCACCGATCCAGCAAGGCTGGCATCCAGGATTTGATTTGTGGGCTTCCGGCCGAGATGAATCCAGGATCTCGGGTTTCGCGAGCGGACGGTCTCGCTGGTGTCACCAACGAGTGCGGGCACCAACGGCCCGTCGCGTACACTCGTCCCGTTATTGTCTTCGGTTTGTCGCGTCTCGGAGCGCTTGCTTAGTAGAGGCACAAAGCACTCGTGTGTGTGTGTGTATACGCGCGCACAGCAGCAATTTAACGTATTAACACGCACCATCTCGAGATGTACGGCGGCGCACAGAGTAGAGCCGCCTCCTCACAGCAACAGACCTGGGTTCGATTCCCAGCTCAGGTGCATTTCTCTGCGAAGTTTGCATGTTTTCACTGTGTCTACGTGGGTTTCCTCCAAAGGCACAAAGACATGCTGCTGCTGCTGCTGCCGAGGTTAATAGGCCTGCTGACTAATTTGTCCCCGTGCCCTGTGATGGACGAACATCCCGTCACGAGTATAGCCCTGCAGCTACCGAGATAGCCTCCGGCTCACCCTGACCTTTCACGGAATTAAGCGGGTAGTGATAACAAATGAACCACGAGACGTTGTGCTAGACTGTGATTCGGGCAGACACACTATCATTATTACTACCGCGCCCCATTACCCAGGGAACCTCGCAGTCTGTTTGTCAGCATGGGCGTTATCGTGCGTTGGCATGAGCCAGTCTATCCGCGGAACATCCACTGATGACTTTTCAATAAGATTGTGTCTATTTTGCCATCTTCAGAGGGATGCCACTCTGGGAAATGAACTCCACACCGAACGGCTGTAAGCGGAGTGCTTTAACCGCGGTGGCGCTGGACGGATGCGCAAAGAATTTAAAATGCTATTACAGTGGCACTTACACCAAAGGATCCATATGTGATTATATATCTCCGTTTCAAAATCCGTTTTCAAACCTGCATTTGGCCCCTGTAATGTTTTATGACGTTTTATTGTAATAATCGCTTGTGTTCAATCGATTTTTTTTTGTTATTTACTATAATCCAATAATTTAAAAAAACTGTATCCTTTTAGCTTGCGTGTAGCAGGTTGAATAACTGAGCCTGCCAAGTGCTTGGGCCCCATTATAGCTGCGGTGTAAGAACCGTAAAACATTACTCGAGAAAAGTCGGTGGTTTCCGGCTCTAATGAGCATCGAGCCCGTGCTCATCTCCTGTTTACACCCCCTGAGGCAAGGGTTGGAAGTTCTGCATTGCTATGGTGGGGCCGAGTCTATCACTAGGACAACTGTTAAAAAAAATGAGATTAACAATTTAGAATGCGTGGCACAGTATTCCTTCAATGTCAAAGCAATTCATTTGACGAGAACACGACACTGATTTTATCGGCCAATTAATGAGTGTGATAATTGCTTTTCTAAGCTGTTCTTACGGGATAGCCGTGTCGAGTGCTCCCCCTCTCTCCCTCGCAACGTTTCTCCAGCCACGTTGGAGGCATCTTCAGGCGATTTTTGCTACATCAATAAAATTAGTGGGTTTTTAAGTTGACTTCCGCACAAAATGGCACTTACTGCATTACGTTTATTTCCTTTAACCAGGTGAGACGTAACATCAGGATGGATTTCATTTGCAAGCGTAAGCTGGGGGGGGGGGCATATCTGCTGACTAAATTGGGCCCGGTGCCCTGTGATGGACTGGCGTCGCACCCTGGGGGCATAGCCCTGCCTTGCGCCCTGTGTCTGCCGGGAGAGGCTCCGGGCTCACCGCAACCCTGTACAGGATTAATCAGTTTTTGACAATGAATGAATGTCTGTTAATAGGGCGATGATGGCTATGTATAATCCCAGCGTTCAAGGGGAACATCACAACGTTCCCGTGTATCAGCACTGGCTGTCAGCCAAATTCCGAGGGGAGCGTAGGATCCTGCCGTAGTCCTTCGAGGCTCTTAACGGGTTGGCTCCACAACGCCTGCGGGAACTGACGCACGTATATTCTGTAACGAGCTCACTGAGATCTTCAGATTGCCTTCGTCTAAGAGCTCCCAGGTCGACACTCTGTCCCCTGGGGCGGTTGGGATTTTTGCCAGTGCAGCTCCCCGAACGATGAAACAATTTGGTCAAAGGGCAATCGGTGTCGTTAAAATGGTCTTTAAATGTGTCCAGAAAACTCACTTCTTTAAATCGGCCTTTACGTCCCAGTTCTGGCACCGGCTGCCCTGTTTCTGTTTTATATCCTGCTTTCCAAGACAGCGCATTAGGATCTATGGATGAAATGCGCATTACAGATTGGCGGCAGGGTGGTGCAGTGGTAACATCTGCACCTCAGAGAATGGTCTTGCCCGAGGTGGTTTGATTCCCGCCTCGGGCGCCTTTCTGTGTCGAGTTTTGGTGTTCTCGGCCTGCTCTGCGTGATTTCCTGCGGGTAATCCGGTTTCTTCCCACAACAACAACAAAAAAAACGCTGATTAATTAATTGGCCGATAACATCATTATATATACGACAGAGTGTGTGGCAATATCTGGGCGCCGGCAAAGCGCCTGGCTGCCTCCTCCGCCTCTCTGCGATTTCCTCGCGCCTCCATGTCGTTCTCTCTTTAAATTAATACCTTCAAAACTGAATATGTGCGCGTTATAAATAGACCTTGCGGAGTTCAATGAAAATGCAAGGGGCTGTGTAAGAAAATGGGAAACTGTAATTTAACCATCGCGCTTCGAAGAATCGCAAAGAAGAAGATAAATAGTTTGTTATTATTATGAAATTATTATCTTTTCGGGTAATTTTAAATATGGCAATACTGGACCCTTATGCCGGAACACAATGTCTGCTCATTTGTGAATGATGCCGGATCTTTGATGTCAAGCAGATGGCGCACGTTGGTACGGTGATAATCTGGGCGGCCGATGGATTGACCCCCGGAGATTGAAATCACAGCCTTCCGATTGAGAGCCGCCCACTCGAATGATGATCCACCTGGCTGGATTATTACTGTTGCAGGAATATCTATGTCTTTCCGAGTCCACTCGTCCCCACATCTAGTCAGTGGGGAAGAGTAGACCAAATACCTGTCCGCCAGTGGTGGCGCGAGTGAGCATCTGCAGGGTCACACCTGTACATTAATAAATAATGCATTTAATCAACAGAGGCTTGACAATTTAGCATGCGTATGAATAATGCATTGCATAATATCAAGCCACATTATTTTACAGAAGCTACATACCACTGTACCTTAATCGCACGTCTTATTATTGCCATGTAGCCAACGAACATTAGATATGGAGACATTGCCTTTTGGTATTATTTAGCATGTACTCTTGTGTCCATTTCATTGGTGATCCAGCAACAGAAGAGTGAAATATTTAATCGCCGTTTGGCAGGTTTATTTTTGATAATTTATCGGCGCACCTCGTGGTGCCCAACTTGGCCCACAATCGGAGGCGCTATGATTTAACATCTTGCTTGCGGATTGATTCAACCCACCCTGTAGTTTCCGGCAAATATTAAAGTTCCGCCTCGCGCCCAACTGAGCACAGAACCATTTGCTGGCTTGGAACACTTGACAATTAAAGTTATAAAAAAAAAATCTAGGACACTAGGTACCGTATCACCAACCGGAACCTGAACTCTAGACTTGACAGGCGTTCGCACCTCTGAGTCGTTCTCTCGTCGAATGAATACCTTTGACACTGAACGAACATGTGTACGTGTCTATGTAAAATCCTTACTATTAACCGTGCTCCGGGCTCGTGCAAGATTTCGTGACGGCCACTGGCGCCGTCTCCGTTTGCGAGCCGCAAATCGCCGCCCGCAGGGCGAAGTACTCGCTGCAGACTCCGCAGCCGCTCGACTCGAGGAAGCCCCGGACGTAGGCCAGGCTTTCGAGAGCGCCGGAGAACGTGTAGGCCCGCGGCGCGGCCGATGCCGCGGTTTGGCCGCCCGTCGCGTCGTCACCGCGGCGACCCTCGTCACCGTTCCGCTCCGGACGGACAAAACGGACGCCCGCGTCGCGCTTCTCACCCTGCGTCGCGTCGTCGTCATCGGCGACGGGCGACAGCGGGACGTCACGCGTCGCGCCGTCGGCACGATCGACGTCCGTATGGCCGTCGCCGTTGTCGCCCCGTTCTCCCGCCGCGTCGCCGGCGAGCGTGGGCCGCGCGCCGATCCCCGCCTTCCTGTAGCAGCTGGCGATGGTGGCCGGCGTCACGCAGGTCCACGCCTCCTTCTGCAGCAGGAGCGAGTCCAGGAGATTGAGGCAGCCCGGGCGGGTCGTCGCCTCACCCCGGCGCTCCCGCGCCAGCGCCAGGGCCCGGTACTGCCCGCGGAAGTTTTCGGCGACACCCGCGCTCGCGCCGAGGTCGCTCGGCGCGCGCGCGAGCTTCACGTGGCTCAGAGCGCCGCCGCCCCGAGCCGCCGCGCGGCTGCCGCACAGCACGAGGACGCTGCGACCTTGCAGCCGCATGCTCTCGTCCAGCTTTGCCAGCCAGGCGTCCCACAGTTCGGCGGTGACGCGCGCGCGCCCGCTCGCCTCGTACGCCAGCGGCAGCTCCGGGACGTCCCTGAAGCAGCGCGGGTTCTTGCTCGTGCCGACGACCAGCGGCGGTCGCTTCTCGCTGCCGTCCAGGTTTGCGCAGAGCAACAGGGTCACGCGGCGTCTCGCCGCCCCGACGCCGGGAGGCACGCCCGTTTCGTCGGCGACGAAAACGTCCTTGGGCGCGTAGCCCTTCGTCAGCTCCGGGAAGACCTCCTCGTGCCAGCTTCGCGCCGCACGTCTCGGCGCGACTCGTTGCCGCCCCCGCTGCAGCCGCTGCTTGAACGAAATCGAGTTGCGCGCCTTCCATCGCTCGAGCCAGCCGGACGTCGCCTTAAAGTCCGCCCGCCCGAGTTCTCTCGCCAGCTCGTCGGCCTTTGCCACGAGTAGCGGGCCGGTGACCGGCGAAGAGCCGTCGCCGCTCAGTCGGAACCAGGAAAGCAGGGCGTCCTCGACGGCGTCCGCTTTGCCGGCTCGCCGGCGCTTGCGGCCGGGGTTGCCGCTGGCGTGCCACTCTCCGAGGATCTTCTCCCGGTCCCGGGCGATTCTCGACACCTGGCTCTGGTTGACGCCGAAAGCCGCCGCTATCGCCGCCTGGCTTTCTTTGCTTGCGATTTTCCCGAGCACGTCGACCCTCTCGGCGAGACTCAACGTCTTGCGAAGGCGCTTTGCCATGATCGCTGAAGAGCCGCGCCGCCGATGCTTCGGTGTTTGAACCGATTGAATGTACTGCTGCTATGACGACCGCCGTTTGCGGCTCTTATTATCGAGGCAAATGCCTCGCGCGTTATCTGTACGGAATACGCACTTGTCTGCAGTGTTTAGAGCGGTTTTATGGCACGTGTGCTCGTGCCCGCTCTTTGTCGCTACGTGATTTACGCGCGTAAATACGCATTTAACACCGGTGAGTAACGGCAGGACCCACTCACCCCGATTACACATTCACACGTTGTGCACCGTAGCTGACAACCATGTAAACCTGTTCGAGTTTGTTTTGGCAAATACGGTACTGTAGCAGTCCTGTACGTACAACCGTACAGTTACCAGGGTGTAAACACACGCTCATTACGGGATCGTTGTTTGACAAGCACTGCCAGACGCCACATTATAAAATGTTGAGTGCCAGGCAATTGCCTGGCACATCGTTTTGGGTCTATTTCGTATCACAACACCGGGCCGGCTACCTTCAGCTGTGCGGCGTATGGTGCCACGTCTCTGCAAGATAGGCCACCTAAACCGGCCTCTCGGGAGCGATGGGTAGCGCCGCATCAGCACCTTTTGTTTGGTTACCGTTGGCAAGGTCTGAAACGACCACCTCACTCCGTGTTTAACCGGAACGCGCACAGCCGCCCATCTAAAGTCATCTTGTCACCGCGATGCGTTTCTCTCTTGCTCCGTGCAGTTTGCAAGTTGTGCAGACTGACACGCGGAGTGTGTACTGTGATGTCATATTCATAGGTGCTGCTCGCTAACGACACTTGCCCCTACAGTCTGTTAAGGCTACACGGGGGATCTTTGTCTTGTCATCTTCGCATGTTTAATATACAAGCTGCAATATCCATGATTGCAAGTGTGAACTCGGCGATACAATACGCTCTTCGCAACGAAAACAAATGAAAGTGGGATTCGTGTTTACTGTTTTCTACCCAACGCATATTTAAAATTGTAGATAAGTAAATGTTCCATTTTAATTGTCAAAATTAGACCCTTCAGGGCCTGTAATACGCTTTGAATCTGCTTCATATTCCTCTGTAAATGGTTGTTAATCCGTTTGTGCTGAAGGCTCGCTCATTGCACGGCCGGTCCAGCTTGTTAATTTGTTTTTTTGCGTCCGTCCCTTTCTTCTCGCGGCAGGGATGGCAGAAGAATACTGAGTGAAGCCAACGCAGGCACACTCGCTCAGCCTCGTGGGAGCTCCAGTAGCCTGCACAGGCACGCACCAGCAAACACGCACCCGCGCACAAAGATCCCCGGATAGCCTTAACAGACTGTAGGGTCAAGTGCTGTTAGCAAGCACCAAACACGCACGCACGCAGTTCTGCGTGCCGGCTCGCACAAACGGCACCGCCGCTCAGGAATCGGGGCGGTAAAACTTACCGCTTGCGCACCGCGGTTTCGCAAGAGGCGCTTTCATCGCGTTCGGCCAACGATCGTCGCTCACGCGGCGTGTAGGCTTCCCGCGAGGCGGTGAGTCGAGGTGGTGTTTTCGTGAAAACAAACCGGCAGACTACTAACTCTGTTCCGCAAGAGTGGCCTCTCGTCTGCCCTTGCGCACAGCTTGAGATTGGAAACTTGCGTTCGTTCCAAAGACACTTTCCAGTGTCAGTTTATTTTCGGTTGGCCGAACCCCCTGTGTGTAGCGCTGTGTTGTCTAGAGTGGAAGGGGAGCGAGGGACAAGCTATACGCAGATCGAAAAGAAAGCAAGACGGAGAAAAGAGGACGAATACTCCGGCAGAAGGGGGGGGCGGAGGAAGTAATTACAAGGAATTAGAGCTTGACCTATAGAGGGCAAGAAGAAAGAAGAGATAATAATAATTTAGTGTATAAAGCATCTCAATGTTAACTCAATAGCACGGCGCCACCTTAAATCAACGAACAGACAGACAGACACGGCTGTAACCGCGGAGAGGAAAAGCGAGTAGGAATCCGGACCGGCGCGGTAGATATCGCGTGCACACACACACGCGCACAAACTCGCATTCCGCAAGCGTCTATCGACACGACTCGCGAGCCAGCATCTGCCACGGGGAGCGCGGTGCCCGGGCGCCGCCAGACGCAGCGAGGATGAGCGGCGACGAGCGCATGTCCTGCTCGTCACCGTCACACTCCCACAAGGCCGCGACTCCCCGCGGGAGCCAGTCGTCCCGCGACGCGCGGCAGGTGGGAACCCACGAATCCGCATCGACGCGACTCCGCATCACAACATCACCACACCACGTATCCCTGTGCCACCACGCCACGTATCACCACATCACCACACACCACCGTATCGCCACACCCTGTATCGCTGTGCCACATGTCACGGTGCCACAATGTACCACCGTGCCCATTATCACCACATCACCTCGTCTGTGCAGGATTAAGCGGTTTATGAGTATGTGTGTACATTTACCACTAGCGATGTCGTCACCCGGGGCACCTATCTTGGTGCCAGGCTAGGTGCACATTAAGTCTAATAACAACAACCACAGTTCGCCAATAAGTGGCGGCGACATCACCACGGCGCCTGTGCCAGGCCAGGTGCACCTTGAGGCCACGCAGAGTGTCGAAGGCACGGTGACAGGAGGTCATGGGACAGACCCGGGTGCCATTGGCTGCCAGGCTGAGGTGGAGAAAGACAAAGATCCCCCCGTGTAGCCTTAACAGACTGTAGGGGCAAGTGCCGTTAGCGAGTATCACCTATGAGGGTCGACAAGGCACACGAGGGGTGGGTGACCAGCACCACGCCCTGCCGCTTTTGACTCCCTAGTACTGGCAACGTTTACACACCGCACTAGGTACTCATTTGAGGCTTTGTCGACCTAGGGGAGGCTCGGGACCGGTTCAGAAAATCGTCACTGGTGTTGGCCGTGAGCGGGATTCGAACTCGGGTCGCCGGATGTGTAGCCCAGCGCGCTAACCACTGGGCCGCCGCTCCCCCACACATACACACACACAGCTGCAGCGATGAGCACACGGGGCCCCCTAGCCACGCACGTCACGCAAACCGGCAGAGGATACAGTGTGGAAACCCGCAGCACGTCTCACCGATCAGAGCGGCCTTCCCTGACCCGGTCTACCGTGACCCGGCCCGCCGTGACCCGAGCTGACCTCCCGCGTGTGTTGTTGACCTGCTCGGCCGGAACACGTGCCGAGCGCTACCGGGGACGGATCCGGCACTGCCCGGCATGGATCTCGCCCGTTCCAGATTGGAACGTGGAGCGTAGTACGCGTGCGCAGTGCGCGGCGCTAGGCGATCCGCACCGCGGAATGGATCCGCGGGGAGATGGCACGCGGAGTGCGGCAGCTTATGGGGAATGGGAAATCCAGGGGTAGATTTCAGCGCGGTGGCACGTGGAGCGGATCGCGCATCCACAAGCTCCAGTTATAGTGAAGTTCTGTTTACGAGTTTAGGTCATGTGAAAAAAGTGTGTAAGTGTGGTGCACTCGTGTGCCAAGGCGGCCTTAATGGGTGCTCGCTAACGGCACATGACCCTGCAGTCTGTTAAGCGTATGCGGGGGATCTTTGTCTTTGGGTGCAGGAGCTAGATCAATTGTTACAGTTGCTCACGCTTTTGGGTGGTGTTGATCAAACTGTGGCTGGTTTTTGGCTGATAAATATTTGAACGTAAATATTCTCACCGCATCCTAAATGCGTTCATTAAAAATAACTTGGCAATTCAGTCGGTTAATGCAGCCTCCAAATGCATTCACCCGTTTGTTGCGCCCTAACCACCCACACATGTTCTAATTTACATCACGGTACGCAGTGCAACACTGCACATTTGCAGCCGCATTCAATCTTCGCCAACTTTAAAGAGACACTTAGAGGCCGCCCAGCTCTATCGCCTGGCTTTGGAGTGACTGAATCTGGCACCGTGCCTCATTCGTGCTTGTGAAATATCGTGCGCGTTAAAAATGTCAATCTTTTTCAATCTGCTCTAAAAGAAAAAAGTATTGCTAAGTATTGCCCTGAAACTGGGGTCAAGGTAGCTGCGTTCACGTCGCGATCCCTGTCAAGTAATGCTTGGTATTACCTGCGAATTCTACCAAACACTTCGAAGCCGAGCTGAAGGACAACGATGTCCAGAAGCTGACCATAGCGCTTCGAAGAATCGCAAAGAAGAAGAAGCCCTGAAACTATCCATATCTGAGAAATCTTGGTAATTTGTCTGGTAATTTTCTTTGCGATTGCTTTGGCGTTTTTAAAGCCTTCGTAAAACAATGTAAATGCCCTCAGTTCTATGGACAAACCGCATTTCCCTGGGATAGCAATACATAAGGCTACCAGCTTCCTCAAAACGAAAGCTGTACATTTAGATGACCTTGGTTAACGTATCTATTTAAAGGAAGTATGTTTTGTCTATGCCTAAATAATATAACAAATATTACGAAATCAAATCCCATGTATTTGTGAGGGAAAAATTACAAATTTAAATCCACGCAATCTGAAAAAAGTACACCTTGGAACCCAGTTGCAAGGAATTGCTCTTATGCAGATGTCTTTGCAAAACAGCTAATTACAGCTACCGGCTGCATTACAATGGTACGAAAATACATTGCCCTATGATCTTGTACACTTAAGTCTGATATCATGTTCTTTGTTTGATTAGAGCGAAATTACATCGAGTCTTGAATGCCACTGCATGGCTACACACACATGCCAGGCCATCTGGGCCCCTTGACATCCTAATTTAGCAACTCTGTTAAGGATAATGCATGGCGTGCAACACAGACTGCCTGTTGGTATTAAACATGTCATTGCAATGGAACAGATTAATCATCATGTTTTGCTAGAATTGGAAAAATATATGCTAATCCTGCAAAGGCTGTAAACATTTAATTCATTCAAGGCAGAGCATTTGCATTGATGTTTAATAACGCAGCGGAATATCCAAACGGGTATGTTTAATCCCACCTCTAGACTTTCTGTGAATTATCAGTGCATGTGGAATTAATATTTTTTTTGTTGGATTTTGCAGAGATTGAAGACAAATTTACATGCGTGCTTTTTAGCAAATTAACGGATTCGCCTATTTACCGGTGTATAGGAGCAATGGTGGGTTTAAGTTTACTGAGCGTTGAATTTTGATATTTTACACCTCCATGATATTTGTAAAAAAAAAAGCATCGAAAAACGGTCTTACGATTTTTGTAAAAAAAAAAAATACAAATGTAGAGGAGGTTATTCCATCCATTCATCTATTTTCAGAAACCGCTTAATCCCGTACAGGGTCGCGGTGAGTCGGAGCCTA
>JAZEWU010000013.1:921412-937648 GCA_036362915.1 Geotria australis
GCGTGTTGGTGAGTCATGGAGCCAACCATGCATAATCCCATCTATTGCTGTCTGGTTATTACTAGGGATAATTGCCAACGCTATTCCGTCATTGTAAAGTGGATGTTAAATACCCCGTGACATCAGTTATTCTTAACGGTAGGCCGCTGTGTACTTATATCGTAGCTTTAAAAGTGAAATAATTGCATATAATGTTATTATCCTCAAAACGTAAAGTAGTACCTTAAAGCGTTTCTCTGCTCAAGAGGTAACATATTTCATTACTCCCTCACCTTTGCAATACAATGCAATGACATGTTCTGTTATATAACCCATTATTTGAAAAAAGCAAACACGTCAACGATAAACCCACGCAAGATACTAAAAATAAGCGGTGTGGATTTTTAGTGTTGTCTTCGACCCATATCTCCAGATGCTACCCGTTATCTTCGGCGTAAAAAAAATGGCCAAATATCTTAATAAGGATCGTTGCTCTTCAGACCTGTTCTTTTTCGGGTAGCTGTGTCAAGCGATCTGCCTCTCTCCCTCGCGACGTTTTGCCTCCCACGTTGGAAGCATCATCAGGCGTTATGGTTGTATGTGGAAACTGACCGTTTATAAAGGTGATCGGCAAAGGGGTGCTGGGAGGGGTGAGGTCCCCTGACCGTTTGTATGGACGGGGTCCCTTGATCCTTGACCAGAATGTTTAGCTGTGCGCCTGTTTACAGGCTGAAAGCAATTTGAAGTGTCTTATTAAAAGTTGTTATGACTTGGCCAAACAGAGAAAAACAACTGCAATGCTTTTATTTGTATGAGAGATATAAAAAAACCTGAATTTTATCAACTAAAATAAATAGAGCACCAATTACATTTCTTAAAATTATATATTTTTCAATGTAAGATTAAATTGTAATCGTTTGTGACAGCTTCGTTATTAGCTTGGTCCCTCAATTTACATGCAGGGAATTGTTTTATCCCAGCAGAGTCTCTTTATTTCTGCAGGAAATTATACAATCTTAGAGTATAAAGGCTCCGCATGTACCAATGCATCGATTTATTGATTCAAATTTATGTTACACATTATAGCACTGGGACAGCACGGTGAGTAGCGCTTCCGCCTTACAGCAGGAATCCCGGGTTCGTATCCTGGCTCGGGTGCATTTTTGTGTGGAGTTTGCATGTTCTCCCTGTGTCCGCGTGGGTTTTTGCCGGGCACTAGGTTTTCCTCCCACAGTCCAAAGACATGCTGCTGCATAGGTTAATTGGCCTGCTGACTAAATTGCCTCCGGTGCCCTGTGATGGACTGGCATCCCATTCTTGGGTGTAGCCCTGCCTTGCACCCTGTATCTGCCGGGATAGTATCCGGCTCACCGCAACCCTGTTCAGGATTAAGCGGTTTATGACAATGAATGAATGAACGAAAGGTTCAATGCAAGCAATCTAGACTGGTTTCGACATTCAGTGCCTCCATCAGATAAATCAGACTTTCTTGAACCAATGCTGGTAAAACTGCCAGATGTTTATAAGGCAATGCCACCCCCTGATAGAAATGGATTGGAGCGCGATGCAGCCCTACAATTCATAATACAAAACAATCATAAGCGTCATTGTGGAGAATAGCGGCAACAAAATAAATAGGCATGCAATACATGTCCAGAAGCTGCCCATCGTGCTTTGAAGAATCGCAAAGAAGAAGAAGAATACATATTGTAAATTGTAGGTTGTTTTTTTGGTATAGAGGGATACGAGTTTTGTTTAGTATTCCTGTCACAAGGTGCCGAGACTACACATTAGCCAGTGTTTCAGCTCGTGACTCATTTGCGATATGTGTAACTTAATTACCTTTTGCTGCCAAGGCCACAGTTACTTCTTTTTCAGTTTGTTTTCTCGGTTTTAATGACTCCGTTATATATTTTCAGCATGCTTGAGGGAGTTTTAAAAAAAAAACCCTCATGCAACTTTTGTCTCTGCACTGCCGGGTCGCAATCTGACGGATGACCGTGGGCCAGGAGACATGTTCGGACAGTAGCACGTTTGTCGCCTGTCACAAAGGGTCACAGTTCGAGCCCAGAGGCCGCCCTGATTAATACCATGGGTCAGCCTCTACTCGACGACTATGCATGCCTGCAAAACGATCCCTTCGTGATAGCCTTAGAGCGGTGGTTATTAATATGGGATACACACACCATGCAAAAATCCACGCGGACACGGGGAGAACATGCAAACTCAACACAGAAAGGCACGCGAGCTGCGAATTAAACCCAGAACATGTTTGCTGCAAGGCGGCAGTAATAATAATGGCGATTTATAGAGCGCCTTTCACCCGAGGGTCGCAAAGCACTGCACAAGGGCCGCTACTGCTCATTGCGCCACCATACCGCCTGTTCTTCAAAGTAGTTTGTTACAATAAAAATATAAATGATACATTTCAGGCTGTTACATTGTTTTTTACGAAAAAATGCAACTGCAATACAGTATTTTTCAACCCTTTTTGTTGTGTTCCAGTCCGTGTATATGCCAACACCGGGGTCTGAGAGAAACGGCATTTCCATCCTCTATACGTCCTGTCGCGATCCCTGTCAAGTAATACTTGCTATTACCTGCGAATTCTACCAAACACTTCGAGGCCGAGCTGAAAGACAACGATGTCCAGAAGCTAACCATCGTGCTTCGAGGAATCGCAAAGAAGAAGAAGACGTCCTGTACATATGGCCGAATTGACAATAAAGTTGAATTGAATGGAATATGTGACTACCGTGTGTTTGTGCCTCCAGTCGATGACAAGTGCCGATGAGAGCCCGGTGTCTGCAGGCCACGACTCCATCCTGGCCTCCCGCCTCACGCCCGCACAGCCCTCCCCCAAGAAGGTGGGTCCACGCACACACTCACGACAGCAACCATTGTCCATCCATCCTGTGTCTGCCTATCCCGGCAGACACAGGGCGCAGGTCAAGGCTATTCGCAGGATGGGACGCCAGTCCATCGCAGGCCACCTGGGGCAATTTACTCAGTAGGCATGTCTTTGGACGGTGGGAGGAAACCGGAGTGCCCGGCGAAAACCCACGCGGTCACGGGGAGAACATGCAAACGCCACACAGAAAGACACCGGAGCCGAGATTCGAACCCGGGACCTTCTTGCTGTGAGGCGGCAGCGATACCCACTGCGCCACCGTTGTCGTGCAAGCTTGTTGTAATTTCACTGCACAGCCGTGGGTCGTGCCGATATAACGTTGTACGCAATGCACACGTCCGAGACGCTTGTAGACGGACAGCGCGGTGACGCTGTGTTTGAGTCGTACAGACTGACGGCACACGCGATGAACACGTCATGAGCCTGGCTCTGCTTGACCGACGATAACTTCGGCCTGGAATGAAATGTTACGCACCACTGCGCACACACCCACACGATTTAAATCTTTACACTCCTCACCCAAGCGTAATTAATTATATTATCGTATAATTGTCATTGCATAAAGAGCTCTCCGGGGACGTATTTGCTGGAGTATTTACAGGTACATTAAGTGAAAAAGTTACACTCGAGCATCTTGAAGGTAATTTATTTTAATGTGCGACGATTATGTTTGTCTCTGGATTAATTAACTCTGATCTCCCTGCTTGGTTAAAAAATGAAATTAAAATAACATTGCAGCATTGTACAATATTACCAGATTCATGATGGTTGCTCTTCAGAGCTGTTCTTTCAGGATAGCCGTGTCACTGAGTGTTCTCCCTCTCTCCCTCGCGACGTTTCGCCTCCCACGTTGGAAGCATCATCAGGCGAAACGTCGCGTGGGAGAAAGGGAGATTGCTCGACAAAACAGCTCTGAAAAGCAACCGATATTACAAACATCTAAAGGGCAAACCTCTCAAAATATTGAGTTCATTGGTCTGTTTTGTGACAATTTGAGTGCTCTTTTAAAATCACTACAGCACAGACGCAAGGAAATAATTGTATTGAGAATGCTCCATCCTAGGCTGTATCAACAGACAATCACGTCACTCTATTGAATGGGGAAGACATTCCGCAAATATACATCATTCTTCAAACAGCATCAATTGAACAGCCCTGCTTTCGGTCAAATGCTTTTTGTTTGTCCCGAGGGGCTAATTCTATCCGCTGGAGAAGATGAAATGGAATGCAAATGAAACATCAAGGATAGCCATTTTGGTAATAGCTTGGAGAAGGGCATTACTGCCTATTACGTGCTGGCCTCAAAATACCGGCATGTCTGAGTGTGCAGGTCTAAGTGTGCGGCTATTTGCAGCTTATCTTTGCACATAACTCGAGTCTGCACTTATGTTCACGTACGTCTTCAGTCTCACTCAAACGGCGTGGCAGTATGTGTGTCGTGATTGATTCACTCATCGATAAAGGGAGATTCTTGCTTTCATTAAACGTAAATGTAATTTCGTCACGTTAATTAACCTAGGAAGCATGTCTTTAGACCATGGGAGGAAACCGGGGTACCGAGTGAAAAACTCCACACGGAAACGTGGAGTAAATGCAAACTCCAGACAGAGAGGTACCCGAGCCGGGAATCTAACCCGGGAACTTCTCGCTGTGAGGCGGCAGCGCTACTCACCGCGCCACCGTGCCGCCCATGATAATAAATCACACTAATTCAATATATTTTGTATTTGTGACCTCTAGGCTTTATTGATGTCGCTAAGTGTCACAGAGAGTGTGTGTAGTTGCTTCACAGTAAGGGGCCATGCTGTGCTGTGTAATCCCAACTTCGGTATATTGCGGGTATTTTTCAAATGTGACACATTTAATTCTGTCACGAGACGACGTGCTCATTTTGAAGACGTCGCGGGATCTTTAACTCCCGCTGTGACGCAGACTGCACGGATGTTACGGTGAACAGCCCTGCAGTCATAACCAGGGCGGCCAGCTGGATTCGAACCGCGAACCTCTGAAACGAGCGGCGACCACTACCCGCTGGACCGCCGCATTCACACACGTTGTTTTTTCGGGATAGCCGTGTCGAGCGCTCTCTCTCTCTCCCTCACGACGTTTCGTCTCCCACGTTGGAGGCGAAACGTTGGAAGCGAAACGTCGTGAGGGAGATCGATGATAGATGTTTACTATTCCGGCAGAAAATCCCCAGTGAGCTTACAAGCTGTTTACGGGATTCCTGCGACACAACAAACACGCAAATTGATAACAAAAAATTTAAACATATAAAAGTAACAAATTCACCAAACAAAAAAAACATTTACACGCAGCGTTGGGCATGATTGATCAAATAAACAAATAAAAATACAGTGAGATGGAGAACGCTTGACACAGCTCTCTCAAAGGAACAGCTCTGAAGAGCAACCATCATGAATAGAGCCGTGAAAACCTAGAGCCCTGCCTTGCGCCCTGTGTCTGCCGGGATAGGCTCCGGCTCACCACTGTACAGGATAAACGGTTTCTGACAATGGATGGATGGATTATATTCCTCTTGGTCGCTGACCCCTGGGTGCCACTCCCTCCGCCCCCGTTCGTCACACATCGCAACCTCCTCTACAACAGTTTATTGCGGCGGTCTATTCTAAACTTCCAAGTTCTTACCCTATAGTTGAGTTGATTGTTGGGTTGCCCTGACAACCCACGCAAAATACTCGGCATGCAATATTCCGGCATGCAATGTCCCGTGTGTAATATTACAAGAGCAATATTACAAAGGCATTGTTACACGTGCAATACTCCACTTGCAATATACACACACACATAATATTGAACATGCAAGGCACCCATGCAGTGTTACACTTGCAATGGTACACGTGCAATATTCCCAATGTAATATCACAAATGCAATATCCCACGTGCAATATGCGCACAGTGCCGCCAATTTCTGAGCTCTTCCTACAAAAATCAAACGTTAGGCTCTAAATAATTCTCCTAGAAATCTAATAGCAGCTTTGTTAAAGGTACAATTTTGCATTATAATTTTTTTATTATCAATTATATTTAGTCGGCGTGTGCAGGGATGCAACTAGTTATTCCTCCCTGTCTAAATTAACATTCAGGTTTTTATATTCGGAGACAAAACGTTCCGTCTTTTGCACGGATGTTGCGTGACGCTGTAAATGACTCATTGGCCTCGAAAAACATTTTTTACCACGCAACGTTTTGACACAGACTGCACAACGCTGGCTGCCACCTGCTTAAATATAGGTATCACCGAGTGAAACGATTCATGTGACTGGAGGTGCAATGCGGCTGAATTGGTGCATGTGGCACCAAGTTGCCGTCTCCAACCACAGAGCTGGTGTCGGACAATATTCTCCCAAAAAATATTTATTCCTGACAGATTTGAAAAATTGTAGTTGCTTTTCAAAGCTGTTCTTTCGGGATAGCCGTGTCCAGCGCTCTCCCTCGCGACGTTTCGCCTCCCACATTGGAAGGAAGCATCATCAGGCGAAGCATCGTCCGGCTCCAATACAGTAGGGAGAGAGGAGGAGGGACACTCGACACAATTGTCCCGAAAGAGCCGCCCTTAAATGAGTAATCGTCAAAAATGTGTTTATCCAGAAACGTTACATTCCTTTAATTTTTAACAAACTACTTTGTCGAATTAGAAATTCTCAGACGTGGAGCCGAGAAAACCCGACGTCAATACTACGTTTGAAATATGCCTCCGCTTTGTGCCCTCTTACGGCAGCGTGGCGCAGTGGTAACATCTGCGCCTCACAGCAAGAAGGCCCCGGGTCCGAATCTCGGCTCGGGCACCTTTCTGTGTGGAGCTTGTGTGTTCTCCCCCTGTTCTGCGTGGGTTTTCTCCAGGTTTTCCGGTTTCCTCCCACTCATTAATTATTTTGCCGATAACATCATAATATATAGGAAGCAGTGTGTGGCAATATGGCGCCGGCAACATCGCTTGGCTGCCTCCTCCGCCTCTCTGCGCTTTCCTCGCTACGCCTCTGAGTCGTTCTCTCGTCGAATGAGTACCTTCGACAGTGAATGCATATGTGCGCGTTATAAATGTAAAATTATTATTATTACGCTCTCTTCCCAGGATGCACAGGGGTGGGAGATCATCGAGGGCCTCCGGTCGGGACAGCCGGACGTTCACAAGCCCGAGAGGCACGAGGGCTTCCTGCTCAAGAAGCGCAAGTGGCCACTCAAGGGCTGGCACAAGGTGATCCCTGCGTCTCTCGTGCGGCGGAAAGCTGGGCTTTGCGATTGTGTTACGGTTGCCACCTGTCCTGGTTCTTCCCAGGATCGTCCTATTTTTTTTGAGGCAGGATAATGTCAACAACAATCCATCCATCCATTGTCAGTAGCGAGAGAGAGATGGAGATGGCTCGACACGGGTATCCCGAACGAACAGCTCTGAAGAGCAACCATCGTGAATCGAGCCGTAAAAACTTACAGTTTTTCACTCGTATGTATTATCTATTACATTATTCTATAACTTATTCCTATTATTTATTACATTATTCGTGTACTGTATTCCCCCCAGGCCTGGCTCCAGGGTTGGGTCCCGGTAACCCGAGTCCGGGCAGGGTTCTCATGATATTTTTTCGAATCATCATGAAGGTTTATGGGTGTACTGTACTTAGTCTGGAACCAGGACAAGCGGTTTAGAAAATGGATGGACGGTGTAATGTATTCCCTAGTCTGTAATGCATGCAATTATGCAAACGCGTGCATATCTGTGCATTGGTGGGTGATTGAAAGTTAAAGTGGGCCCCGTTACTGTAATGAGGGGGACGCACTCCTGTGATCGTTCGGGATGCATAATGATGCGTCGGCGTAGTTCATTTGCGTATATCTGATTGCGAGCAACGACGCTTCCGAGTCGGCGCGGGCTGAGCAGCCCTGGGAATAAGTGATCATCAAGTTGTCAGCAATCTGAAATATACGACTGTTTCAACTTCACAAGAACACACACATACACTGTATACGCGCAGAGTGTTACAATGATATGTGCAATTTAAACGAGTGTCTTATTTGGAGTGTCCTGTGCAACACAACGCTTTTCAGCTAAACTGCTCGGAGGCTGAAGATGCCTCCAACGTGGGAGGTGCAACGTCGCGAAGCATTGAGGAGGAATGCTCGCCACGGCTAGCACAACAGAGCAGCTCTTGAGAGCAAGTCTCATACGTTGATTCGTGAAAACCTACATGGGTGCATTGTTTCGTGTAGCAGGCTTGGTGTGTCATAATAATCTGCTGTAATTCTCCAGGGGAATTATTGGGAATAATGGGGGCGGCACGGTGGCGCGGTGAGTAGCGCTGCCGCCTCACAGCAAGAAGAACCCGGGTTCGAATCCCGGCTCGGGTGCCTTTCTGTGCGGAGTTTTAATGTTCTCCCCGTGTCCGTGTGGGTTTTCGCCGGGCGCTCCGGTTTCCTCACACAATCCAAAGACATGCTGCTGCATAGGTAATTTGGCCTGCTGACTAAATTCGCACCGCTGCCCTGTGATGGACTGGCGTCCTATCCTGGATATAGCCCTGCCTTGCGCCCTTTGTCTGCCGGGATCGGCTCCGGCTCACCGCAACCATGTACAGGATTCAGCAGTTTCTGACAATGAATTAATGAATTATCGTGAATGACCGACTGTGCGACTTGGATGCCCAGAGAATAAAATTATAACAACAACAACAACAAAATAGCCATGATGAGAACAGTTGAAAGAGAAAGCTGTGCTGTTTATCAATGTGTCTTCTGTGTTGCAGCGATTCTTTGTGCTGGAGAATGGGATAGTGAAATATGCCAAGTCTCCAGCGGAGGTAATCCTGCCCATAATCATTGTGCCTTCATCGTCAAAATCCAGGATATTTTGTAAATGATGGTAAAACCGATCACGACAGGAATACGCGTGCAGCTTCATAGAAATTAGATTTAACAACGCACAGAAAATGGTGACATTTTTGTGTTTTCGCTCATCATGGTATTATTGTCTGGCTGTAACTTCCTGCTGTGAGTAGCGTTGCCGCCTCACAGCAAGAAAGTCCCATGTTTGATTCCCAACTCGGGTGCCTTTCTGTGTGGAGTTTTGCATGTTCTTCCCTGTGTCCGCGTGGGTTTTCGCCAGGTACTCCAGTTTCCTACCACACCCCAGAGACAAAATTGCCGCCAGTGCTCTGCGATGGATGGCTGTCCCATCCTGGGTATAGCCTTGCCTTGCGCCCTGTGTCTACCGGGATAGGCTCCGGTCCCCTACGGCCCTGTACAGGATTAAGCGGGGACTGCTAATGATGATGATTTACTTTGAATGAATATGTGCGCGTTAGAAATGTAACATTATTGTTAATATACTAATCTTTGCTCAGCAACATTACCTGATTTTGTAAAGCAGGGCATACGGTACAAGTCTTGCTAATAGCAGTCGATGAATTGATTTACGTTGGATCTTAAGCTCAAGATACAACACACTGAGGGTGCGAATCAATCTCTTTCCATTTGTACGTTATCTGGCAACTTGTTCACATCACTTCCAACGCCACGGGGAGAATGGTGATTTGCTGTTCCCATACTTGCCGTGCAAGCGTACGTTCAGCTTACAGTACATATTTCAGCGATAATGAAGGTGGTGGAATTTCCACACTCCAAAGTCTGGCACCAGTCTCTCTAGAGGAAGAAAAATACACAACACTGTTTAATATCCACAAAGTGGTTTCTATTTTGTTGGGATGATGGGCAGGATTTTACAGAAATGTTGGGCCCACTTAACTCCCGACATCGTTTGACCTGGAAACTTTCAGACAGTGAGTCAGGCTCTTGAAACCACATTTACCATCATGCCCAGATATAAATACCAAAATCCCTTGTATAGCATTAACAGACTGGTGGGGCAAGTGCTATTATTGAGCACCTATGAAGGCCGGCACGTGAGTGGATGGGTGGCCAGCTCCACACCCGACCGCCTTTGTGTCCCTTGTGGCGATGTATACACACACTCACAGGTAAAATTAACATTCCGCTTATTTTAATTAAACGAGACAGCTGTGTGATAAACAGAAAAAATGACACTCGAGCAAATTCGCAAGGGAGCGATTTTCACTTGGGCAATTTAAGAACCCAAAATTAACGCTTGACTGGCTGCGCTCCGAGCAACTGCACCTGTAACCGCGCTGCTCTGCCTGTCCGTTCAGGTGCAGCGCGGCAAGCTGCATGGCAGCATAGACATCGGCCTGTCGGTGATGTCCATCAAAAAGAAGTCGAGGCGCATCGACCTGGACACGGAGGAGTACATCTACCACCTCAAGGTCGGCGTCGGTCCCTCGCATTGGGGAAACATTAACCCCACTCCCACCACCTTCGAACCCCGGAGCTTCCCGGCAGCCCCGTCACAGCGTGACCTCCTGCCCCGCGCCATCGCTCGAGATGAATAATGGCGCGGCCACCAGCCTCTCTCTCTCCCGGGAGTAAAATAATTTGCGCACTTTCGTTATTTGGTCCTGCGTGGCGGATTTTTTTTGTGCAGAGCCTCACACGCTGTGGCGCCGAGCGTTTATAGAATCGGTAGCGCGGACGGTGGCTGGTGGTGATGATGGCCGTGTCATTCACCGAAGCTGAGTTTATGGAATTTGAATTCTGAATTCTCACCTTGCATGTAAAATTAAGGCAAGAGATGTTAATGTAGGGCGGCACGGTGGCGCGGTGAGTAACGGTGCCGCCTCGCAGCAAGAAGGCCCCGGGTTCTAATGCCGGATCGGGTGCCTTTCTGCGTGGTGTTTGCATGTTCTCCCCGTGTCCGCGTGGGTTTTCATCAGGCACTCCGGTTTCCTCCCACAGTCCAAATACATGCTGCTGCATAGGTTAATTGGCCTGCGGTCTAAATTGCCCCCAGTGCCCTGTGGTGGACTGGCGGCTCATCATGCGTATAGCCCTGCCTTGCCCCCTGTGACTGCCGGGATAGACTCCGGATCAATCGACCCTGTACAGGATTAAGTGGTTTCTGACAATGGATGGATGGATAGATTTTAATGTTCATAACTTTGTCACCAATACCACTCCTTATTTCATTTTTTATTTGTATAGACATTTAAACCAAGCTGTGATGAATATGAGTATATATGTCTATTTATAAACCTGCATATGTCTGTTTTCATGGCTTGATGTTTGAGAATTTCTCTCAATTGATCTTAAGAGCAATTTTTTCGGGATAGTCACGGCGAGCGACCCCCCTCTGTCCTTCACGACATTTAACCCGAACATGCTTCCAGCGTGCAAGGCGAAACGTCGCGATGGGGGGAGGAGGCTATCCGCAAACAGCAGCGCATTCGAACAATGTTCTGACGGCTATCTCGTGTTTGATGATAAAGACCTCTTGATGTGACATTTTACGGAAAATGGCCTGGTGGGTCAGAGGTCAGAGCACTGAGCTGCTGCCACTGCGACGATGGGATTCGCTCTGGGCAGCTGCCCATGATTAAACCAACTTCTCAAGCGCAGTTATTTGATATTCTCTGACCCGTCACCAATGACTGCACGAAAGGACCGTGACATGAACATTTGTTCTGCGCATAATTAGGATGAGTTCCGGCTCTGAAAATAGCATTATTGCTCTCCATAGCTGTTCTTTTGGGATAGCCGTGTTGAGTGTTCCTTCTCTCTCCTTCGCGACGTTTCACCTCCCACGTTGGAGTCATCACCAGAAACGCTATCCGGAGAGCAATTGACGTGCATCGAACTGTGAGAACCGACATCAGCACAATAATATTATCGGTTTGCCACGAGACATTTGTAGCAGGGCGTGTAGGGAAGTGCTGTCCCCTAGTGTGGATAAGACGGCCCTTGAAGACACACTCTGTTAAAGTTGTAATTTAATTTACAATTCAGAACGTGCATCATGACTCAGAGGTTTGCGGAAACTGCAAACACGCGGTGGGGGGGGGAAGGCAGCCATGCCATTAGCCGGTGCCAACATTTACCAGACACTGCTTCCTATATATTATGATACTATGAGCCAATTAATGAGGGGTTTTTTTTAGTTATGGGGGGAAACCGGAGAACTCGGAGAAAACCCATGCAGAACAGGGGGAGAACCACACCACCTCCACGCAGAAAGGTGTCCGAGGTGGGAATCGGACCGCCTTGGGCAGGTGCTTCTTTTCGTGAGGCGCAGATGTTACCACTGCGCCACCCTGCAGAGGTAAAAGTTAGCTGGTACAGCGTACCCATAAGAAAGCGACCAATGCATTCAGCACAGTACAGGTGGGAAGGGGGTTTGCGATACGACCGCACCGGTGAGACGTCTAAGTTACTATCACCGCGTAGTTACAAGGCGGTGTTAATTACGAATGCCGTGAGCATTTTTGTTCCAGAGGTAAGAAGAGGTCACTTGTCTTAAGTAGTTCTGAGAAATTACCCATCGGCAGGACATTCTCTAAAACCGTTTGACGTGTGACTCTGCCGGTAGATTAATCATATCGTAACATGATGCCATAGCGCAATTTGAAATGATATCAGGAGAAAAGGCAAAAGAATAAAAATGCACACTACGAGTAGACAAATAACGGTCCAAAAACCCTCCGACTAAAGGACGGTGGCTTTAGGAAGGGCATCCTGCCATATAATTCTGCTCCAATACCCCCACCGTTAGGGAACGACCAACCAACACGGGTAAACCTGGATACCAGCCGTTTACACCGGCAACAGTGTTTGATCGCCTCAGTCAACCTCCCTCTGGGATTTTAACTCGTCCGCATTTCTCTCGCGAGCGATGTGCCGCATTGCCACGCAGCAGGCTTCACAGCAAACACATCAAGCTGAGGAATTAACTCCGATCGCCACCCGATGCCATGCACTGTGTTTCCAATTTGGGTAGGAAAAAAAAATTGGCAAAGCGCTAACTGTTTAATAGCAAAGTTGGCGGGCACTAACATAATAATATAATCCGTCTCGCATTCACGTGAAATGTCACTTTTAATGTATTCCGCACGTTTCGCTGGCACGCTTGTGCTTCGTTTCACTCAGTGTTATGTTTCTTGAATTTTAATTGGTTTCATGTATGTTCTCCGGGCTAATTGGCTCGCTGGGGAAACGCAAGGCAAGTTGCAACAGTGCCGTGAGCTCGCTCGCCGGTTATAATGATTGATAAGGGTTTGTTTTTCATACGGCGTCCGATGCGCCGGGGTTGCATACTGAGGTCCTGACATCATATTTCATCTCAAACACTTAAAAGGAGACCCCCCAGTGGCAGCTGTCTCTGTGGACACAAGGTGACTCAGCACCAAGTTACAACATATCAGCACCGGGGGGCAATTTGCTCTGGACAATTAACTAGGCTGCATATCTTAAGACTGTGGGAGGAAGGGAACTGGAGTACTTGGCAAAAACCCATGCGGACACAGGGATAACATGCAAACTCCACACAGAACGGTGGCCAAGCCAGGAGTTGAACCCAGAACCTGAATGCTTTGAGGAAGCAACGCTCGTCACCGTGCCACCGTGCATTAGCTTAACAACAACTGATTGACTTTCCACATAGCAGTCCATATGTTATCGACCCCAGAGAGACGATGGGTTTAGTCGAACACAAACGCTCTAACACAGGGGTTCTCAACTTTTTGCACCTCAAGGCCCACTTGGCCCCACTCAGGTCTGGTCTCCACGGACAACTAGGCCACGCTCGCGCCCCACTGCCGGGTCGCCAACCCGCCGTTTGAGACCGGCGGCTCTAACACGTGGCGGCCCGCCGCCGTGCAATGCCCGAGGGCTTCTCGTAACGTGACCTGCGGCCTCCCTCGCTCTCTGCAGATCAAGTCCCAGGAGATGTTCGACGTGTGGGTGTCCAAGCTGCGGAACCACCGCCTCTTCCGTCAGAACGAGATCGCCTGCTCCCCCGGCGCCAGCAGCCGCCACCTGCTGTCCCCTCTCGACGTGTGCCCGGGCCAGCACTTCGGCGATGGAAAGGTGCGTCGCTGCGCGTGTTGTTATCGGCGCACTTCTCCTGCGAAGGAGCGCCGCGCCACCCCGCCCTTCCTCTCATATGGCCGTCGCGTCTCAGCTCGGTTGTCCCTGGAACGTTTTGGAGGGTCTCGCGTTGATCGGCAAAACTATCAGCTTGAAAAATATACGAGGTTTAACCCTTTCCGGCAATGAGAAAAAGTGTTAAGATCTTAAAAACACTAGATGGACACATTTTTACAAAGGTTCCAATTTGCAAGCAGCCACACTACATACTTGTGGCAAAAACATGCAACAAAATTGCTAAGATAATGCATTGTCCTTCAAACTTATTGGCCGAAAAAGGTCCAGTGGTCTAGCAGCTTGAGTTATTCGTCTCTAATCTTGGGGCGGCAGGGTGGCACAGTGCAGTGGTTACCACTGCGCCACCGTGCCGCCTAAGACACAGACAGATCTTGCTGTAACACGATAATAATAACCCAGCCAGGCGGATCAGCATGCAAGAGCAGGACCAACCCCCTCTGACACAGCTCCAATATCCGAGGCTTCGACACGCATGCTGATAATCGTGACAGACTGGGGATGTTCGTATTCTGTGGCCGTGGCTGTCCGTCACATCCCATCCTGTGCCCAATTAGACGCCGGCCCTCCCCGATGTTACACGAATTCTAACAGCCACAGTTACACGTATGGTAATGAAATCGTTACATGTCATCGAGCGAGTAAGTAGTGTGACTGTCAATTAATTAAAAAATAAGGCATCGTTGAAGTAAGCAAATTGGTGGTTACGTTTGTACCGAGAGGTTACAAGGGCATTTGTGAGTCCGTGTACCTGTTATTTTATGTCTGTCTGTGTGCATGCATGCATTAATGGGTGGCACAGTGGCGCAGTGCTAACACCGTTGCCTCACAGAAAGAAAGTCCTGCCCGAGGTGGTTCGATTCCCACCTCGGGCACCTTTCTGTGTGGGGTTTGTTGTGTGTTCTCGCCCAGTTCTGCGTGGGTTTCCTCTGGGTTCTCTGTTTCCTCCCAAAACAAAAACAGAAAACTCTTTCATTAATAGGCCGATAACATCATAATATATAGGACGCAGTGTCCGGAAAATGTTGGCACCGACTGCCTTCCCCCCGCCTCTCTGCGGTTTCCTCGCGCCTCTGATTAATTCTCTCTGAATACCTTCCACATTGAACGAATGTTCGCACGTTATAAACTGTATTTATTTGTATTATGGGATTGTCTGTGTACTCGTGGCGTTTGTGGTATTGTGATAACTGGTAGCATACCGATTGGCAAGCTGCAATGGAATCCCAGCAGACCTAGGTTCGATTCCCATCCACAAACAACGGTGGTTAAATTTGATACACGTACCGGGCCCAGACATTATGTAGATTAACCCTATAGCATTTTAATAATTGGTATTATTTGTCAGTGTCAACCTTGGGGGGAGACGACGACAGCCAGGCACGGAAGCTGACCTCACTGCTCCCTTGCGAGTCACGCTGGAAGTAATAGGCGCTCGGAAATATCATTTTATCCAACAATCTCTTTGGCTAATTGGGAGATTATTGTGTTTTGGTATATTCATTTGCATGCCTAAGAGCATCCTGCTTGTGTGTGTGTGTGTCTTGTGTCTTCATTTAACGTTTGACAGGTTCTCATAAATACTGCCTCGTTAATGTGCAGTGCATTCCAGTGTGTACATGTAATAATGCTGCTGCCTCGCAGCAAGTAAATCCCTGTGTTTGATTCCCGGCTCGGATACAGTCCTGCGTGGAGTTTCCACGCTCCCCGTTTGTCCGCGTGAGTTTTCTCCCGGTATTCAGGTTTCCACTGACAGTAAAGACACGCTGCCTAGGTTAATTGGCCTGACTAAATTGTCCAGGTTCAACCCCCGCTCAGCTTCTGGAATCTCACGAGATCGGGTGCGCAGGATGTATAAATGAATGATTCGGTATGGCGATCGGGTGTCTTGGCTGGGACCGTTAAAACTCGTTATACTTTGCGAACCCGCTTTGACCTCAGACAGTTGCCCCAGGACTCAAACTCGTCATCTCAGGCGGTGCTAAAAACAGTGCTCTCGCAAGGTCGTCGAGCCCCCGAGGCTCCCGTTGGCTTCACTCACTACCGAACAAGCCACGTTGTCATTTTTCACAACGTGGTACTCCACAGTATTTTAGTGACTACAGAGTGATGATGGGATAATTTAACTCCTGGCCCATGCAATGGTTTCACTGTACTACCATCGCAATGTTTAACGGTGTTTTATTTATTTTTAATTTGGTCAATTACGTGCAATGCTGTGTGTGAAGTGCGGTGTCTTCATGGTTTCATGTTCGTTTTTTTTATTATTACGTTTTCATCAAGTAACAAGTATTAGCCGTCGGTTTCTGCAAGTCATTTGTAGA